>JANAVB010000175.1:0-64820 GCA_029216955.1 Iris pallida
ACTCCGCAAATGCCTCTGGATGCTGAAGAACATTGTAATATTTTTAGATAGTCAAATTAGCTAGAATTGCTACCCATAAGTTCAATTCTGGACACAAGGGCATCATTTCGGGTTAAAACGATGTCCGTCGTTGGACCCGCTTTGTATCAAAGTGTGCCAGAGTCTATGGTCTCTAAAGTCATCAAATTACATGTCTACGGATCCGGTTTTTTGATACAGACCCAATCGTATGTCCAAAGTTGGATTCTGCAGGCCGTGCACAAAATCGTCCGTTGAGTCGGATCGTGGGGCCGCAAAACGACGATCCGATCAACTGTCTCAGAATTGGACCAAACTTGTCATAAAAGACCAAAAAATGATACGGTCCTTTTGGCACAGGTTTCGTCTCGAGTTGATGAACGTGCACAAAGTAATTGAGAAATTTGCAAAGAGGCCGATACGGTGAATTTGACGGATACGTATCAAATTCGTCGTGCACATGTAACCAATTTGAATTCTGTCAAAGCCCACACGTCCGCGAAGTCGATACGCACCTTTCGATGCTTTCGGTTCGATGTGAGTGTTTGCTTCCTCATACTTAGAGAATTAGGTGGTGGTGGTGGTAATGTTTAGAGTGTGGTAGAGAGAGATTTTAGGGAGAGTAATTTAGGGAGGGTGATGTGAACGTAGAGAGAATTAGGGGTGAATGCATGAGTGGCTTTTTTATTAAAGAAAAAGTTTGGGCTTGGGAATAAATGGGCTGTCTAGGGTCCAAACAAAGAACACAATGCAAAATCATTTATTTCAATTTAACCAAAAATGTAATTAATTAACTGACTAATAATAATACTACTACTAATAATAATATATATAGTAAAAGTAATAATAATAACTATAATATTCTAATTTTAAATTATACTAATAGGAATTAAACCGACAATTCTTGCAAATATCCAAATTAATTAATTTATTAAAATTTGGATTTTACAGATTCGATTTGAACCGAACCAAACCGAACGAACCGAACTGTTGCTCACCCTTAGCTCCTTCCACATTTCACATGTAATAACTCTACATCAGCATCCACTCCTCCCTCTCACGGGGAAGGTGAACTTTCAAATGGACTCATACATAATATGTATAAAAAATTAAGAAACTAAAATAAAAATAAATGTTGTCACAAAGGTTTATACTAAGCATCTTTAAAGTACAAGATTAATATATTAACCACTACATAACAACTATTTTGTGTTAAAGACGGTCAATGATAGATAATAATACTATTTTAGATACAACCATATTTATGGCCCTTTAACTGGATCGTCGTTTGTCTGTCCTAGGTCAGGACCGTCCCTGCTCCCAGCTCAGTTGGACTTACCGTGATTCCTAATTTTCATGATGATGAAGCTCACATTGACTATGAATTATTGCATGCAAGGGCTTAGCTTAAGGGTGCAATTTGAGGGTTGGGTCGGGTTTGAGCTAAACCTGAGCCCAACCCGATGAATCATAAGCCTAGTCCAATCCCGAGCTCGACTCGACCTGAGGTTCAACATATGAAGTCCAAGACCGAGCTCGGAGGAATAGAAAATTATCCAAGTCCTCGAATTGGGTTGGGTGCATCAGAATTATCGGTCTCTAATATAATATTTGAAATAATTTTAAACAAGATTAATATTAAAACATAATTAAATAGCAATCATGTTTAAATGTATAAAATATAAACTAAATGGAATTTAGGATAAGGAGTTGAAAAGTTTGGGTGAAAAAATTTATAGAATTAAAAAAATTATTTATAAAGTATGAAATAGTACATATACAAAAATATATAGACTTGAATAGTAAAGTGAAATACCCGGTCCATTGGGTGTGGAGTCTAGTCTTAAAACTTGGATGGGTCCGGGTCCAGAACTATGCGGACCCGACCCGATAGTGGGTCTACTGGTGCTGGTAAAAATATTAAAAAGAGAGATTAAATGGAGATACGGGGCATCGATCCTCGTACCTCTCGCATGCTAAGCGAGCGCTCTACCATCTGAGCTACATCCCCTTGTTGATTGGTTTGTTGAATCTAATTAACATAAATAATAATAAAACTAATGGATCGATGTCGGTTGGACCGGTTGTTTTTAAAAAAAAACACGGCTCGGTTCACCGTCACCTTCCTCATTTCTCGGTCTCCATAGCCGCATCGTTCACGCTCAGAAACCCCATCTCCAGAGAACTCTTTCGTCCATCCTCCAAGGGATCCTTATCGATCGGATCCGTTAGCGACCCGGACCTGATATTGAAGGCGAGCTGGGGTTCTAGTGCAGGAGCTTTGGCGGCAACGTTCAGTTGAAACTGGCATATTGGAACTGCGTTTAGAAATATTTTAAAGTTGTGTCTTTTAGCTAATTAAAGAGAACTTGAAATGTTTTTAATATTTTTCTAGTAAATAAATAGGTATCGGAAAAGCTAATTTGTCGCTGGTCGGCTGGTTCGTCCGCCGCGTGACTGTACTCCATTGCCTTCCTGTATTCACGGGTCTCACGTCGATTGACCTACCAATGAGCTGAGACATGTGGCGGACGGGCTGACCCACAGACGGACAACGTAACAGTACTTAATATGTATTCCCTTCTTTTGGACCATTTTGAGGCCGTTTCTTTGTAGATTCCGAGTATGAACTTCAAGCAGCACTCAGGATTAATTCCATTTGGCTAGCTAGCTGCTGCCTGCTGGTCGTCCATTGGATCCATATCTAATGGACCTCTTTCGCAAACATAAAGTTCAATCATAATGCTCAGGTTTCGGCTGTTGGAGGAACTCCATCAGCCTCAGCGAGAAACGATAAACGCCATGACAATGACAATATATCCTTCGGCTGCAGGCAGGCCCTCCCCCTCTCAGGATTAATGTTAATTAGAGCTAGCTAGTTCATCTCTCTATATATATATATATATATTATATATATATAATATATATATATTATATATATATATATATATATATATATATGTGATATTAATTCTGATCACTCCTCTCTCACTCATAATGCATTCGGCACACCTCCGAGCTTCTGTAGAGAATTTTCTGTTATGGAAGAAGAGAGAGGATCCGATTTATATAGGCCGAATTCCTACGTATAAGAATAATGGTGAATTAAATCACCCAATTAAATACTTAACGTTACAGAATAAAACACATAAAAAATATGTGATACATTGTACCTGGACAGTCATAATGTTACAAAAATTAAATGAATAGTAATGGTCAGAAAAATCAATGAGGAGCAAAAAGATTTTTAGGGTCTCAGTCCGAACCTAAAGAGAAAATCGAATCGACATTCGACGCCCACAGATGTGGGCACGTACCCGCACCCGTTACGCGCGTCGAACCGAACCGAGCCGGACGGCGGCGGCGGCGCACGCGTGTGGCCCATGGGGCACCCACACAATAGTTCAATCAAGCAAAAGTAAAGGTGTTATATGCACATAAAAATTTTTTGCCCAACCGATGTGGGACTATTATGAGGAAGTTGAGCTTTTGCAAGCTCATGGGTATGTGTGTGAATAAAATACACACATATAGCCAACAATCCCCCCTAAAGTAATAGAAGGAAAGAATGTAAGACATGAATAAGAAAATATCTAGACAGTTGTACTATGCATAAATAAGATGGACGAATCTCACGTAGTGACTATTGTCTTTGTCTGAAGAAGAGCTTGATGGACTATGCCTTGAATCAGTATTTTGAACCAGATTTAGACAATAGCACACATAGTACGTTAGAGGTACTTGGGTCTATTGGGTGGCGCATTTGATTGGTCATGTGCAATTTTACATATTCATGAGAGTTGTTTAGGATTGCCATGTCCTATAGTCGCGGCCTTCACGACCTTTCATATAGGTAACTCCTCAAAGGTTGGTGATAGGAATCAACCTTGCTATAATGCTTGGACTTATTAAGAGTTCAAACTCACCCTATCATATCACATAAGGAACATTGTCGCTATAGGGATGGGGTATCAATGTACACATATATAGCCTCTTGGACTTTAATTTAAGAGAATTTAATCTCAAGGTCAGTGTTCTAAACTAGTCACCTAGTCCAGCTTGTTTCTACCCATTGAACTGGCTTCTTGGGATCTCCAATCAGACTGATTGGATTGCCACTGCGAGTGACTAAACTATAGGCTTAACCCCATCCCCCCCGCTGATTCTAGGATCAATATCCTAGACAGACCCTTCGTCAAGTGGTCTGCAAGGTTCTTTCTGACTTTATATAGTCAAGAAACCACATATTTGCCCAATGGACTCTTTATTGCTTGAAGTGCAGCTGCAGGTGCCTGTTCATCTTAGCATTCATAGAATCATGCTTTAGTAGTTCTATAACCGATTTATTATCACAGTTTATAGAAATAGCAGGAACGGGATGAACAAAAATAGGTATATGCATAATAAGATTTATAAGCCACTCGACTTCTGTACATGTAGTGTCTAAAGCTATCATCTCAGAGTCCATTGTACTTCTGGCAATGATAGTCTGTTTACATGATCGCCAGGAGATTACAGCTCCTGCTAGGGTAAAAACATATCCTGTAGTGGATTTCACATCATGTGAATCAGTTTGCATCTGAGTATCCTTCTATGATATCAGGGTGTCTAGTATAATAAAGTTTATAATCTAGAGTACCCTTAAGATATCTAAATACTATGTCTAATACAGTCCAATGTGATTGGTTTGGGTTACTAGTATATCTACTTAGTCTTCCAATAGCAAATAAAATATCAGGTCTGGTCATATTTATTATGTACATAAGGGACCCAATCATCTGTGAATATCTATATTGTTCTATAGGTGATCCTTTATTCTTCTTGAGAACAATATTACTGTCATAAGGAGTAAGTGCAGGTTTCTTGTCAAAATACTCAATTTTTCTTAGCATTTTCTCAATTGAATGTGCTAGGGATAGAGTATAGCCTTATTTCCTTTTGGACACTTACATTCCTAGGATCAAGTTTGCTTCACCTAGGTCTTTCATATCAAACTGGTTAGATAAATAATTCTTAGTGTTATTTATCAATTCTAGTGAAGATCCTAGAATAAGGGTATGTCACGCCCCAGAACCAGAATACTGGAGAGCGGGGTACAGACACAGCCAGCTACGTATATAGAAGTGTAATCCACCTCGGTATACGATCATGGCTGTCTAGATATATGAGGGTTTATCTACAAGCCATCAGTCTCTTATGGTCAAGAACAAGCCTAGTATCTCAATCTCAAGCAAGTAATAATAGTTACAAGATGTTAGACCATCAGATATTCAATAGTAAGGCATCCCATACATTTCATATATAGATGATCATGAAGCTATTCGTACAAAATGCGAGGACTAGCAAGAGTTTCAGTCATACATGATCAACCCTAGGATTTGTCAATCATGTTACAGCCCTTAGGCAAACAAAAAATATAAGTATTCAACATGAGCGAACACTTGTTCGGTGGCTAAACGCCTCAAAAGAATAATTTTACAATAGAGCGGGAGAGCAAAATAAAAATCCACTCGTTGCCAGGATTTCTTCAGTGTTCACCATGGCTGGAAGGCTAGAAGATCCTCAGATGTTGCTCCAAAATCTGGCCATACAAAACCAGCTGGGTCAGACCCCAGAAAGAGCAAGTGCCATAATAGAGGCTTCACTTAAGAACTAAAACCAACATGTCAGAAAATAAACAAGATAATAACAAGAAGACATAAAATGTAAATAAGGCAACAAATGACGAGATGACGAGAACTATTCCGAAAGCCAGGTTACAATCCTTAAACCAAACAAAGACCGGGGTTGTAACCCTTCGCCTGAATAGAACCAGGTCTCTAGCCATTTATTGCTAAGAGTAAGGCGTAAGCAAGGATATCCTGAGATTGCCATGTACTAGATCTAGACAAGACACTAGACAGGATTGGACTCCATCCAACATTCACGGCCAAGCAAAGAATCCAGCTTGATACTTTAACTAACTAGGGTTATCACAAGCCTAGTTACTAGCAAGGTGCAATGAGATGTTCCGGCAGTCACAAGCCTTGCAGCTATCCAGATTATCCAGACGAGGTTCATGTAAGAGTTATCAGAATTATTAGGTGACTTGGAGTACAACACATGACAGTGTGCTATTACTTGTTTCAAGAAGTGCCCCACATGACAGTGGGCTGGAAATGTGCCCTACTCGTCGGTAGGCTGCAAGTCTGTTTGCATTTATTGGAAAGATCGACAACTCAATTTATTTGGGAAAGCTTGTGCTATATATATATATATATATATATATATATATTATATATATATATATTATTATATATATTAATATATTATATATATATTCTTTTATTTTCTTTTTAATGATAAAAATGTGAAGTTATTGATATATAAAACTTGAATTTAAGGTATTCTAATTTATGTGAGAAAACTTTTATTTTTATTTTTAGAAAATAACATTTTCGGTTTCATTTATAGATAAACTAGTGTGCGATACTATCAACATAAAACACAGAAAATGAGCTACCACTACAAGAAATTTGGGTTTCCGTGACAAGTAATCTGTGACAAGTGTACAATTTGTCACTGAAAGGTATATTTTTGTGACAAATAATTTTTGTTGTCACTCATAATTTGAATCTGTGACAACGGTTGTTTTCCGTCACACAGTTAAATCATTTAGTGACCATGTGTTATTGGTCGTCACTTAATGTTGTCACTGAAATAAATTTAGATTTTAAACCTTATGTCAAAGACAAGTTATCTGTGATAAGTGAAATACTTGTCACTTAAGTTTTGTTATAGTTACAAGAAAATATTATTGTCACAAAAAGTATTAGCCACAAGATTAAAATTTTATTCTTGCCACTTAAACACGTTTTCTTTAGTTACTAATAATTGTACGTCACACAAAATTATTAGTGACAAAGAAAAATTTTATTTCTTGTAACAAAAACTTAAAATAATTTTAAAAAAAAAGTTAAATAAATAAAGTATTCTGATTTTGATATTATTTAGACATTAATTTAAATTCCAACCGGATTTGACCATACCAAAATATTCATATCAAATATCAAAATCCTAATTATAATCCGAGTGTATATAAAAACAATTCCATCAAATACTAATATTCATCGAATCATAATTATATTCCTAATTATAATCTTAATTATATAAAATTTGGCTGTATTTAAATTACAATCAGATTTAGAATCCTCTTACTATCCTATATAGGATACTTAAATTAATAAATACAATTAGCTGCATCCTCCTTTCCCACGGAACCCAACAATTCCCTCCTTTTTATTCCCGCCACCCCTTCTTTTCTCCACGAACTGTTCCCTCCCACCGCTGCATATTCCTCCCGCCGCCCCCCTCTCCCCGATCTCCCACCGCTTCTCCATGAACTGTTCCCTCCTACCGTTTTCTCCACGAACTGTTCCCTCCCACCGCTGCATATTCCTCCCCGCCCTCCCTCTCCCCGATCTCCACGAATTGCTACAAAATTTCCCTCCCACCGCTGCATATTCCCCCCGCCCCCCCCTCTCCCCGACCCCTCTTTTTTCGGTGAAGGAAACGTCTAAAAAAACTCTCTCCCCTAAAAGAATCAGTTGAAAAGAGGTATGGGCCGGTTCTGCTTCACTTCTATAATTTTTCTTTATCCTTGAATGATATTGAACCCTAATATTCTTCTATACTCAGGATCGACCTTCTCCATTGTCTATTCTACGGTTGCATCATCCCCCAAATGAAGTCGGAAGCTGCTCGAGGAGGACAGATAGCCATTGCCATCATCGTAAAATTCCTAAGGTGCGTGTGTCTGAAATTTATATTGATATCCTAGTTACCTGATCATGCGAACAGTAAAAATATATGTTTCTGTATCTTGCTTCACTGTGCGTATTTTGTCAAAAGAATTTCATGCTATTTTATTTTTGGAGAAGATGGGGAGTTGTGTTCCTCTTTTCCGTGGGAATAACAACAATCATCTTCCTCCTACTCGGCCATTGTTGTGATGTGTCTAATAAAGATTTTCGTATATTTGGTGTAATATACATTCTTGTAATATAGTTTCGATCTAGTTTTTAAGGCCATTTTCATGTTCACTTCATCAGCGTCTTGTAAAGTAATGTAGTATATTGGTGTAATATACATTCCAGTATAATATAGTTTGGGTCTAGTTTTTAAGGCCAAAATTGGACTAATTGTTAAAGTATCAATGTTGAGCTTTAAAACATATACATATAATTGTTGTTTGTAAAATATACAAATTATTGATCACAAAATATGCATATAATTGAGAGTATTTACATAATTTCATAATTCTTGTTCGATTTTCGATTTGTCGAATTGTGACATAAAACTATTTTTTTTTGTATTTTAAAAACTGAAACCGAATCGAATTTTTTAAAATTCGAACCTCTCTTATTCGATTGTTAGGAGTAGTTACTATTGTTAAAAAAGTTTAGAGGTCGAGCTCAAAACTCGCAAAAGAAATAAAAAATATAAAAAGGGATTTTTTTGGGAAATTTTGTAAACTCCGTTAACCAATTTCTTAAATTTTTGAATTTTGTTTTTCAAAACTCTCAATTTTCTGAATCTCGAAAAACGTGCAAATTCTATTTTGGAAAAATAATTTTTGACCGTGATTGCTATTGGTCCTTGTTGATTTTGGTCTACTATTTTATGCGATTTTATCCTATTGGAATTTTTCTGTCCATTCCTTAAAATCAATAAGTTATAAATATTTAATTTTGTAAAAGAAAAATTATTTAACAAATCCATTTTTTTGATATTTTCGAAATTGATTTTTCCTTATATTATTTACAAAATTTTGCTATTGAAATTTCTAATTTAAATTAGCTAGTGATTTACTGGCAGTAATTAACAAATTAATTTACTAACTAGCAATATTAGCAGTTAGTAACTAAGTTAGCGTTAGTGTTAGTTTTTCCACTAAGTATTCCCATTTTTCTATTACATATTACATTTTAGGGTTTTCCCCACTTTCCTATAAATAGGTCCTTCTCCCCAACACTTTACACAAATCCCAAGACCTAAAAGTTCATACACTCAGCACATAGCCGCCACTCCCACTCCCCGACATCCGATCATCGGCACTCCGGCAACCCCACATTGCCTGGCCGCCACACTGTGACCGGCCATCCCCTCGGCCACACTGGTGCCAACCCGACCACCACCGATGTCATCATCAAACCGCCGCTCTGCCTGGACGCAGTTGCGCCACCACGGAAATCTTCACCATCACCTACCCCAACCATCAAAACCGACCACCACCCTCACCATTGCTGCCACACACCACCCGAACCACCACTGACCGCCACCACCATTCACCAAATCGCCGCCCCCATTCGACAATACACTGTTAGCCCAATATATCATGTTTTTGAATATGGCTAATCAATTAAGTTTAACATAATGACATCACTAATATTCATGTAATCACTATCATGTTGCTACTTAAACTTAGCATTGTCCTTATGTTATCATTGTCATGTTAGCATTGTCCTAAATGTTCTATATCATATTGCTATGCTTGTATCATATTATTCTGTTTGTCTAACATGTTCTTATAGACATGCAGTAAGCATGATCAAGTTTTGTCAAACCAGGACATATGCAATAGAGAATTTGATGGGCCAAAGACGGTGTTGGCGAAGCCCCCGAAAGGTATTCAGATTTTCAGATCTGTTTATCTTTGGACGACCGCCGTAAGTGAAAAAGGCGTCTTCAAGTCTGCTCAAATATCTGAAGAAAGGCGTCATCAAAGGGCTCTTGGTTTTCCTATTTCTTCAATGTATTTTTCATATATTGAGTCTAGGAATACGATGTAAACTGCATCGTACTGGCAAATAGGCTACCCAAGAAACGTTTTCAAAATACCCTTTCATTTTGAAAACAAGCCCACTTACAAAAGCCCAAACTACTTCCTAACTGCCTGACTTTTCAAAAACCCAAAAACTAGTTTGCAAAAACCTAACAGAACCCTAGCAGAACTCGGCCCGAGTTCGGCCAGAGTTCGGTTAGTGAACGTTGCTTTTTGAACTTGGTTTCCCGCAGTTACGGATCCCAACGAGATTTTCTCAAAGAGTTCTGTCCGAATTCTCCCGAATTCTGTCAGAGTTCTGTCTTTGGAAAAGCCATAAATAGAGAAGCATTTCGATCATTTCAACACACCAATTCACTTTCAATCTTCTCTTCTTAAAGCTTACAGTCTTCCAAAGAGTTCTTAAAAAGCTTTCATTTTAAATCCTAAGCCAGTTACAATCCTCTAGTCGATTTGCCAGCGGTACGGTCTCTAGAAGTTTCAGAGTGATTGTAATCAGAGGCTTGATAGAAGATTAACTCTTCACAATTGAAGTTGGATGAGTTCTTCGTATCAAAGCTCGCGTCTGTAGAAGTTGCAAGGACTTTGTATGAAAACTTGTAGGATTTTTCCAATAGTGGATTCAACTGGAAGCTAGAGTTCTTCCGACTGGACTAGTCCTCACCAGAGGGAAACCAGTATAAATCTCGGTGTTTGCGTTTGCCTTCTGATCACTTTTAAATTCTGTCATTTACTTCTTGTGATTATTATTATATCTGTGATCTAACTGCTAACAAGTTTTTAATTAGCAATATTCTGCTGCCTACTCTATTCACCCCCTCTCTAGAGTATTCTGCTTTACGATTTCGTTCCTACAATTGGTATCAGAGCAGGCTCTCCATCAAGAGGTATTATATTCTGATCCCAATTGATCCTACAATTGGTATCAGAGCAGGTGCTCCTTATAGATATATCAAAGCAGGTGCTCCTTCTAGAGATATTATTGCAGGTGCTCCTTATAGAGATATTATTGCTTATACCAATTGCTCCTTCAATTGGTATCCTAGCAAGGACTCTATTATTTGGCTTAACATCCTTGGAGCAAATCCTCATTACCAGAGCGGGTTATACAGGTAAAGCGAGGTAATATTGTTATTATATAACTGTGTTACATAGATCACTATATCACATATGACAAGTATGTACTTCACAACTGAAGAGCAATCCTCAAATAGACTCCCACTATTTGATAGAACAAACTATAGCTATTGGAAGACACGGATGAGCTTCTACTTGAAGTCTCAAGATTTTGACTTATGGTCAATTGTTGTCACCGGCTACAAGAAGCCTACTATCACTTCTATTCTCACATCCTCTATAATTAACAAGCCTTATTATAGTTACACGGAGGAAGAGAAGAAGTTAGCTAGCCTTGATGCAAAAGCTATGCATATCTTTTATTGTGCTGTAGACACAAATATTTTTAATCTTATTAATACTTGCACAACATCATAAAATTTGGAAAGTTCTTGAAGCTACTTATGAGTGCAGGCATGAAAGCAAAGCTAGCAACTCCAGGAGAAGGATAGTCTTCATAATGATGCAAATGTATGCATGATGGAATTAGGATTTAAGGTACAACACAATCCCTTATACGAAGAAGAGCTTGTATGTGACAACTACAAGAAGATAGACCACATACAAGAAGATTGTACTACTACTAGAAAGGAGAGTCACTACGAACAATCAAATGAAGGAAGATCATCGTCTCACAAGTACACTAGCACGAGCATATGGTGTGAAAGCGAAGCAACAGATTCTGAAGAAGAAGAAGAAGAGAGACCTCATCAAGCTGCAAATTTATGCTCAATGGCATTATCTAACGAGGTACAAAGTAATTCTTTTTCTAAAGATAGTGAATTTTCTTATGGATTTATCTGATGCTTTCAGTGATCTGTTAGAAAACACAAGAAAGTATTAGATAAGTATAAGCAAGCTAGAAAGAATATTCTATCCTATAAGCGTGAGATTGAAAAGCTTACTTGCTTATTGAATGATGCTAGAAATAGTTCTCCTTCTGATAATTCTACTGAGATTTCCACACTGAAGTTTAGATTGCATGAGGCACTTGATTGCATTGAGAAAAGCACTCAAGAAAATGCTAAACTTAAGGAGGAACTAGAATCAAAAAAGAAGAAGTATTCTATTGCTTCATGTAGAATTGATGCTCTTTCTGCTAAGTATGATGAGATCTGTGCTAACTCTAAAAGGTTAGAGATTAGAGGAAAAGCAGGTAATACAACCTATGACGTCTAACACAAGACACTTAGCACATCACAAAGTCACCCACGTCAGATCTTTTAGAAAGGAAGCAAGCAAAGCTAAAGCTTCACACAACCATGCTTTCTATTACAAGTATCCACGAACATCATGTCATCCCACTGCACGTTCTCATACTGCTGCACATAGCACTATTAATTCTTTCTGTCATTATTGTGGTATGAATGGACATGTTTCTAATCATTGTCAGATTAGAAATCTAGTTAATATGAACTTGTGCAAATGGGTTCCCAAAGCTAACAAATGTGGATCCAAGTATTGGATACCAAAGTCTTCACCTAATATTGCAGGT
Source organism: Iris pallida (assembly GCA_029216955.1). NCBI lineage: Eukaryota > Viridiplantae > Streptophyta > Magnoliopsida > Asparagales > Iridaceae > Iris > Iris pallida. Next base: position 12,453 of record JANAVB010000175.1, read on the forward strand.
GAAGCTTCTCATGTCAAATAGAACCATGGAACATGTTGGTGATTGCAAAGCTACAAAAGTCATCTTCCAAGCAATTGCACCAACATAAGTGTGGTCACTAGAACCACTTTGGTAACATGCTTTCTAAATAGTTTTTTAATATTTAGCATGTTCTTATTGATTTCTTACTATTTAATTTCTTTTAAATTATTTATTGTTTAAATCAATGTGAGATAATCCTAGCATGACTAGCTGTTTAGCTTAAATGATTATTTACACTATATAGTGTTTATTTTTATTAGTGTGACACATTTGCCTACGTATGCTCTTTACTTTTAATCGTTATTCTTGAAGCATGCATAGGAGCTTAGTTTTGTTTTGGTGAATAATTTTTGACTCTTCGTCTTTAATATTTTTTTAATGGTCACTTCTTACCGATTTGTTTTTAACATGTCGTATTTACTTTGATCAGTATTTTGTGAGTGTATGTTTAGCACAAGTCTTCTATTTACTTGAAAAGTATATATATATATATTTTTATGTTAACCTTGTGCTTGCATAATATACTTCACTATTGATTCTTAAATTTTATTGTGATTAACTTCTTATGAATCAATTACATCTTTGTCTGATAAAGTTTATTTATACATATTTTTGATCTTGTGATTTTTTATGCTTATTAAGGATACATGAATTTATATATTGCTCATGTTTCTTATATTTTTTTCTTATGGGGATATATGAGTTAAGTTCAAGTTCTATATTATTTTAAAAAGTAGTTTTTAAACTTGTGCGTATCTCATACTTTAGCTATTGATTACCTTGAACAAATTTATGTTCTATTTTTATCAGCTTCTTCCTCAAAGCCTCTTTTAATGATGTATATTTTTTTGGCTTTTTGGTTGACATTTTAGATACATGACTCTTATTGAAATATTTTTAATATCTTGATCTTGATAAACCTTTATTTGGGTATTTTATTATTTACTTTTAGGGATTCTAGATTTTGATGTTGTTCGATGATACTGCATATATTCTTTTGAATCTAAGTTCTTAAGAGTAGAAATCATTTTGGAAACAAGCCGAAAGGGTCCTTCTGTCATAAAGGTGTAAATAGCCTGAAGCGACACGGTGCACTAGTCTTTGGACTACCGCTAGCTGGGAACCGGCCCCTACAGCTAACCCGAAGTGATCAATACTTTATAGACTTAAGATTTATTAAGGTGTACTTGCAACTATCGTCTAGTTCTGGATCCAAGGTAGTGAACCCAGTCCCCTAGGTTCCAGAATACATCAATGTATCTAGGTCCTACATTTTGATTTACAAATGTTTTATATTTTATTGTTACCCAATAATTTAGTAGCACATATGGATAAATGTAATTGATACATCTTATACCGTATGCTACATGTTCTAAGATTTTTTTTTCAAGTCCATAGAATATAATTGATTTCATATTGCACTTCTTCTTAAATCCTCGGTTATTAAAGAAGAGATTTATTTTGGGTACAAGCCTACAAAAGGTCTGTCTGTCATCACGACTACGGTAGAAGCGAAGCGGTACTTAAGTGTTCCCCGGTGAACCTCCGTTAGCTGGGACAGTACCTCTACAGCTAACCCAAGGTTGATCGACACTTTATAAACTAAAGATTTATTGAGATCTAGTTGCAATTGTTATTGATGGATTTTGAATTTTAGATTTGATGGATAATATTATTTAATGATTTAATTTTACAACAGGTAGCATATGTTGATCTATCTTGTCGATTGTGAGATTCTATAGCATAGATCAATTAATGTCATCTTTTGACTTATACGATTATTCATCATGCTAATTTGAAATATCTTTTGATTATTTTATTTTTAAATGTTCATTTAATGGATATTTCTTCTTTTGTCTAAAGATGATTGTTTTTTGTATTTGTGACTACTCATTGAATATTATGGTATTGTGATTTCATCTTTAGCTTGTGTAATATTCGTAATATTAATGATTTTGAGCTTTATATTATTATCTTCTTATTCAAGTTACTTACTGTCTATAACAGTAATTCTTTGCGGGGAGAAGTCAAGCAAATTGAATCTCTCTCTCAAAGCGTTTCTTTTCTTTAAATCTTACGGTTGCAGGTGGACACCGTGCTAAGGCTTTAAAAGGGAAGAAATGAACTTTGATAAGAAGACCTAATATTTGAATTAGTTTTCTACTTCCGAAAATATGTCTCTGAATTTTTTTAAAATTTTTATCTATACTATTATTTGGATATAACCATGTAAAGGTGAAGTAGTTAATTGTTTCAAGTCAATTATCCCCTTGACATACCATATATCTAGAATACATTTTTCTTTGGACATTTATCTAGTTAAGTTTATATGTTCAAATGGATTTATTTATGATTAATGGATTCTTTTATTGAAATTGTTTTCGTGATTCGAATCGTCAGCTTTCAGTCTGAGGACTAAATGGATGCATTCGAACATTTACTAAGACAGTTTTTCGTAATAAATTCCACATTTTTGAAAAGCCTTTTTTGATTTATTGAATCTGTCCGGTAATCAAATTTTATTATTAAAGACAGTTTTCAAAATCTTTTTATGTCTTGAAATATTTCTTTTATATATATTGGAGATAATTTTGTTTGTTCTCTTTAAGCATTTATTTATTGGATATTTATTTTTCTTGCCTAAAGATGATATTTGTTTTAAGTTTGGGACTTTATATGCATTTGATCAAAGGAAAGAAAGATCCATATCTTGGATATTCCTTAAATTTTGTTATTATTTGTTTATTATTTTATGCATATAAATTAGTTTTGAACTAAATACGCATATTTTTAAGGGAGAGCAAATTAATTGTTTCAATTTCTTTATGCCCTTAAATATGTAGTATACCTAGTTCATCATGGACATATATTATTTTACTTAAAATATCTTGTTGAGTTGTTCGATATTTGGATTATATTAGTTTTATGAGAGAATATATGATTATATTATTATTTTTAATTCTCTCTTTTGAGTTTCTAAAAATTATCTTGCAAAATATATATCTAATTATCCTTATTTGATTGATTTTAAAATTAATTTTAGCACTTCCTATTGACATTTTATCTCAAAGTTCATGATTATCTATATTTAGACAAATCATACTTTGCGGGGGAGCATTCAAGTCGACTGAATTTCTCCTTCTCAAGTATTTTGTCTTCATTACCTTCATGTTTATCTGATGGATATGTATCATGCTAAGGTAATTGAATTCAAATGCATGAACTTTGGTATAGATTTTGCATAGATTCTAGTATATATTTTTTTCTTTTCGATGATTATACTCTTTATGGAATTGATTCACTAATTTGTATGGGCAAATTATGAATCATATTTTTTTGTGATCATTGTTAAAAGTCTCATTATATTTTTGATTCTTTTATATATACTAGATCTGCGAATTTCTATTCCTCATGATTTATTTATGACCAATGATTGATTTATACTATATTGATATTTTTTTTGGTCTATTTCAAAACATAATATGATGAACAAAATGTGTATTGAATTTATTTTTTGGATTTCTAGTTGGTAAACTATGTATTGATTGATTTCAATTTTTAAGTTCAACCAACTATTTTTTGACAAGTTTTTCTACTTTAGTTATGCAATTTTCTGAACTTGTCGTTACACTGTTCTCCTAATCCTTGATCATGATGCTTGAGTTCATTTTAGCTTTAATTACGGGGGAGCTTTTTTTGATCATGTCAAAGGGGGAGAAATAAGTTTAAGTTATCATTCAACATTCTAGTATTATGTGTTATTAGTGATACATGCATCTATTGTTATATATTAAACTTAAAGGATTTGCCATAATCAAAAAGGGGGAGATTGTTAGCCCAATGATTATATCATATTTTGAATATGGCTAATCAATTAAGTTTAACATAATGACATCACTAATATTCATGTAATCACTATCATGTTGCTACTTAAACTTAGCATTGTCCTTCATGTTAGCATTGTCCTAAATGTTATCATATTGCTATGCTTGGATCATATTATTCTGTTTGTCTAACTTGTTCTTATAGACATGCAATAAGCATGATCAAGTTTTGTCAAACCAGGACATATGCAATAGAGAATTATTGATGGGCCAAAGTCGGCGTTGGCGAAGCCCCCGAAAGGTATTCAGATTTTCAGATCTGTTTATCTTGGACGACCGCCGTCAAGTGAAAAAGGCGTCTTCAAGTCTGCTCAAATATCTGAAGAAAGGCGTCATCAAAGGGCTCTTGGTTTTCCTATTTCTTCAATGTATTTTTCATATTTATTGAGTCTAGAATACGATGTACACTGCATCGTACTGGAAAATAGGCTACCCAAGAAACGTTTTCAAAATACCCTTTCATTTTGAAAACAAGCCCACTTACAAAAGCCTAAACTACTTCCTAACTGCCTAACTTTTCAAAAAGCCCAAAAACCAGTTTGCAAAAACCTAACAAAACCCTAGCAGAACTCGGCCCGAATTCGGCCAGAGTTCGGTTAGTGAACGTTGCTTTTTGAAGTTGGTCTTCCCGCAGTTATGGATCCCAACGAGATTTTCTCAAAGAGTTCTGTCCGAATTCTGCCCGAATTCTGTCAGAGTTCTGCCTTTGGAAAAGCTATAAATAGAGAAGCATTTCAATCATTTCAACACACCAATTCACTTTCAATCTTCTCTTCCTAAAGCTTACAGTCTTCCAAAGAGTTCTTAAAAAGCTTTCATTTTCAAATCCCAAGCCAGTTACAATCCTCTAGTCGATTTGCCAGTGCGGTACGTCTAGAAGTTTTAGAGTGATTGTAATCAGAGGCTTGATAGAAGATTCAACTCTTCACAATTGAAGTTGGACGAGTTCTTCGTATCAAAGCTCGCGTCGTAGAAGTTGCAAGGACTTCGTATGAAAACTTGCGGGATTTTTCCAATAGTGGATTCAACTGGAAGCTAGAGTTCTTCCGACTGGACTAGTCCTCACCAGAGGGAAACCAGTATAAATCTCGGTGTTTGCGTTTGCCTTCTGATCACTTTTAAATTATGTCATTTACTTCTTGTGATTATTATATCTGTGATCTAACTGCTAAAAAGTTTTTAATTAGCAATATTCCGCTGCCTACTTATTCACCCCCTCTAGAGTATTCTGCTTTACAATTTCGTTCCTACATACACCACCACCGTCGGCGTCACATTCAACGCCACCACTATCTCTTCCAAAAACACAAAAGAAAAATAAACCCAAACCACCACACCCCTTACCTATATCCGTCAGCCGGATCCAGCCCAACTCCGACACGCCAGAACCGTCGATCCCCTCCGGCGCATGCGAGCTCCGTCGAGCTCCGGTGTCTGCCGCCCCTCCGCGCGAACCCCTTCCGGTCAGACCCAAACCCCGAGCTCGTTCGGCAGCGTCGACCTGTCTCGTTCTTTCCGGCCTGCAGCAGCTCCTTCCCAGCGTTGTTCCTCACCGAGCCACCGCTCGCCCGGCACCATCCGCTCCTGCGCGCCATCAGATCTTCGACGTGCCGCCCATCCTCCGAGTCTTCCGGCACCGGCGACCCGCTGGCGTAGCCGCCCAGCGACGGCATGCTCTGGCCGCTTCGTGAGCTATCCTCCTCTCTCTCTCTCTTCTGCTTTCTTGATTTGGGGAAACAGAGGCCCACCCTCTGTTAGTATATATTAGTGTTAATATAATATTATATAATAGTTTTATATAGTGGTATTAATGAATGGTATTATTTTTTTATTTATTATTAATAATCTTAAGTATTGATATTATAGTTATTATCATTAGTATTAGGGATAAGTTTTGGGTTGGGCTCAGTAGCTTCTGTCCTAATATGTTGGACGATGTTAATAAATTAGAGTTTTGAAATCAATCTATTTATTATCTATTAATATCTATTTATATATATATATATATATATATATAATATATATATATATAAATATATATATATATATATATATATATATATATATATATATAATTGTTTTAGGGTTAATTGATTTAGACTTAATAAATTCTTTCCTTTCATTAATAAGTTATTTACAAAAATGGTAATTTGGTAAAAATGGATTATGGACTTGGGTTTCAAGCCTCCGAGTTCTATTATTTAGATATTTTATTATTGTTCTCAGGCTTGGGCTGCAAGCCCATAAATCGGTTTGTTTAATTATTGCTCTGTGAGTCGGGCTGGATAGCCCATGTAATGATTTAAGGGTATATATTTATACATAAATTTCATACTGTTAATTATTATGTATACAAAATATCTACTTAGTAAATTTTTTTATAGATAAGTTGAGAGTAGATCTTTAACCTTGACTTTAATTAGATAATCTACAGTATTTCATATTATACTTTAAATCTATTTACCATAATTTATGATTTAGCCTAATGAATACTTTAAGTGTTATTCTAAATAAATTAATACTTTTGAATAATAATTTTGGTTAAATTAGTTATATCTATTTATTTATACCTTTCCTTAAAAATCTTTAATCGTGACTAGTTTAATTGTTTCTCTTTCTCGATTTGATTATCGTACCAAGCTCTGATTTTAGACTTTTATTATCAAACTAGGATATTTGGACTATTCTGGACTCATTGGGACTGCCTGTGTCATCGTTGGGACCCTCTATGGAGCATACATTGTACCTACCTCGTGTCGACACGTTCGTGTCGCGCACGTCGACTCCAACCAAATCGAGACGAGTATATTCTCTGACCGTTTCATACTTGATAGGATTTACATTTACGCTCTAGATTAATTTACTTGATGCTGTCACATTGTTAACACGGATTGGTACTATATGGATCCCTTCATGAGATGTTATCCTCCTCGGGAGCATCGGGTTACAGTATGTCATGTGCGTTTCACATTCATCATGTACTCCGGTGCTTTCACTATTTATGTGCATTTTTGTGATTCATGTACTCTCATGTTCACAGAGCCCCCATGTATACATTATGTGCACCCATTTATGGACCTTCATGTGATATCATGTGCAATAACATAACATGTCTGGATCCTTGTGTATTGATTGGGGTAGGGAGTATAAATGGTCATGTGAACAATTCTAAAGTAGTATACTCATGTGCAAACTCTTAGATTACTCATTTGCAAATTCAAGCCGTTCACATGTCTAGCTTGTACTCTAAATCACTAGTTCACTGTAGCTCTTTACTTATAGTAGATATTTCATTATAGTTTTTTTTACTCAGGTATATTCTCAGCATTTCATGTATCTTACTCTATTGCATATTTATATATCCTGTCACATTATGAACTGCGTGAGATGTACTGTGCTCGCTTCCGTCTTGATTGGACCTGTTGATAAATTTTACAGATAGCTTGGAGGTTACTTGCTAGCCTAGAGGAGACACACTAGAGGTTGGAGTAGATAGCTAGAGTTTTTTATTTTATTTTTAGTTGTCTTGAGCTGTATTTACTTTATGGATTACTGTATTGGAGATTTGAGATATTTTCTGGATTTGTGGCATCTTAGACACTTAAACTTCTATCTGTTGTATCTCTTTGTGGATTTCATGTTTTATCTATCTTTTATGGTATTCTACCTTAGATGTGATTGAGACCGTATTCTGCTATGTTACCTTCATTCGGAGTCTATATACTGTACAGGTACCTTATATATTGTTAGATGATTGACCTAGGACAACGTTCTCGCCGACATTGCGGCGTAGGCTGGATGTACCCACTTCTCGTGCCCTTACTCTAGGGTGCGGGTCGTGACACATTTTTAGTGGTGGCCCATGCAGGTCGAGTTTGTGTAGTGGTATTCGAACTCGAGTATCACTACAGTCTGCAGTAGGATTAGGATATTTTTGAAGGTACTCAATCACAGTTAGGTTCCTTGAGAGATTCCTGGGATGACCCTTGAGAATCTCATTATAAAATATCTCGAAATTTGATTTTAACAGTTTATATTTACCTTTCTCGGTTAGTTAATGAATTTGATTTTTTGGTATCCATTGTTGATTTAATTTTTGTCAAGATAAAATTATATGGGCTAGGTCATCTCAGTTATGGAATCTAGTCTTCTACAGTCACATTAGCCAGCATGGTGAGGACATATAGTCTGATTTTGGATATATTTCTCGGGTGTGGGAATTTAAGGTTTTCGCAGCCAAGCTAGCGACATCGCGAAAGTTTTAAATACCATGATTCTAGAAGTATGTGCCTTAGTCGAGGACTTTGTGATTATCGTAGCCTTGCTTACTAGTTTGACGAGGATTTAGAGTACCATGATTTTGGATAGACGCATATGATTATCAGATTATACCTTAAATGCTTTTGAACATGTTTTCTCTACTTTTGTTTAGTCTTTCAGAAAAAGAATTATTATTTGGTTTTTGTTTTGCTTCTCATTACTTAACTTAGGAGTAGGAGTAGGAGTAGCTTTAGCTGTTATTATAAACCTTGTGTAACTTCTTGCTATGAATTTCTTCATAATACAATGAATCGATGATTTTTGCTAGACCTTATCTTGGATTTGATATTATAGTTCTGGTTTCAAAATGGTTCCTTCTTTTAAACAGATAAGCAGAATAGATTCTATTATCATTTCTTTCCGGCCAATATTTTATTACCATTTTTTTGTCTTATATAAGTGTCTTGATTACATCAATTCTCTGTCTCGTATCTAATTCTGTCAGCTATACTTTGTAACCTTTGAATCTTCATATCATTTTACCTGAGAAATGTTGAGAAAGTGATGTAAATCATCTAGTTCGAAAATGACGTAATTGGTTATCATATGATGATTTTGTAGAAATCAAAATGTTGGATGTCAAATATGAAAATTTTGAGATGTAGATGTGGTAAAGGTTTAGAATGAAATCGAGAGATAAATGTTATCAATTTAGAAACAATCACAGAAAATTTGGTTATGAATAATTCATGGATGTATTTCAAAAACTAATGAGGATATTCAAGGTCAACCTAGTTTTGAGAACTTAGAAAATCTTGGTTATTGATTCTTGGGAACTTTTACTCTAAGGCTATGTAGAAATTTAGTAATAAAAAAGAGAATTTAATTGTATTCAATGATTATACGAAATTGAACTAGATATTGTAAGAAGGTGACTAGAGACAGAGAGAACACAAGGAGTTTAAGTTATAGGAATTATTTTTAGATGATTGGAGGGAAATTGTAGAATTCAAAAAGGATAATATTTGAAGGTGAACGTTGAAGAAAATATGAAGGTTGTTATATAAATAAAAATTTTGTATGACATAGTGGTATTAGAGTTGAGTAAATACGAGACTTGATTTAAACAAGTTCAAGGACTTCATAAACTGGAGTTAGAGGTTTCGGATCTAATTTAGGACAAAAAAAATTTGGAAATTTGATTAAATGAATAAGTGTTGATACCTAAATAAGAGGGGTATGCTTCATGAAAATTTTAGAAATTTAGAATTTTGTCTGTGGTAATCATGGTAAAGGCTTAGATGACTGAAGGTTATAAAATCTTGGTGGTAGGCATATAAAGGTTGAATTTTTATATCAGAACTTGTGAGATGAAGATGCGATTGGCAAATTATGACCAGATGAACTTAATGAAATCAGAGCCAGATGATTAACTTGACTTCCCTACGAAATATTGTCTCTTGTTTTCCTATCAAAAGAAGGAATTCAATTTATTCCATATATTTGAATCAACCTTTAAAGGTTTCAATATCATTGAATCCTAGCTCCCTTAACTACGACCAATCGACTTTGATCATCTTTTCTTATCATATTAATATCTTGGGTTGTACTCAATTGAATTAAATTTAATTGTGACCTGAATCTCCATCCTTGTATGCTCGTGCTCAGACTTCGATGACCTTGTCCTCCATATTGCCCAAATCTTGATTTCCCAGAATTGATCAACTTAGATCGTATCGAGACTAAATATTCTTAATATATATACATATTGTGATTGGATTTCAATGCTATTGACATTCGTTCTTTGAACTTTTGATTTCTTTGAATAGTACCCCTTATCGTACCAATAGTCTTGATCCTTGATCATACTCAATTGATTTAAATTCAACCGTGACCTGGATCTCTATCAATATGTTGCTCGTGCTCAAAAATCTCGATTTCAAATTTTTCGAACCTAAATTCAAATATTGTTTAGCCTTATTCTTCATCGTGTCAACATTTTAATTTTGATCGCAATCAAACTTCGATACCAATATCACTCGTGCATAAAACTCTGATTTATTCTTGAAAAATGACTAAATTATGTTCCAATCGCGATTAAGCTTCATACTATTCTTGATGTACCAGAAATTGATGTTAGGTTATGCCTCGCGACCACCATACTTTTTATCATATCTAAATACTATTTGACCAAGGTTAGACTGAATTTATCTTCGATCGTGTCGAACTAACGATTATGATCATGTTCGAATTTTAACACTTGTACCCAAACTCTCTTCTGACCATGATTTTACTTCCTGATTATATCTGAACTCCTTATGATTAGTCATGCCTAGATGACCTGGCATGACTATACGACTATGAATCCCATGGTCGTGATTCTAACGATCATGACTATACGTACCAATTTTGCCTCTAGATCGTGCTTAAAATTTTGTCCTTGATCACGACTACCCGATTTGATTATGAACTTGTCATAAAATTGAGTGATCATATCCGAAATAATTTTTCCATTGTGCCAAAAATCTTGATCTTCGATCACGACTATATATGAACTTAGTCGTGTCCGAATTTGATTTTGATCATGTCTGAACAAATTTTCTGTTAATGCCTAGATTTCAATTCTACAACTGCTCGTGCTATGAGTTCATTCCTAAATCATGCCTAGATTTAATTTGGGTAACTTTATCCTTGATCGTGCCTAAGTGATTTAAATCATTTTCAAATTTCGAATCACGACCGAGCCCTGATTTACGACTTAATTAATCTTGTCCATCAGATTTTGATCGTGCCTATAAGACTTTTTCTGTATCTTGATTGTGCCAAAATTTTATCCTTGTCATACCAGGTCTTGATTTGATCGTGCTTGTGCGACTTAAACTCTGATCTTATCGAGCCTATATTCTGTTGATCGTGCTATACTCGAATTTGATCCTATCTTGATCATAACCAAAACAACAATTGATTATATTAGTCGTGACTCGAGTCGTGCCTAAGATACTGAATCTTCGTTCTAAATCGTGCCTAGTTGATTCGACCATACTTCGACCTATTTTTTATCGCGCTAAAACATATCATTATCCATGATCGTGCCTAAGGTTTTGACTATACTTTCCAACATATTTGAATCTTCGATTGGCCTGTCAATCTTAAATTTCGAGGACGAAATTTTTTAAGGAGGGTAGATTTGTAACCTCCGTTAACCAATTTCTTGAATTTTTGAATTTTGTATTTTTTTAAAACTCCCAATTTTCTGAATCTCGAAAAACGTGCAAATTCTAATTTTGAAAAAAACAATTTTTGACCGTGATTGCTATCGGTCCTTGTTGATTTGGTCTACTATTTTATGCAATTTTATATTTGAATTTTTCTGTCCATTCCTTAAAATCAATAAGTTATAAATATTTAATTTTGTAAAAGAGAAATAATATTTAACAAATTCATATTTTTTTCGATATTTTTGAAATTGATTTTTCCTTATATTTATTTACAAAATTTTGCTATTGAAATTTCTAATTTAAATTAGCTAGTGATTTTACTGGCAGTAATTAACTAATTAATTTACTAACTAGCAATATGTTAGCAATTAGTAACTAAGTTAGCGTTAGTGTTAGTTTTTCCACTAAGTATTCCTATTTTTCCTATTACATATTACATTTTAGGGTTTTCTCCACTTTCCCTATAAATAGGTCCTCCTCCCAACAGTTTACACAAATCCCCAAGACCTAAAAGTTCCTACACTCAGCACATAGCCGCCACCCCCACTCCCCGACATCCGACCATCGGCAATCCGGCAACCCCACATTGCCTGGCCGCCGCCACACTGTGACCGGCCATCCCCTCGGCCACACTGGTGCCAACCCGACCACCGCCGATGTCATCATCAAACCGTCGCTCTGCGTGGACGCAGTGTTGCGCCACGAAGGCAATCTTCACCATCATCTACCCCAACCATAAAAACCAACCACCACCCTCACCATTGCTGCCAACACCACCACCCGAACCACCACTGACCACCACCACCATTCACCAGATCCGTCGCCCCCATTCGACAATACACCACCACCGTCGGCGTCACATTCAACGCCACCACCATCTCTCCCAAAAAACACAAAAGAAAAATAAACCCAAACACACCACACCTTACCTATCTCCATCAGCCGGATCCAGCCCAACTTCGACACACCGCCAGAATCGCCGATCCCCTCCGGCGCCATGGCGAGCTCCGCCGAGCTTCCGGTGTCCGCCCCTCCGCGCGAACCCCTTCCGGTCAGACCCAAACCCCGAGCTCGTCCGGCAGCGCCGACCTATCTCATTCTTCCCGGTCGGCTGCAGCGCTTCCCGGCATTGTTCCTCACCGAGCCACCGCTCGCCCGGCACCATCCGCTCCTGCGCGCCATCAGATCTTCGACGTGCCGCCCATCCACCGAGTCTTCCGGCACCGGAGACCCGCTGGCGTAGCCGCCCCAACGCCGGTATGCTCCGGCCGCTTCGTGAGCTATCCCGCTCTCTCTCTCTTCTGCTTTCTTGATTTGGGGAAATAGAGGCCCACCCTCTGTTAGTATATATTAGTGTTAATATATATTTATAATAGTTTATATAATAGTTTATAATAGTGGTATTAATGAATGGTATTATTGTTATTTTTATTTATTATTAATATCTTAAGTATTGATATTATAGTTATTATCATTAGTATTAGGGATAAGTTTTGGGTTGGGCTCAGTAGCTTCTGCCCATTAATATGTTGGACGATGTTAATAAATTAGAGTTTTGAAATCATCTTATATATATATATATATATATATATATATATATATATATATATATAAAATTGTTTTAGGGTTAATTGATTTAGACTTAATAAATTCCTTTCCTTTCATTAATAAGTTATTACAAAAATGGTAATTTGGTAAAAATGGGTTATGGACTTGGGTTTCAAACCTCCGAGTTCTATTATTTAGACATTTTATTATTGTTCTCAGGCTTGGGCTACAAGCCCATAAATCGGTTTGTTAATTATTGCTCTGTGAGTCGGGCTGGATAGCCCATGTAATGATTTAAGGGTAATATATTTTACATAAATTTCATACTGTTAATTATTATGTATAAGAATATCTACTTAGTATATTTTTTATAGATAATTTGAGAGATCTTTAACCTTGAATTAATTAGATAATCTACAATATTTCATGTTATACTTTAAATCTATTTACCATAATTTATGATTTAGCCTAATGAATACTTTCAGTGTTATTCTAAATAAATTAATACTTTTGAATAATAATTTGGTTAAATTAGTTATCTCTATTTATTTATAACCTTTCCTTAAAAATCTTAATCGTGACTAGTTTAATTGTTTCCCTTTCTCGATTTGATTATCGTACCAAGCTCTGATTTTAGACTTTTATATATCAACTAGGCTATTTGGACTATTCTGGACTCATTGGGACTGCCCGTGTCGTCGTCTGGGACCCTCTGTGGAGCTAGCATTGTACCTACCTCGTGTCGACACGTTCAGTCGTGCACGTCGACTCCAACCAAATCGAGACGAGTACATTCTCTGACCGTTTCATACTTGATATTTACATTTACGCTCTAGATTACTTTACTTGATGCTGTCACGTTGTTAACACGGATTGGTACTATATGGATCCCTTCATGAGATGTTATCCCCCTCGGGAGCATCGAGTTACAGTATGTCATGTGCGTTTCACTTTCATCATGTACTCCGGTGCTTTCACCATTCATGTGCACTCTTGTGATTCATGTACTCTCATGTTCACAGAGCCCCCATGTATACATTCATGTGCACCCATTTATGGGCCTTCATGTGATATCATGTGCAATAACATAACCTGTCTGGATCCTTGTGTATTGATTGGGGTACGGGGGAGTATAAATGGTCATGTGAACAATTCCAAAGTAGTATACTCATGTGCAAACTCTTAGATTACTCATGTGCAAATTCAAGCCGTTCACATGTCTAGCTTGTACTCTAAATCACTAGTTCACTATAGCTCTTTACTTAGTAGATATTTCATTACAGTCTTCTTCTTTACTCATGTATATTCTCAGCATTTCATGTATCTTACTCTATTGCATATTTATATATCCTGTCATATTATGAACTGCGTGAGATGTACTGTGCTCGCTCCCGTCCTGACTGGACCTGTTGATAAATTTTACAGATAGCTTGGAGGTTACTTGCTAGCCTAGAGGAGACACACTAGAGGTTGGAGTAGATAGCTAGAGTTTTTTATATTTTATTTTCAGTTGTCTTGAGTTGTATTTACTTTATGGATTACTGTATGGGAGATTTGAGATGTTTCTGAATTTGTGGTATCTTAGACACTTAGACTTCTATCTGCTGTATCTCTTTGTGGATTTCATATTTTATCTATCTTTTATCGTATTCCACCTTAGATGTGATTGAGACTGTATTCTGCTATGTTACCCTCCATTCGGAGTGTATATACTGTACAGGTACCTTATATATTGTTAGATGATTGACCTAGGACAGCGTTCTACTGCCGACACTGCAGCATAGGCTGGACGTACCCACTTATCGTTGCCCTTACTCTAGGGTGCGGGTCGTGACAAATTTCTCAGATTAACTGTTTCTTTGTCACCAGCCAAATCCTGCACATATTTAACCAAAACTGTCCTAGCTCTCTAGTCTAATGGTATTAGAACTGATACCCGGAGGAGCCGACAAGATCCGAACCCCCTTACACCCCCCCCCCAACCCTACTACCCACCCCCCCCCCAACCCTCCACCCTAATCATGTGTGTGTGTAGGATTAAAAAAACCAAAACCAAATTTGTCCTTTTGATGTTGGGGGAGCCAACATTTGGCATGCTTTAGGCATTTCTTCTAGAAATATTGAAACTCTTGACCTAGTACTTTTCCATTATTATCAAATATCACAATTATTGGATTTTCTAAACTTTAGCAAAAACAATGTTCTTTCTTAGGCTGATTTAGTTTGCTTTGTTGCATTGTTTTTCTTCTTGTAGATCAGTTTGTTTCTTTTGATATTATTTGACACAACAAATTTCACTTAAGTGTTGATTATATTCTCTATTTTTTGAGACAAACGGAAAGATGTTTAATCCAAGTTTTGCATGCTTAATATCCAATCATTTTATTAATTAGTCTATGCCTCCCGGATGTACTATGTCCTAATCACTTGAATCAAGAGACTTGACTTATATATATATATATATATATATATATATATATATATATATATATATATTTAAGACTTGACTTATATATATATATATATATATATATATATATATATAAATCAAGAGACTTGACTTATAAAAAAAAAAAAAATCAAGATATATATATATATATATATATATATATATATATATATATATATATATATATATATATATATTTTTTATATATATATATATATATATATATATATATATATATATATATATATATATATATATATATATATATATATATATTTGACTTATATATATATATATATATATATAAGTCAAATATATATATATATATATATATATATATATATATATAAACCGAAATTACATCCAGGTCTCAATGTCTGACTGTAATATTCAAAGTATCATACTTCTTTTAAACAAAAATAACAAAATTGTTGTTTAAGACAATGAAACACTATTCTGCCCCTTTCCTGCTTTGAAACAGCCAACTTTGTCTACTTTTAAGCCACTTGTTGTCCCCTGCGTATTCACTCATTTACTGTATTGTTTCTATTCTCATTAACTTATTTAATTTAGTTTATTTAAATTTTAGTCCGTGCTCATCAGAATATTCAATTTGAATGAGAGTGCGCCTCAGAATAGAACTAAGACTCTGTCGTGGCATTCCATTTGTCTCATCGGAAAAGTTCATGATAAGAAGTTAATTAGATCTTTGTCATATATAGGTTAGGCCATAGCAATCATTGAGTTATCCAATTAAACAGTACAAATTAAAATTATTTGGACGACATCTATTAATTATTACAATTTTGTACACAAATTAGACAAAACGGTCGTAGAAGAAAGGGTATTACCTACAGTTTAACCTAGGTACTATCAGAATAGGAGGTCAACATGGCATGAGTAGAAGAAAGGGGTATTACCTACAGTTTGTAGTAAGAGGGGGGGCGTAAACCAGAACTAACCTTCTTAAAAAAGTCTAAGATAACAGGTCTATTCGGAAAGTTGTATACAATATCTAGAATTGGCAATAACACTAATAAGTTCTGATATATCCTGTTAGAAGTTTATAATCTGACTCTTCTAGCAAATAACAAAGATTCAATTCAAGTCCAAAATAGAATAAAACTCTTTCAGATGCAACAAACTCAAAGTTAGTCTTGGCAGAGTAATCTTGACAGAAGTTAACATAGAACAACACTACATAGCAGGAGAATCTAAGAGAGTCGCCACCAGATCTGTACATCAAATAGTACTTCTTAAACTCCAGATCTTGATGCAAGCACTAAGTGGCGAAATCATCAACATTAAGAGTCAATTGATTACACCAACCTTTTTGTTTTTAGGAAAGACCGCACTTACCTGGAGAACTTTTTACTTTCCTAATAAAAAAGTACAATGTGATCTAAGTAGAATCGATACGTTAGCCTCAAATTGAGTCAAAGATAAACAATTCAACACAAAGTACTAGTAACATTGTGATAAGTTTCAGAAAGCTACTAAAGCTGTAAGAAGTAGTGAGAAACTGGAAGATCCTTGATTTTGATTGTTGCCAATAAAAAACCAATCAGCTCATCAAAGTAGAACAAACAGGGAGAAGATGGAAAAAGTGCTTCAAATTATCAATTTTGGTGTAGTGTTTTTAATAATCTTGTAAATAAAACTACAACAGGAAATACATATATGTAGATACAATTATAAGTTTGTATGAATTCTTGATGGCTATTCTTTTCTTGCTTCTTCAAGTCTTTGTGAAATATAATTATTAGTTTGTATAGATTCCTTGAAGTTTCCAATTTACTATGTTTGTCTTTGTTATTATGAAATACAGAAGAAATGAACAGGGAGTGGATAAAAAGTGATAACAGGGTGAGTACTGAATATAGAGAAGGGATTGCTTCATTTATTGGATTAGCATCTAGTCAAGGATGGAGTTAATGGAAGAATTAGGTGTCCTTGTCATAAATGTAGGAACACTGAATTCAAAACTACAGTTGAAATTAGGTTGCACTTGTTAAAAAATGGATTTCATAAGAGTTACACAACATAGATTTTTCATGGAGAAAAATTAAGGGATACAACAAAAACATCCAATGTTAATTGTGATGAGCATTTTGAATGATGAAGTCCAAATGGATGATGTTGATAACTTAATTGGGTTAGTTCATGATGCTTATGCCTTTGAAAATGTGAATTCTTCTCAAATGCATGAAAAAATGTTTGGCGAAACCTCGAATGATGAGGCTAGCTAGTTTTACAAGCTACTGAAAGATGCTAGAACTTTATCCGAACTCTAAAGTCTCCAAACTGTCTTTTATTGTAAAATTCTTAAACTTGAAGACTCTTCACAATTTGACAGACAATGCTGCAGATGCTATGTTAGATTTCTGCAAGGAGATTCTACCTGGTAATGCTTTGGTTCCGAATTCTTATTATGAGGCGCGCACCAACATTCGAGATTTATGTCTTGACTATGAAAAAATTGATGCTTGTAAGAATGACTGTGTACCGTATTGGGCAGAACATAAAGATGCACAGTGTTGTCCAGTTTGTGGGTTATCTAGGTGGAAGGTAGTTTGTCGTAAACGTAAAATTCCTCATAAGATTTTGTGTTATTTTCCACTCAAAGGGAGATTGCAGAAGTTGTTTATGTCAAAAAATACTGCAAAGGACATGAGATGGCATTATCAGGGGCGAGTTGATGATGGGATATTAAGACATCCAGCAGATTCTATTGCTTGGAAATTATTTAATAAGCAACACAAGTCTTTTTCTAAAGATCCAAGGAACGTACGACTTGGTTTAGCAAGTGATGGATTTAACCCTTATGGGAACATGAGCACTTCGTATAGCATTTGGCCACTCGTACTAGTTCCATATAACTTACCTCCTTGGTTATGCATGAAGCAACCTTACTTCATGATGTCACTAATTCTAATAGTGTCTACAATTGGAGAAAGAAGAGCATTTTCTTTCAACTTCCTTATTAGAAGACACTTAAATTACGTCATAATCTTGACGTTATGCATATTGAACGTAACGTTTCAGATAATGTGCTTGGAACTATAATGAACATGGCAGGAAAGACAAAGGACACAATTAAGAGCCGCTATGACTTAGTAGACATGGGTATTAGAGAAACTCTTCATCCTCGTGTTCAAGGTAACAAGGTAATACTGCCTGCAGCTTCCTATGTCTTACCGCCAAGTGCAAAGATTAAATTTTGCAACTTTTTGGCAAACATAAGAGTTCCTGATGGTTTCTCGTCAAACATATCAAGATGTGTCAATGTTGGTGAGAAGAAAATTCATTGTTTGAAGTGTCATGACCACCATATACTTTTTCAGCGAATACTTCCACTTGCCATCAGGGGGTTACTAACAAAAGAGGTTTGTGAGCCATTGACTGAGCTAAGTAACTTTTTTAAGAACCTATGTTCAAAGTCACTACGACTTGTTGATCTAGAGCAACTTAAGCGCAGATCCCTATAACATTATGCAAGTTGGAAACAATATTTCCATCGGCCTTTTTTGATGTTATGATCCACTTGTCAATTCATTGGCAACTGAAGCTAAAATTGCTGGGCCTGTGCCTTATAGATGGATGTATCCAATTGAAAGGTAACCCTTGTTGATATTATATCATCTTTTAATTTTTATGATTTGTTTTTCTTTGAATTATAACTAAAAAATAATTCATTTTATATAGGTATCTACGTACGCTTAAGAAATATGTCCACAATAAAGCTCGTCCGGAAGGATCAATAGCTGAAGGATATATATTGGATGAGTGCTCTACATTTTGCGCAAGGTACCTTAATAGTGTGGAGACAAAACTTAATAAGGCACCAAGAAATGATGATGGTCTTATCTCAAATCATGGGCTATCAGTTTTTGCAAAATTCGGTCGTCCAAAGGAGCTTATGTCTTGTACGAGTTAAGTTTAGAAGAATACGACCAAGCTCGTATGTATGTGCTATAAAATTGTGATGAAGTGTGGCCTTTTATTGAGTAAGTTATTGAACAACTTTAAAAAGAATCTAGTTAACAGTCCAAGGAATTGTTGACTAAACAATTTGCTCATTTTTAGGGAGCACAAAATTGAAATTTCAATGGACAGCTCAAGAAATGTATTGGATAGGCATAACAAAGAGTTTCATACATGGTTCTACCATCGTGTAAGTATCTTATATTATCAACTATATATAACATCCTTCTTTGAATTGTATCCATCTATTAATTCACCCTCCTTTATTCTAATAGGTTTCAAAGCTACATGCAGATAGGCATGCAACAGATGAGCTCCTAAGTTTAGCAACAGGTCCTTTAAGAACGACTCATCGATATACCACATATATTATCAATGGTTTTCGATTTCACACGAAAGATCGTGCCACGGAGAGAACAAGTCAGAATAGTGGAGTTCTAGTAAAAGGGGATAATTCTTCCCCAGAAAAAGAGTATTATGGCATCTTACAAGATATTTTTGAACTATCTTATGTAGGAGGTCGTAAAGTGTTTCTCTTTAGGTGTCATTGGTGGGATGTGGGATGACTTGGAAGAGGATATAAGGTCGATAAATATGGCTACACAAGTGTCAACGTGCATGGAACTTTAAACAGTAATGAGCCTTTTGTATTAGCCTCTCAAGCTGAACAAGTATTTTACGTGGAAGACAATATTGCTAATGACTGGCTTGTTGTTGTGAAAACTACTCCTCGTGATCTTTACAATATGCCACCGCTACTTGAGAAAGATGGAAATTCAACTGATATTGATGATTCATCAGAGGAAGATGCTTACCAACAACAAGAATTTGAACAAAACGTGTATCCTACTGAAACTGAAGACATCCATCCTATCCTTTCTAGAGATGATGTTGAGCCTGAAAGTTTTAATGTCAATATAGATCAGTTGAATGCCTCTATAAGTGATGGTTCCGAGGAGTTCATTGATGACAATTTAGAGGATGACCTTGACAATGATGGGTTTGATAGTGATTTTGATGACGAGTAACATTATTATTTGTTGTGATATTCACAATTCCATTTTTATTTATTTTGTTCTATGCGAGTAATTTTGTTATTTATTGTTCTGTTCACAATTCCATTGTTATTCTTTTTTTTTTTGAAGTTTAAAATCAATTCAGCTGAATGCAGTTTCAATTATATTCATGTCTACATCCTGTATCTATTTACCAAATGCATTTCCAGTTTTACTAAAATGTGATTCATCTGACACAACAACAAAACAGAAGACTGAAATAGGTAAAGTTCTATAGGTTAATTAGGTGTCTTGACATCAGATTTAGCTAAAATGTGATTCATCTTTATGTGATCTGCAGATGTTAGCTTCTTGGTAACAAGCTTCAATTATATTTGCCAAATTTTCATAACAGTTCAGACCTTCACATGATGCAAAATTCTTAGCAACGTGTATTTTAAGCATCAGATTTGTAGACCTTTACATGATGCAAAATTCTTAGCAATATGTATTTTAAGCATCAGATTTGTAGACCTTTACATGATGCAAAATTTTTATAACAGTTCAGACCTTTTCATCCAGGCTGTCTCCATCGAAAAGGGGTTCAGCTATGGTATAGAGTTTAGTATCTATAGAAGAACCCATAGGAAATGACTTATAGTTTTAGAAAGGCAGGACTTTTGCCAATCAGCGTTTGCAGAGTATAATATGGGCTATAAAGCGTCGGGGACATTGGGTACACCTTCGTATCCTTGTATCAGAATTGATACTAGACACCATGATTGATACCTTCGTAACCGAGTTGATAAACTGATAGCACGTTTGGACCCTGTTTGATGCAGGGTACCATATTGGTATCTCCGTATCAGAGCTAATACTCAATAACACATTCGTACACCTGGTATCAAGATGAACGTTAAGCATCAGATTGATAATTACCACCAAACCAGACTTTTGATAACCGATTTCTAACTGATACCATTTTTTCGACTCTTATATCAAGTACGGATAAAATTGACTCGACCAACAGATTAGCTATGGTGGCAAGAGCTACCCTTAGATAGGAAACAATGATTATGATGGGGGAAGGACAGGATCGATTAGACAAATGAATCTAATAGTCTAGAAAACTCATAGGTTAGGTTCATGATAGACTCTTAGTACCGGATGAAAAGTCTTATTTACACTGATACTAACAGTCGAGTTTCCTTACATCCCAATTTGAACTGCCAGTTAAACAACCCTTAATAATATTTTTTAGCCCACTCAGGGACATTACATTATCTGCAAGATTGTAGAAGTTACCTTTTTAGGTTAATTAGCAGTCAACAAATAATAGAGTTATCTCATACCTGAAGATAAGTTATATATGACTTAATTTTTGGATTCGTTATAAACCTAAAAAAATTATTCCGTTTATAACAAATTAACTCTGATGTACAGTATCTTTGCCATTATTTATTTAATTAGTGTAATTATCTAATTTACTCTATATTATTGTGATATTGGATCTAGATTTAAGTACATATATTTCTGGAACATTTGCTTTTTATTTAGTTTTGTTTTGAGTAACAAGGGTGGGCAGTTAATGTTTTGGTTTATTTAAGTTCCTTTGATCAACACTTCGTAAATAATTGAGGATGGAAGTCGAGGTACATATTTAAGGGCATTCAACATGTTGAATCCATATGGAATATGTGGCCAAATATCTGGATCATTATACTCGTCAAAGAGAATCCAATTCTACTCTTGACAGCTATAAATTTATTCTTGGTCAACATATAAACTGGGATAGATGAGTGTTACCTGAAAGCCAATTGCCTGAGGTGACTAATAGGTCATGAGGCAACCAAGTTACCTGTCAACAGATGCATTTTTATTTTGTTATTACCGAGTGATACTTATCCAACTTCATATGCTTGCTTTATATTTTGCTTGACTTTTGAGTTTACCTGCCAAGAGTTACATTGTTAGAAATCATTACCGACATAACGTTTTGCATCTGCTTTACTTTTATTTGTGACATGGTTTCCTTTGTTTACATGCTTTCACTTATACAAATTGATTTGCTAGAATTCTAAAGTTTGAATTGTAGAGGCAAATTTGCCAAGGTGACCATTTTCTTAATTGTTTTCCTCTTTTTCCCTGTTGCCAATAATATTTTTGGCCATCTGGTATTGCAGTTCTGTTTCCAGTATTATTTGTAAATTGTGGACACCAGTAGCCTATGTTTCTATTGAGATCAGTCAATATACATTTCATGACTATGAAGGCTTTCAAAATTACTGTTTGGCCCTTTTATTGAGTACTGTTCATTTCTTCTACTAGCTGTCACATAAAACTAATGGTCTCCACCTCCCTTCCTCTCCTCTTCAATATCAGTGTTATTTTGGCATGTACATAGTTTTTTGTGGTTATTTTTCTAGCAGAAATTAAAACTGGCTATTTGTATCAGTTGGTATATTTTGGCATGTACATAGTCCATCTCCACACTCATTCGACTGGTACTTTAAAGTATCAGTCCATTCTCTCATTTGACAGAAATTAAAACTGGCTCTTCAATATCATTGTTATTTTGGCATGTACATCAGTTGGTATATTTTGGTATGTACATCAAATATCAAACCGGATTTGACTCATTCGACTGATACTTTAAAGTATCAGTCCATTCTCTCATTTGGCATGTACATCAGTTGGTATCAAACGGATTTGACTCATTCGACTGATACTTTAAATTATCAAGTCCATTCTCTCATTTTAAAGTATCAAATATTAAATCAAACATCAAATATCAAACCGGATTTGACTCATTCGACTGATACTTTAAAGTATCAGTCCATTCTCTCATTTGGCATGTACATCAGTTGGTATATTTTGGCAAAAATTAAAACTGGCATGTACATCAGTTGCATAATCATGGTTTGCCTAACATGTATTGTTCACACTGTTTCTACCATTAATTTTGAAAACCATTATCTGCTTTGAAAACCATTATTTCTCTTCTTAGTATATTTGGACTTGGGTGCTTTGGTATAACATATATTGTTCACACTGTTTTAACCTTCAGTCCATCCTTTATTGTCCTGTCCCTAGACCATCTGTACAGCCCACACCATATTATTTCAGCCCCATGACCGATGGAGGTCATAGCTGTGTGTGTGATTGTGTGTGGACATTTGTATGTTGGACTGAGATTGAATCATGAGCAGTCCCTTTAATTTGTGCTGCCCTGCTTATCTTTCAGTTCAGTCCACTGAATTGTTTAGTATAGGCCATTGCTTAAATACCCAGTTCCCTTTGTTTGTGTTGCCCTACATTTAGATGTATAGTTCAGTCCATTCTTTAGTTCAGTCACTGTCCATGCATATAGTTCAATCATTTCAGATGTGAGTATCAGTCCATCTCCACACTTATTCGACTGATACTTTAAAGTATCAGTCCATTCTCTCATTTGGCAGTCCACCCTTGTGTTTGTATCAGTTGGTATATTTGTATAAAGCTATTTAATTCAGTCCAATTGTTGGTTCCTGTTTAATGTTTCAGTCTGTATATCTCTTATATGTTGAGGCCATCCTGGTTAGGTTCAGATATTTTGTTCAGTCAATAGCATATGTAAGTATCAGACTTCATTCATCTTAATTCAGTCATTACATTACTTTTAAGTATCAATCCCTCTGATACTGTAGCAGTCCACTTCTCTTTAGCTGTCCCTAGATATAGGCATATGTTCAGTCGAGCCCATACCCTGTTCTATTCTTGTTCTCATATGCTTAACCTCTCATATATATATCAATTCACTACCTTATGTATCAGGCTTTTAATTTCTATTTAGTCAATTAAATGATATGGGGAGAGGGTTATAGCTCGAGATAGGGGTACTTGAGTATCAGTCTCTGCTGCTCCATATGCACAATTAAATTATGTACTTGAGTATTTCTTTTCACAATTAAATTATGTTTTTAAAGCAGATAATGGTTTGCAATCGAGGTGGACGAGGTGGAAGAGTTACACGAAGTGTGCGAAATGGTAAGAGTTCATAGTTTTTTTGTTAAGGAATTTAGATTTATTTTTTCAAAGCATATTATTATTTGTAGGAAATAATAATGCCCTTGTTCTCATTGCTAGGATTTGTTACAATATATATAGTGTCTACATTTGGGCTTATGGGCCATATTTACATTTACAAATAAAATCTAACACCCCCCTCAAGTTGGAGCATGCAAGTCACAAATGCCCAACTTGGGAAGGAAAGAATCAAACACATGCTTTCCAAGAGGCTTGGTGAAGATGTCAGCTAGTTGAGAAGAAGTAGGAACATGCGAGGCTATTACGGTGCCATCTCGAATAGCATCGCGAACAAAATGCAAATCCACCTCAATATGCCTACTGTGCTCATAAAATACTGGGTTCTGAGCCAGATGCAGGGCAGACTGACTGTCACAATACACCGACATAGCAGACTCCTGGAGAACGCCCAAACACACCAATAACTCCTTCAACCATTTCAACTCACAAACAAGCGCAGCAAGAGATCGGTATTCAGCTTCAGCGGAAGATCGGAAAACAGTTAATTGCTTTTTGGTCTTCCAAGAAATAGGAGACCCCCCAGAAACACCAACCAGCCTGTAACAGAGCGTCGAGTCAAGGGACAATTGGCCCAGTCGGAATCACACCAACCAGAAAGACGAAGATCACAATCAGCTTTCAAAAGAATACCCTGTCCCGGTGCATGTTTGAGATATCTGACAACCCTCAAAGCAGCATGCCAATGATCTTGTCGAGGCTCCTGTAAGAATTGAGACAAGATATGCACAGCATAGGCTAAGTCAGGGCGAGTAAACGATAGATAAATCAACATCCCAAGCAGCCTCCGATAAGACTCTGCATCCGCCATCTTTGGACTAG
This sequence comes from Iris pallida, assembly GCA_029216955.1. Lineage (NCBI taxonomy): Eukaryota > Viridiplantae > Streptophyta > Magnoliopsida > Asparagales > Iridaceae > Iris > Iris pallida. The sequence goes on from JANAVB010000175.1 coordinate 37,717, forward strand.
TCGATTCTGCCAGCTTATGATTGGGCTTCATGGGAAAGCCAGCGGGTCGAGACCCCATCAAGTCGCATTCTGAAATGATGTCCAAAGCATACTTCCTTCGACACAAGAAAATTCCTTCTGCACTCCGAGCCACCTCTATGCCAAGGAAGTACTTCAACACACCAAGGTCCTTCATGTGAAAGCAAGAACTAAGGTACTTTTTGAAAGCATCTAAAGCACCTGTGTCATTGCCAGACACAATCATATCATCCACATAGATCAAAACATGCAACTCTACCTTCCCTTTAAAAAGAGAGAAAAGGGAATAATCGGAATGAGATTGAATAAATCCATAGGATATCAGAGAAACAGCAAGCTTAGCAAACCAACAACGTGGTGCCTATTTCAATCCATATAGAGACTTACGCGGCGACACACTTTGTTGGGTTCACTATGCAAAAATCTGGCAGCAACTTCATATACACTTCTTCTGTCAGATCTCCATGAAGAAAAGCATTGTGCACATCCATCTGGTGCAAAGTCCATCCTTTCACAGCTGCAACAGCCAAAAATGCCGAACTGTAGGCATCTTAGCTATCGGGGCAAATGTCTCTGAATAGTCGATCCCTCAACCTGATTATTACCGAACACAACCAGCCGTGCCTTTAAGCGCTCAACACTGCCGTCGGATTTGTACTTTATTTTGTACACCCATCTACTTCCCAATGCTTTCTTCCCAGGAGCAAATCGAGAAGACTCCATGTCCCATTATCTTCCAGAGCCTGTATTTCAGTTTGCATAGCCGCGCGCCAGCCTGAATCTCACGAGGCCTGGCGGTATGAAGTAGGCTCAACACCTGCAGTGATAGCTGCAAAAAAAATCTCTGTGTCCAGCAGTAAATATGTCATAACTTAGAAATTGTGTTATAGGATACGAAGTACATAAGAAAGTGACGGGAACAGATGAACTGTGGTGAAGGAAGGACTTTTACTTCTAACAGCATTCGTCACAAAATCCTGTAATCGTACTGGCTGTGATTTCTTTTCCACTCCTCTTCCCAATACTACCTCGTCGGGCACAGCTGGCCAACACTGTATCCCCTGTATCATCAGTAGTAACCGCATCACCCCCAGCAAACTCTCCGGTCAATACTTCTGCATCTACCTGTGCATCCTCGCCACTCGGTGCTGAGCCATCATCAACCACTCCGGCCTCAGCAGCCGTAGCCGGCACCATCCCAAAAACCTCTATATCGTCTCCCGGCACCGCAATAGATGGATGGCGTGTCGCAGAAGACATCTCGCTAGCAGAGCCACACCCAAGAAATTCTTTTTCATAAAAAGTAACATCAAGGGACACAAAAAATTCACCAGTCTCCAAATCATGCAGTTTCTATCCCTTTTTATCAAGTGGATACCCAACAAAGATACATTTTTTGCTCCTGCTAGCAAATTTATCATGTCGGGATTTCAAGTCATACGCATGGCACAGACAACCAAAAATACGTAGATGATCATACGAAGGAGCCGAACCATATAAAACTTCATAAGAGACTTAAAATTCAAGATACTAGAAGGGGTTCTATTTATCAAATAACATGCACCCAGAACACATTCCCCCAAAAATCTACGAAAAGAGAACCCTGAAATCTTAATGCCCTGGCTACATTTAAAATATGTCGATGTTTTCTTTCCACCCTTCCATTCTGTTAAGGTGTCCCAATACATGATGTTTGGAAAAATATACCTTGAGATGAAAAATAATCTCGTAAACAATTAAATTCAGTATCATTGTCACTCCGCACACGACGTATATCAGCCCCAAACTGACGCTTCACCATAGCAATGAATTTAAGAAACATAGAATAAACAACACACTTATCCGTCAATAAAATAACCCAAATAGCTCTAGAAAAATCATCCACCAAAGTCAAAAATATCGTGCCCCATTAGATGACGAAACACGATATGGTCCCCACAGATCACAGTGTATAAGTTCAAAGCATCTCAAAGCACTACTACTATCAGGAAAGGCATCACGAGTCTGTTTAGCTTGATGACAAATATCACAAGCCTTATGAGAAAACACACTATTACCAAAGAGAAAAGGTAAAGTCTGCATTACTTTAGCTGAAGGATGCCCCAGTCTACTATGCCAAACCTCGGAATCACTTTCTTTGCATACCAGGATCACCGAAGCCAAAGAAGCTGGAACCTCCCCCAATAAGTAAAGTCCACCCCTTTGTTCACCTGCTCCAATCACCATCCTCGTACTTGGTCCTGAACAAAACACAAATCAGGAGTAAATAACATATCACAATTTTTGGCACCAATCAATTGTGAGACAGAGATCAAATTGCAAGTCAATGTCGGAACAAAAAGAACATCCGTCAATACCAACGAAGCAGTCAAAAATACTTTGCCTCTCAGAACAGCCTCAATAGTGCCCATCATGCAAAATCACAGGACAGACAGGGCCCTCAAAGCAATCAACTAAACAGTCACGAGATCCTGTCGCATGAAGAGTAGCCCCAGTATCGAATATCCAAGTGACAGAAGAATTCTTACCCATCAGACGATCAGAATTTGAAGAACCAGGGTTGGAAGGATTGTCGTTACCCAGCAGGCTCATCAGTTTCTGCCATTATTCATCTGAGAGTAGCGAAGGATATCCTCCATGCATCATATCCGCCGAACTCCCAGCAATACTAGCAGGGACACCATGACCAGCAGCGCGACATGATGAACAACCCCTGCGCCACCAGTACCGCGTCCCTCATCACGTCTCTGCTGTGGTGGCGGGCCTCTGCCACCGCCAGCACCACGTCTGCCCTCACGCCGAGGACGTGTCTTCTACCACTCTGGATAGCCAATCTTGGCAAAGCAAGTTACAATATCATGACCTGTTTTCTTGCAATGAGTACAGATCATACCTGATTTGTCCCTGGAATCTGAGGTCCTACTATTATAAGTAGAAGACGGACGAGGTAAAGTCTTGATATCCACGTCAACACCTCCTCAGCGGATTGGACCTGAGTTTTTCATATACTCCTCCTCACGGACTGCCTAGTATGCCCGATCTAAACTTGGCTGAGGATCCTGAGCCAGAAGATTAGATCGGGTATGACCATACAACTCAGCATTCAACCCAAAAAGTCCTGAAAGTGGTCTTCATCCCTCATAGCCTGTAGCTTTGCAGCAAGTTCACCACAGGTACAAGAAGCAATAAAAAATAAGCAGCTTGTTCATCCTACAAAGTCTGCAAATTTCCAAAGTAGGTTTCCACAGACATCGAAGCCGTCTGTTTACACTAAGCCAAAGCCACCTTAATTTGTTGCTTCCGAGTGCCATTGCTAACAACAAATCTTTTTCCAACAAGTTCCACAATGGATAAACCTCCTCAAAGTACGACAAAGATTTCTTCAGAGACAGATCAATGGTATTAAGAACCCATTGAACCAATAGTGCTTGCACGCATCTCCAATCAAGCAATTTACTAGCATCGTTAACAGGTTTGACTTCAGTACCCTCCAGAAAAGTGATCTTTCGCCTAGAGATCAGGAAGAGACGTATCGACCGAGACCACTCAGCATAGTTCGATCCACGAAAAATAATAGGAGTAATGATATTTCCTGGTTGATCAGCAGAACTCAGAAAATATGGATCCTTCGGATTAGGATAATTTGGATTGTGTTCACCGACACCGCTAGTCGCAACGGAGTAGCTGGATGCAGCATCATCTGCCATCGCGAATGTCGGGTGTACAAAAATTTTGTACAACTCCGACGAATCGGCCGCGGATGGACGGGGTTGGCGGCGAATCGACCGCGATCAGGGGAGTCAGATCTGGCGCGAAGGGACGAGCGGATGTCGGGTATACAAAAATTTGTACAACTCCGACGAATCTGCCACTGATGGACGGGGTCAGGCGCGCGAGTCGGCGCGGTCGGGCGCGGATCAGCGTTAGGATCGACGTAGATCGGCACTGTCAGGTCGGGCGCGGATCAGCGCGTAGTACGGCGGCGGGTCGGTGCATACGACGGCGGGCACGTACGGCGGCGGGTCGGCGCATACGGCGGCGGGCGTGTACGACGGCGGGATCGGCGGATATGATGTATGGAGGATATCCTTATCTCCTTACCATAACGCAGAGCCTACAAATATATATTCACAACCACAACGAAGAAGAGACCCTGAGTCAAGTAATTATGAAAATAGAAGAGCTGGAGATGAATTAGTCCAAGATCCATTATTGCCAAACAGTGAACCTGAACCAATACAAAGTCCTCATTCTAGTGCTGGTATTTAATAAAGTACTTATGAACTTTATATATATGTGTGTGTGTTTTTCAATATGCTAATTATTTTAGTGTATCGATCTTCACAGCATCCTGCAGTAACATCCGAAAGAATGTAAGAGGAAAATACAAATGTTTGAATTTAGAGTTGGAAACCAAAGCTGGAAAATTAGAAATTGTTATGCCTGACGATATTCAAAGAGCTGTTGGAAATAATTCAAGAGATGTAGTCAATTTTTGTGGCTATATAGTTAGAAATATGGCCCCATTGTTTGTGGAAAAAGAGGAAAAATTAGTGGATGCCAAGTGGGAGGATATTGTAGGTGTTGTAGGAGAACAAATGTGGATCCAAGTGAAGGTAATATATTGTATTTATATATGTATTTTCATTAATGTTTTTTAGAAATATGAACCAATTAGTGAATTATTTTGTTTGTATAATTTTTTTTTGCCTTGTATTAGGAGAAGTTCACAGTTGCAGAGTGCAAGCATCATAGATTTCAAGCATTTGTTATAGATTCTATGCAATGCTTGTATAGAAATTGGAAGCATAGACTATATGAGACTTATAAGAAGTTTCAGACAGATGAAGAAAGGCTAGAAAATGCTCCTAAGGATGTAAAGCCCGAAGATTGGAAGTTTTTGATAGAGTACTTCAGTTCAGATAATTTTCAGGTATTTATTAGAATGTATAACTTTTTAAAAGGCATATTTTTATTCATTAATATTCCTGATACATCTTTAGCTTATATAATTGTTGTTTAAAATTGACTTGCAGTTTTGATCTTTTGTATTGCCTTTTGCTTATCATTCATACATTATTAATTGTTTTCAGAAAATTAGTCAAAGAAATGCAGCAAATAGAGCTAAGCTTGTGACCAAACATACTTGCGGTACAAGATCTTTTGCTGAAGTAGAGGAGTTAATGGTAAATACATTTGTCCTCTTTGTCAAGTTTTTACACATTTTATCTAGTTGTATTTTTAAATATCTTGGTCTTCTACAGAGAGATCCGATATTTGGTGAAAAGCCACCACCAGATGAGATTTGTCTTAAACAACATACCAAAAAAAATAAAAAGAAGAATTACAGTGGTCAGATCCGATATCAAAAGAAGTTCACGTATGTGTACTTATATATTATATTGAGATTGTATATAGGTGAATTTCTTTTATATGTAAACTTCGAGTTAAACGTTCCGTTATGATTCAAGTAGGAAAAACTTCATGATCTTGTCATTCAACAAGAATAAGTTGATCCTGAAGCTCAACTTACACATGATGAGATGTTGCTTCAAGTTCTCTGGTTATTTTGGGGTAAAGGAGCTGGAATTAGACCGCCAACAAAAAGGACAAGATATCTAGATAACATGCAGGAAGAAGTACAAAAGGCTATTGAGTCGGCTAGAGAATCCATGATTGAAAGTGTGAAGGCTGATGTGATAAAGAATTTGCAAGAAGAAATGAGAGCAAATGTTAGTGATGAACTCAGAGCTGAAATTACAAAAAGTGTGGAAGAAGACATCAGGAATGATCTTACGATGCAAATTCAAGTCAATTTAATGCCATGTTCCAAGCACGAATGGCTGCCTTTTTTGGCTCTACGACACAATCTGCAGATATTTCAGTTCCTTCAAATACAAGAGCTACAAACTATGGTAAGTGTCGAAAACAAGATAACTCATATTTCCATTTATCATAGTAAATGTAAAGACACTAACTTTTGGCTTTTGAACTAAACTACAAACCTTTGTGTCTTTTTCTCTATTTTCATTGCTTCTATTATAGAAATTTCTATTTTGTCTACCTAAATCCTTATTCTTTAACCCTAATTTTCTTGTTGTTCTCTCTTCTTCTTAGCTTCTATTCCCTTCTTTTTTTGTTTAGGGTTTCTACCTCATTGTTGCTGTTATTGAATTTACATTTTCTTCTTCTACTAGTTTATGATCAAGTTTATCTACAAGGTGCATGACATAATGATCACGTTTTATTGACAATTTTTTATTGTATATATACCTTCACAAATTCTAAACAATCTCTTTATTGATTTATGCAGGTCATTAAAGATTGATCATCACCAAGACAGGAGCTGCATATGTAATTGATCATCAATTTATATTTATAGATTACTCTTAATTTTATGTACCAGCTAGTTTGGATACTCTTTATTTTATAAGTACTACAAATTACTTCTCTTCAAATTATATGTACTAAATTTTGAGGTGCAATATAATTACTTTTTGTGGATTGATATAATTACTTTTCATCTTCTTGTTGTCCATAATTACTTAGAGTTGGTCGCCTATATAAAGCCATTTAGAATTTGTGAAGGTTAGTTATGCTTTACATTGAAAAGTCAATGGGGGTGTTCTTGGAAGATGAGCACAATTATGCATGTACCCTCTTCTACAAGAATTGTATGATATTGTATTGTGTGTTCTTGTGTTTCAATTTATAATGACAATGACAATGATAAACAAAGATACTCGTGACAATATTGATTTGCCACCAAACATATAAAGTGTACACTACGGTTACAACATTTACCTTCACTAAACATACAAGTATACAGTGACAACAACAAAAGTGTTACTGCAAGTGTTTACAATGATGACATGTACTTGTCACTAAATATACACGTTTATTGTGATGACAATAAGTGTTACTAAAGTTGTTTTGTGATAGCAAATGTCGTCACGAAACTATTTTTATTTTTGTCAAAAAATATATATTTATTTTTAGTTACAATAAAAAAATCTATTTTGTGATAATATAGTGCGCCACTTATAATATTTTTAGTGACGAATTTTGTTGTCACGGAAAGTTTACTATCACTGACAACATATTCTTGTCACAGTAGAGAACTTTCTGTGACAATGACTTTTGGTCGTCACTTATACTTTTAGCTACGGAGGTATAGGCTACGAAAGTAAGTCGTCACTGTACTCGTCACAAAAGATGTGTTGTGACGACTTTTATAATTTCTGTAACAACGTTACATGTCACAAAAACCATGTTTTCTTGTAGTGATATACGCTGCTCCTAAGCTACGCAATACAGGACTCAGAGAAAGAAAGGAAAAAAATGGGCTTGTACTTACAACACATTTATAAAAATTAATAAAGGAGAATAAAATCCTAGTCTACGTTGCGGTGATCTCCTAAAAGCTGGAAAGCGGTCCAGTCAGAAGGCACAAGTGCCCAGTATCTAAAATATAAAATGCTAGGTAACAAGTTCTACAATGTCTAAGATAATGTAAAGTTACATGGTAGGGACATATAGAGTCTCAGACTGATCACGCAATCACATGTTGCTAATAGCTTACGCCTCAACGTACAGGAATATCCAGTAGCGTTTACGTTTCGCTAAAGGCTTATTCGACCATTTTGGTCATCGCCAAAGTGGATATAATTAACCAAAATATGTCAAACATAAATGAACCAATAAAATAAATGTAAAATATACATCTATATAATGGTATATTTTTGTAACAACCAGATTTTTGAAAATAGCAATAATATATACATATATATTTTAAAATGAGTTTCAAATATTAAGAGCATAGTTAAAATATAATTTTTTTCCTTTTAAAATCATATATATATATAATATATATATTATATATATATATATATATATTATATATATATATATAGGGTCACACACAATTATATTAACAAAACTACAAAATCAATTCCCAAACACAAATTCACAAATTCTAGCCAAGCCAATCTTCACAGAACTAATTTCCAAACACAACTTCACAAATTCTAGCCAAGCCAAACTTCACAGAACTAATTTCCTAACACAACTTCACAAATTTTAGCTAAGCCAAACTTCACAGAACTAACTCCCAAGTCCGAAATCATACTAACGATTCCATAATCATTCCGAGTACGAAATCGAAACAACGATCCAAAATCGTTCCAAGTATCCACACAAGCAACATAAAAAATAATCGAATCCCGTAACGGAATCGAGATCGGGTCATCACAGACTACGACTACGGGAAGGGACGAATACTCAGATAGAAATTTATACCCAATAATCTGATGACGGAATCTGAAAGGTGGCCTTGGACTCGGATCGGTTATGCGGAGCATCATCAACGACTCGAGGAGCCTCGGAACACGTCATGGTGAACACGGCAGCTGTACTCGGGCGGCCATTTGGATCGGCGGCAGCGTAGGCCGCGGGTCGCGGGGAGGGGCCGCAGGACAGGGGGTCGGCTGCTAAGGGCTAGCCGAGGGCCGGAGGCGACAAGAGGGGTCGACTGTGGTGTTTGATGGGGAGTGGGTTTGGAGTTGGGGAATGGTGAGATGTGAGTGTTTGCTTCCTCTGACTTAGAGAATTAGGTGGTGGTGGTGGTAATTAATGTTTAGAGTGTGGTAGAGAGATATTTAGGAAGAGTAATTTAGGGAGGGTGATGTGAACGTGGAGAGAATTAAGGGGTGAATGCGTGAGAGGCTTTTTTTTTTATTAAAGAAAAAGTTTGGGCTTGGGAATAAATGGGCTGGCTAGGGTCCAAACAAAGAACACAATGCAAAAATCATTTATTTCAATTTAACTAAAAATGTAATTTAATTAACCGACTAATAATAATAATACTTCTAATAATAAATATAATAGTAATAATACTAACTATAATATTCTAATTCAAAATTATACTAATAGGAATTAAACCGACAATTCTTGCAAATATCTAAATTAATTGATTTATTAAAATTTGGATTTTACAAATTCGGTTTGAACCGAACCGAACCGTTGCTCACCCTTAGCTCCTCCCACTCAATTCACATGTAATAACTCTACATCACCATCCACTCCTCCCTCTCACAGGGAAGGTGAACTTTCAAAATGGACTCATACTTAATATGTAAAACAAAATTAGGAAACTAAAATAAAAATAAATGTTGTCACAAAGGTTTATACTAAGCATCTTTAAAGTACAAGATTAATATATTAACCACTACATAACAACTATTTTGTGTTAAAGTCGGTCAATGAAAGATAATAATACTATTTTAGATACAACCATATTTGTGGCCCTTTAACTGGATCGTCGTTCTGTCTGTCCTCGGTCAGGACCGTCCCTGCTCCCAGCTCAGTTGGACTTACCGTGATTCCTAATTTTCATGATGGCGAAGCTCACATTGACTATGAATTATTGCATGCAAGGGCTTAGCTTAAGGGTGCAATTTGAGCGTGTTGGGTCGGATTTGAGTTAAACCTGAGCCCAACCCGATGAATCGTAAGCCTAGTCCAAGCCCGAGGCCAACTCGACCTGAGGTTCAACATATGAAGTCCAAGACCGAGCTCGGAGGAATAGAAAAGTATCCAAGTCCTCGAATTGGGTTGGGTGCATCAGAATTATCGGTCTCTAATATAAATTTGAAATAATTTTAAACAAGATTAATATTAAACACATAAAAATAGCAATCGTGTTTAAACTATTATAAAATACAAACTAAAATGGAATTTAGGATAAGGAGTTGAAAAGTTTGGATGGAAAAATTTATAGAATTTAAATTTTTTATTTATAAAGTATGAAATAGTACATATACAATATATATAGCAAAGTTAAATCAGGGCCGGCCCTGAGTTAATGGGGGCCCTAGGCAAATTTTTAAAATGGGGCCCATATAATAAAAAAAAAGAACTAAAAATGATACAACTAAGGCTAGAACCTAGGACCTCTTGTGTACAAGTATAACAACTACCACTAGTAGAAATATTTTATGATAAAAGAGGATCATATTATATATTAGTTCTATTTTATATAAGATTACTAATATATATATACATTTAAATTAATTTTTTGGGCCCCCAAATTTCATGGGGCCCTGGGCGGTCGCCCTGGCCGCCCTAGGCCAGGGCCGGCCCTGAGTTAAATACCCGGTCCAATGGGCGTGGAGTCTAGTCTTAAAACTTGGATGGGTCCGGGTCGAGAACTATGCGGACCCGACCCGATAGTGGGTCTACTGGTGCTGGTAAAAATATTGAAAAGAAAGAGATTAAATGGAGATGCAGGGCATCAATCCCCGTACCTCTAGCATGCTAAGCGAGCGCTCTACCATCTGAGCTACATCCCCTTGTTGATTAGTTTGCTGAATCTAGAATTGACATAAATAACCATAAAACTAATGGATCGATGTCAGTTGAACCGGTTGTTTTTTTTAAAAAACAAGGCACGTTTACCGTCACCTTCCTCATTTTATTGTTTAATTTTTGTTGTTGAATATTTATATGAAAAATTTCAAAATTTGCGCACTTTCACTCCAAAATATCAGGTGCGATGTCCATACCGTGTCGTGTCGGACACATATCAGACATAACATAGTCAATCCAAATGCACTAGGACATGCCATCCCCAGTGCAAACATAAAAACAATGCCTGACGACCTCTTCACCGTGCCTTTTTGCCAAGGCCTTTTCGGAGCTCCGTTCGTGACGATAGTTTAAGAGGGAGTGTTAAATTCGGTAAATAATAATCTTAGATTGATCCTTGTAGTCATTCTTATTTTTATGGACGGCATGTGAGAAACATATATTTTGAGTGTCGAAGAAATATTGTGTTCAATACGTGTCGGATACGGATCCAGTCCTCCTGATGAGTACTCATGTGACTAGTTTCCAGAATATTCTATAAAGGATTCAATGTAATGCAAAGAGGTGATACTTTTCCGCATTTCAGTTATGTTTGGCACTGTTCATAGACATGCCAAAGCCAACTCTCAACTATGTTTCGGGTCCCTTTTAAGCATATACATGTATCTGACAGGAATGCTAAAAAAATATTATGTTCCACACGTGTCGGATACGGATACAAGCACAGACTTGTATTTTGGGCTCTCCCTAAAAAATTGATCTGTGTTTACTTTTAAGTTTATTTCATCTCTTGCCTAAGAAAGACCACGGTGGATGGATTGTACCTTTTCTTGCCGGTAAGGGGTGCTTAAATTTTCAAGTTTATTTTTTCTTGCAGAATTAACGTTTACGTTCTTCAAATTGGCATATTGGAACTGCGTTTACAAATATTTAAAAGTTTGTGTCTTTTAGCTAATTAAAGAGAACTTGAAATATTTTTATGCAATTTTCTAGTAAATAAATAGGTATCGAAAAAGCTAATTTGTCTGATGGCCGACTAGTTCGTCCGCCGCGTGACCATACTCCATTGCCTTCCTGTATTCACGGGTCTCACGCCGATTGACCTACCAATGAGCTGAGGCATGTGGCGGACGGGCTGGCCCACAGACGGGCAACGTAGCAGTACTCAATAGGTATTTCCCTCTTTTGGACCATTTTGAGGCCGTTTCTTTGTAGATTCCGAGTATGAACTTCAACCACTCAGGATTAATTCCCTTTGGCTAGCTAGCTAGCTAGCTGCTGGTCGTCCGTCCGTTGGATCCATGTCCATGTCCTCGTGAAGCTCTACCGCGTCATCGATCAAGCACATATAATGCTCAGGTTTTCGACTTTTGGAGGAACTCCATCAGCCTCATGAGAGACGATAAACAATCCAATTCCGGATTCATAAACGACACATAGCCGGCCCGGGGGGTTTGGGATGCCTTAGTCGAAGCTAATTTTGGTTGTTCCTTGCCTTTGACTCCAAAAAGAAATGATCGGGAGTGTTTGTTCCTGTATTTGACAGTGTGTGAGCTCGAATTTCGAGTTTCTCTCATAATTCTTGAGCTACTCGTGACATTTCCAATGTTAACTCAAAATATGGACATCAAAAATTGCAATGTTAACTGATAAGAAGGAGTTGGGGTAGACCGCAAAGGTTCTACTGGCTGAGAGCTGGAGACTTAGAGGCCTGGAGAGTTGCCCTAACCCAGGAGGGTTGTCCAAATCCGATGGCTTATCTGACTTATCCCAGGACCGACGCTGAAACGACATAGACCAACAATGACAACATATCATTCGGCTGATTGTTAAAGCTAGCTCATCTCTCAGATATATATATATATATATATATATATAATATAATATATGAAGAAAGGTACTTCATTGATGAAAAAACACAGTACAGTTTGTCTCTACCGAGAGCTTTACATAACCCGACGTTACATTATCCCAGCTAGCTTCTTCCAAGCGGAATTAGCTGATACCCATATATCTACTCTGTCGATGTTCCTCCCATGATCCGAACATCAGCTTCAAGATTATTGATAACACCAGCTAACGATGTTCCGATTCCTTCGAATACTCGTCTATTTCTCTCTCCCAAACATGCCAAATGCCGAGAGAAGTCGGATGCGAGCTCTATTGTATACATCACTCCGTCGATTCTTGATAAGCAAGAACTCCATCACTATCATATTTAAATCAGGATTAGGTCCATCGGGTAGACCAAGCTTCATTATACAGTATTTCCAAACCTGATTGGAGAACGGGCATAGGAAAAACAGATGATCCTTGCTTTCTGGTCCTCCTCCACATAGAACACACGCCATGGTTCCCACCGTAATTCCTAACCTGTGCAACCGATCCCATGTAAGTAACCTATTACGTATAGCTTTGTATGCACAAAGTTCCATCTTCTTCGCCGCTCCCGACTTCCATATCACCTCGGCCCAGTCCAATGTCACTCCGCGTCTTCGCGCCCTCTCATATGCATCTTTAAAGGAGAAATTGCCATCAGTAGTTCCCGCCCATGTCCATCTATCAGCTGACCGCTCAGTGTGGAGAGGAATTGCCTCAATTTCGGCCCTGTACATCAGACCAATCGGTCGATTACCCACCTGCCATTGATTATTTGAAACCAACACCGAAACTGGCTCATTTCTCCCGATGATTTCGAACACTGGCCAACCCGTCCGCTCCACCAAAGAAGTGTGATTTAACCATGGATCAAACCACAAGTTGGTATTAGAGCCATTACCGAACTGCCGAACTAATCGACTCTTCAAAACCGGACGTAACCGAAGTATATTCTTGTAGGTAACTGAATAGTTGTTATCAATTTTTTGAACCCAAAAATTACTCTGTCGTTGGTATCGACTCTTGGTCCAGCGTGCCCACAAGGAATTACTTTCAAGTAATCACCAGGCCAATTTATATAAGGCGACATCTCGAAGAGTACTTAACGAGCGGATGCCGACCCCGCCCTCCTCTACTGGGCGGGCCAATTCACTCCACCCGATTGTGTGCAGTCCCCCGCGCCATAGAAAATTCGCACATAACTTTTCAATCTTCTGTATGATCCTGTCAGGTACATATATCGCTTGTAGCCAATAATTGGAGATGGCAAAAATCAGGATCGAATGAGTTCAATTCGGCCTCCAAATGACAGTAATTGGGATTGCCATCCATCCAATTTGGACTGGACTTGTTGGATCAATCCCTGGCAATCCGTATAGCGAGCATAGTTGATAGATAGCGGAAGTCCGAGATACCGGACAGGTAGTTGACCACTCTCAACTTGCAACATTGGTGACCATTTCTCCTTCTCTGGACAATCTCGATTGAAATAAATTTGGCTCTTGTCTTTATTAATCTGCAAACCCGCCGTCCCGCCAAACTCCTCAAGTACTTTGTTCAGGGAATTGATACTCCTCTCCGAAGGCTCTACGAATACCAATAGATCATCAGCGTATATCAAATAGAAATATTTGGATGTACCTTATGGAAAAGGGGCTTGATCTGCTTCTTATGTACGGCAATGTCCATCAGATAACTGAAGTGCTCCATAACTATTGTGAATAAATATGGGGACAAAGGATCGCCCTGCCGTATGCCTCGATTGCTACCGAAGAATCCGCACGGCTGACCTTTAATGAGGATGGAAAAGGTCGGAGACGTGATACACTCTTGGACCGCGCCATCCACCATTCGTCAAATCCCATGCTGATAAGCATTTTGCAGACGAATTTTCTGTTTACCATATCATAAGCTTTGCGAAGATCTAATTTGATGCATCCTTTTCTCCCACCCCCTTTATTGAAGTCGCGAACAAGTTCGTGAGCAAGCAGGCAATTCTCTGCAATTGATCTGCCTTTAATAAATGCTGCTTGATTGTCTGAAATCAATCCCTTCAAAATCACCTGCATTCTTTTACACATAATATGAGTAATAATTTTGTATAAAAAATTGCAACTTGAGATTGGTCGAAAATCTCCGAGATCCGTAGCGCCCTCCTTCTTGGGTATCAGCGTCAGAAAGGTATGATTGAGTTCTTTAATTAACCGCCCAGTCTTGAAGAAATCTCGTACTACCTCTAACACATGGAATTTCAATCTACTCCAATGTCTTTTATAGAAAGCAGCATTGAATCCGTCTGGGCCTGGCGACTTATTAGAATCAGCATTAATGATAATTTCATTTATTTCCTCAAGGACCACCTCTTTACGGAGAAGTTCATTCCCTTTTTTGTTACTAACCTTTTGCAGATAATTTCAGGAAAAGAATCAGGATAATCAGATTGATTGTATAAGGATGAGAAGTACCTGATGGCCTCTTTCTCAATCTCTTTATCGTTATTGATCAGATTACCTCCCATATCAAATATCGGACCAATCGAGTTCCTGTGCTGGCGGGCCTTAACCATGGCGTGGAAGAATTTAGAACATCGATCCCCATCTTTCAGCCAAGAGCACTTCGCACGTTGTTGTAATTGAATTTCTTCTTGGAATCGCAGCTGCCGCACCTTATCTTGAAGTTCCAGTTCCCTACTGGCAAGAACGGGACTCAAGGGATTAATTTGTACCTGTTTTTGTATGGAGTGAAGCTCCTTCTCATAAGCTTCGCTGTTACCAGGCGAACGTTCCTTTGACCATTTCTTCAAAGCCGCCTTAACATGTTTCAATTTGCGGAGAATGCAGTATTGAGGAGTCCCCGAAATCTGTAAGGAGAGTCCATCTTCTACCACTTCCTCATAGCCTTCCATAAGTGGCCACGCTTGTTGAATCGGAACGGGCGACGTCGCACGCTCTGAGCCAAATGAATCCTGACAAGAAGCGGGGTGTGGTCACTAATCCCGCTAGGTAATCCCTCCGCTTTAACATCAGGAAAGGTTGAAATCCAGGAGTTATTGCAGAGCACTCTATCAAGTTGACAAACAACTCGTTAAGCACTGAGCTATTGCTCCAGCTCCAAGTGTGCCCAGTCCTCGCCATACAACTCAGGCCCGACGATAATAAACAATCTTGAAAGTCCGCAAGAATAGGAGCAGGAACCTGTCGACCACCAATTTTGTCATCTTCTGATAGCATGGCGTTAAAATCGCCCATCACCAATAGGGGGATCCTGTTATTATTTTCAGATGAAATTTTAACAAGATCCTTCCAGAGTTGGAACCGTCTTCTGCGATCGTTATGACCATAGACAGCCCCCACCATAATATGAAGCCCCCCTCTATTAGTATATTCAATAACTATAAGTTGTTCCGAAAGGAATTTTACCACTCCCGACCATACCCGAATGTCCCACAGCATCCATATCCGGGCCATGCCACACAATACTCCATTGTGAACGGACTCCCACTGAGTAGGAGTACGACTTTCTATGCTAGTCGCTTTGATTTTACTCTCTATTAATGCAACAATCGAACAATTGTTACTCTTCACCGTCTTCATAATCTCCTTCCATCTGCCAATAGAATTACAGCCGCGGACATTCCATGCGAGGACCGACATAAAATCTAATTGAGGGGGGGTGTCCGAATCTGGCCTTCTACACTCTCGTAGACTATTAGAGAGCGTACCCGACGTACCCGACGAATGCGGATGAGATGTTTGCTGAATCATCCGCTGCCATTCCGGGTTAGCTATTGTAAGCTCCATATTCTCGTCCATGTGTTGATAGCTATTGCTCCCTTCCCTGCAAGATTGGGTCGCCTCTGATCGCCGATGTGAATTGGTTCGTTTGCTATTTCGTTGCTGCTCTTCATTCTCAGTGCCTTCTTCGAACCCATCTCTTCTGTTTTCATCATTTTTGAAACTCCCCATCCGTACCTTCATTGGCTGCCCCTACAAGGACCATAGCAAGGTTCCCTACTTCAGGTGTGGTGAGTCTTGAATCTGATACTTGTCTCTTCCCAAGTATCGAAGACATGGTGTTCTCTTTACTTATCTGCGATTGGGAATTAGCCCCCTCCGTCACCATTGGAGAGCTTGCGATGAGATCATTATTCTGATGTGTCAGGTGATCCTTGTCCACCGCTACCTCCTGAGTCTGACTAGGCATGTCTTCCTGCATCTTTCCGTCTTCCGCTCTCTCGACCTTCTCTTTACACTTTGAATCAGTATGTCCGAAACACTTGCATATAGAACATGATGGTGGAACCCATTCATAATCAATCTCTTGGATACTCCTTTCACCATTAGGAAGCAGTAGATCAATGCTCCGAGGGAGATTTTTGCCCGCTACTATTTCCACGAAGACTCGTGCATAAGATAATCTTTGTCTTCTTGCCGTTGGAATATCAGTTCGTATCGGCACACCCACCATACTAGCCATTTTCATGATGGAAGAAACACTCCAGAGCTGTGGCGATAGCCATGGCATACGAATCCAAATAGGAACTTTCGATAGACGGTCTTTCTCGAAATTTATAGTAGGGTTCCACCTCTTCAATACCACCAGACGCCCATCAAACATCCACGGACCCCCTTCCAGTATCCGTTCGAGATCCTCCAATAGGTCGAATTTTATAAAGTAGAAGCCGTTCTCCCGTGAGAATATATTCATCTCTCCTTTTGGTCGCCAGACCCTATGCGCGAACGCACGGATCTGTCCGTAGTATGGGATCCCCCATGACGTAAAGGATAAGGGTATTTTTCTAGTACTCCGTCGTTTCCTGAATATCTTCCTGTGTTATTTCCACAACCTTTCTACCATCTATGATACTAGGTTCAATATATTGCATATCCACTTCTTCTTGAACTGCCGCAGGCTTACACAACTCCGCCATGAAATCGGAGAATTCGGCTTCCCGTTGGTACCTCCTGCGTTTATCCCCCTCTGGCCATTACCAGCCATTGGGACGCTCTGCTTCATTGGCATCTTTCTGGTGACCTTGTCTGTCTCCGGATACATTGGCATCTTCCCTTTCATGATACGCCTCTCCTCTTCCCTTCGTCCATTACTCGAAGGGGTTGCACCTTGTCGAGGCCGCTGGTTCCTCCCTCCATTGCCACCGTTGCTCCGCCCTACGTTGTCGGGGTTCTCTGATCTTCCCTGCACAACCCGAGCCGCTTGTGTTTTGTTTCGTCGACGCTCCACCGTCGTCCAACCCCCCGCTACCTCGGTAATATCTACTTGTGCGCTCTCTCCGGCATCCTCCGCCGACAAATCATCGGATCCATTGCTTCCTGTGCCGCCTCCGCTAGAACGCGGAATTCCCAGCCCTAACGCCATTTTATATATATATATATATATATTATATATATATATATATATATATATAGAGAGAGAGAGAGAGATCAGAGTTATATATATATATATATATATATATATATATAACTCTGATCTATATATAATATATATATATATATATATATATATATATATATATATATATATCTCGACTAGCTTGGATTGTGATATTAACTCTGATCATTCACTCACTCACAATGCATGCGGCACTCCTTCTAGTACTCATCCAGCTCCTCTTGGCCACGATGACATCTAATTCTTTCCTACCGACATATATATATATATATAATAATATATATATATAATATATATTATATAATATATATATATATATATATATATATATATATATATATATATATCGACTAGCTTGGATTGTGATATTAACTCTGATCACTCACTCACTCACAATGCATGCGGCACTCCTTCTAGTACTCATCCAGCTCCTCTTGGCCACGATGACATCTAATTCTTTCCTACCGACAGCATCTTTGCGACCGCTTCTCAAAGATCCCGTCGAGCTGCAGCACCTCGGCCATATTTCTTCGGCCAGCTCGGTTGGACTTGCCGTAGTTCCTACTTCCCACGATGGCGAAGCTTGCGTCGACTACGACGACGGCTACGGCTACTACGGTTGCGATATTACCTTTACTGGAGATTGTTAAGGCTAGCCAGGTTGCGCGCGGCCAAGGAAGAAGAAGAAAGTGTACGTACGTGTGTGTATTTTTTTCTTTGTTGTTGAGAATAACAGTGGAGCAGCAATTAGTATTAATTAGCTCTAATTAATGCTGCTTCCTTAAAAGTAGGGTTGTTGTGGTGGCTCGTATGCATGTTCACTACTACAGTTGGCTAACTTGTGTCTCAAGAA
Organism: Iris pallida; assembly: GCA_029216955.1. Classification (NCBI taxonomy): domain Eukaryota; kingdom Viridiplantae; phylum Streptophyta; class Magnoliopsida; order Asparagales; family Iridaceae; genus Iris; species Iris pallida. Next base: position 56,240 of record JANAVB010000175.1, read on the forward strand.
GAGAAGGAAGAGGAGACTTGTGTGTTGTGTGTGTTCTCTGTTATAAGTACGGAGCATTAGCTCTAGTACGGCTTGCTTTGTCTTCCTTTGTGAGTTCATTGTTGAGGCAATTAAGTATGTTGGTCACTTTGGTTGTATCAAGTCTCCTCTTTTGCTGCTTATAATGCTATATTCTTCTACCAACGCTGTGTTAGATTTTCTTTACTTTTCTTCTTTTTAATATCTGCAACAAAATAAAATAGTAAATTGTTACCGGCTTCCGAAAAAGTCGTGCACGTAGCACTGTCCTAGAGTTAATCCTGGTCTATGTGCAAACTTTGTCCGAATACCCCTAGTGGTAAAATTCCTGCTCCACCGGAATCTTCTTGCCGCACACGACGTAGAGAAAGTGACCCTCGACTTAACTCTGCCCAGAGCAACAACAGAATAACGGAAAACTTCGAGAGAATGAGAATTTTAAAGAGAGTTTCTGCAGAGAATTTTCTGTCTACGGAAGAGAGAGAGGATCTGATTTATATAGCCTGAATTCCTACGTATAGGAATAATGGTGAATTAAAGCACCCAATTAAATACTTAACGCTATAGAATAAACATATGAAAATATGTGATAGGAAATGCTGAATTCCTACGTATAGGAAATGCTAGAAGTATGAAAACATCTGTGCAGCATCCACTAATCCAGATGGCATCGGCGGCTGGAACTGCTGCTGGTGCTGCTGAAACTGTGGCTGACGTAACTGCGGGGGAGGCATGTCTGGGGTAGCTGGGTAGTCCTCGGAATAGGTGGAGGAGGACTACCAAAAGTAGATACTCCTATGTGAGCAGACGTAAGGAGTGGTACAGTCCCAGCTGTAGGCTGTACTGGACGAGAAATGACAGACCTCTCAGAATCTGTCGGCACAGAGCGATGTGACCTAGTCTCCACCATCCTGAAGACAGATCAATAAGGAAGTCAATATGGTACAAGGATGACAGTACAAGGGTAATGCGAAAATAGATTATACAGATTTGAACAAAAATCAGTAAATTCAAATCCCTGGAAATTTCCTAGTTGTGATTGAGTATCCTCTCTCTAAGCTATTATCAATCCTATTACAGGCTGTAGTGATACTCTAGTTCGAATACCACTACATAAACTCGACCTGCATGGGCCACCACTAAAAACGTGTCACGACCCACACCCTGTGTAGAGGCACGAGAAGTGGGTACGTCCAGCCTACGCCGCAGTGTCGACGGTAGAACGCTGTCCTAGGTTGCTAACTAATCTCATGCAGTGTATATAATGTACTTGCCAAGATCTCAACTCCGAAAGGAGGACAAGTAAAATATGATATACTCAATCACAGTCTAAGCACGATAAGATAACACAGAAATCTAGATGCCAACTAACAACACAGAAATTAAACTACTAAATAATAACAACAATATCTCAAACAAAACTCAAATACAACTCAATATCTCAAGTTTAATACAAACAAGCTCAAAACATGAAAGCTAAGTAAGTCTACTAGCTAAACTCCTGAATCACTCCTGAGAGTCGGAACCAAAGGTAGCTAATCCCTCGCCAGGTCCATGGTAAGTAGGGCATGTGTCGTCAAGAGTATCATCTGTAATATTTCAACAGGTCCAATCAGGACAGGAACGAGCACATCTCATCTAGAAATCTCAAGTAAATGACAAGACTATAAAGCAGTTTTTAGACAGTTATACAGATGAGCATGGCAGTTTATACAGATAATGATGTAGAGAACAGTGAGGGTACAAGAAAGTAAAGTAACTAACAAGAGAAGAAAACATGGCAAAGAAGACTGTAGTAACTAGCTGAACTAGAATAACATGGTATAAGTCCAGACAGTATAAAATGTAATCTCAGTGTGAGTCCAGTCCATATAATCCAATACTAGATGATTCCAGTACAAGATGAGTCCAGTAAAATGAGTCCAGAAGTGATCCATGATTCCAGGGTAGTCCAGACTATCTCTAACAGTGTGTTTTAAAATACTGAGATCAACATGTAACGGCTAGGGGTAATCAGGCACATCGCACACTCGGCCAAGTGTGGGATGGCTAGCATTCCAGAATAGTTCCAAGGGAGGTGGTTCCAGATTTTAGGTATGTTCACATGTCTACTCAAGTATTTCCCCGCCCACAAATGAATCCATAATCCAACACTACAACCAGTATGAGTCTAGCCAATGATTCCAGAAATGATTTCAGATGATTCCAGTAGGTGATGCCAGTAGTGATTCGAGATATAGAGGCCAGACATGAATAAATGAGTGTCGCATGTAATGGATCCAGCAATACTAATCGTGTTTGTATAGAGAATCACATATAGCTAACTAGAACTGAAATACAGTAAATGACAAGTAAATGAAAACTATCAAGAGATGTACTCGCCTGACACTCTGGAAAGAGTAGTGTAATATCAGATGTCTGTACCAGGGTCACAATGTCCTAAAATAGAGTAATACAGTTATGACATGTCCAAAATGAAGGTAATGAAATATACAATGCAATCTATATGAATTCTAAGCCAATCTAGGTCAAAGTCAAACTTGGTCAACTCTACAGTCAAACTAAGTCAAATCAAGTCATATTAGGTCACATAATTAAACTAAGTCATTCAAGGTTAAACAAGGTTAAACAAGTCTAATCTAGGTTAAGTCAACTCTTGGTCAACATTCTAGCCAACCTAGTCAAGTTATCTAGGGTTTAGTTAACAATGGCAGACTAGTCAAATACTAGTCAAACTAGGTCAAGTCTAGGTCAAACCTAGACTAACTAAGGTTTGGGTCAAACAAAGACTAGTCAACAAGGTATTTGGTCATGGTCAACTATCTAAGTTATACTCCATAAGACTAACTTAATCAACCATAGGCTAACATGTCTTAGGATACCTAAGGTACTATACCACAATGTTAGGGTATAACCAGTTATCTATACGAAGTATATCACACATAAATACATATATTAATACCAACCTTAATCCTATAATCAAGCTAATCCCACCTCCAACTCAAGTCATGACTCAACTCTAAGTATCTCACTTAACCCCATACATATCTTAATCTACATGGGACTACCCTCATAACCATGTGGTTAAAACATCAATTAGTTAGGGTTTAGTCAAACTTAGTCAACTAGTCCTTTTATTTCATCCAAGCCTTTCTAGGTCAATTAGGTCATGGTTGACCAATAGTTGACTTTGGTCAACAATTGTCATCATCTAGTCAACTAGGTCTACTAGTCAAGTTAGGTCAACCAATGTCAAACTAGTCATTCTAGGTTAATTTAAGTTCATCTAGGTCAAGTTTGACCTAAGGTTGACTTTGGTCAACTCTAGTCAAACAAGGGTCTTAGGGTACCTAGGTCAAAGGGTCACTTAGACAAATTAGGGTCAACCCCCAATTGGCCATAGGCTAGTTTATCTAGACCATAACCTAGATACTATATGTATTCCATATATAAATATCTAATATATATATATATTTTTTTTTATATACATATATATTATATATGTATATATATATATATATATATATATATATATATATATATATATATATATATATATATATATATATATATAAAAATATATATATAATATATATATAATTATATATAATATATATATATATATATATATATATATATACAATTTGACAACTATACATATGTTATACATAACATATATATATATATATATATATCCCTACATAGGCCTATAGCCTATGTAATACCCATATACCCTAGGTATCTATGTATAGACACAATATATAATGACACAATATATAACTAATACAATATATATATTATATATATATATATATATATATAATATATAATATATATATGAAACATATATATAATACATATATATATACATAGAGTAAAATAGAGTGAGAGAGAGAGTGAGATAGAGTGAAAGAGAGAACAGTGAAGAGTGAGAATGGCTGTCACAGGAAAAGAGGGGGGGTGTTCCAGTTTTCCTGAAACCAGAATTGCCCCCCCCTCCCCCCCCCCCCCCCCCCCACACACACACAATACACACACCCACCCACATATACACATACATGTATGTACACTGTATATACATGTATCACCCTAAAATCTCACCTACACACCACATACATATATACTACGTATCATATACTAAAAACTACAAATACATGTATAAATATAACAAAATCATTTGAAATTCAATTTGAAAAACTGGGAAATACTCCAAATCTGGAAATGTGCACTGTGCACAGGAAACATGGGTAAACCCATTTTCACACACCTAACCGAGCTAAGGCTCGAACCCAAGGGTTGGTAATAGTGTCCCCCATGTGTACTGTCGTGTGTGTCACTGGAAGTCCACCACGACACGACACGCGTGTCAAAGTGTCAAAACCCTAATCGGGTAAGTACATGCACAGTGAAGTGCACTGTCTCGTGCACGTGTTCACGTGTCTCGTGCTCACGACACAGGACACGTGAGGTGTCGTGCTCGTGTCCCTAGGTTCACCTAGGGTCAGGCTAGGTGTCTAGCAACCTGAGTCCTGTCCACGTGTCGCACAGAGTCGACACGAGACCCGTATCAGTCGAGAAAACACGACTGATACGCGTGTTTGGCTCCGCGTCGTGCAGTGATGCACACGTCTCGTAGACACGACACGAGCCACGTGGGGCCTCGTGGTCATGCCCACGTGTAGCCCACATGTTGGGCTACACACTCGTGTCACCACGAGATGTCCACGACTCGTGTCCACGCGACACGAGGCCGTGTCCATGAAGAAAACATGCGCGTGCACTGTCAGTGTGTGTCCAGTGCAAGTGAGTTTTCTCACTCGACACACACAAGAAGCGTGAGATTTTGGGGGCTCGCAGACATTGCCCCCGCGTCCATGCCAAATTTGGCGTGTCGAAGTGCTCTGTGCAGTGAGCACGAACAGTGTGGTAGCAGGGCACTGTTCGTGTGTATCGTGCAGTGAGTTCGTGTCCGTTTGGACACGGACACGACTCGGAAATGTGCTCAGTCATAGGGTTTCGTGATCTACAAGTCTAGGGCTACCCAATATGTAATTTGTTTTGGAAAACAACAACTTTTATTCCTAAGTGGCATTTTATCAAACACAGTTTTTAAACACAGATACGTGTCCGATACGGACATCAACCAAATCTATTTTCTACCAACTTGACCTACATTCCATGGTACCTAGATGCATGCAACTATGAAGAGAAAACATAATATTAACAAGGTTTGAGGACATTTACCTATGAGTGCAAAATCATAAAAAAGCCTAGAATAGGGGTGTCCACTTCTCTTGGTGATGCCCAAAGCTCCACAAATCCTTGATAACAGGCCCTAACTAGTATCCTCTAGTGTAGGAGAGTCCAATGCAAGAAACTAGAGGTGATTTGGCTCAAGAATGATCAAGTTATGGTCTTGTGAAGGAAATGGAATTTCTAGGTTTAAAATTCATGTAAATTGATCATGAATGAAATGATAGTTAATATAGGAAGGGGAGTAGTGTGGCCTGCCATGGGGTAGGGGAGGGTGTCCTTGGGTTGCTTCATGGTGAAGGCAAAGACTTATAGGTAAAGGGTTGAAGATATTTCTAGGTTTCAAGAAATATCTCAAGTAATATCTAGATATTTCAATCCTAAGATATTTACAACATAAAGTAAATACCTACACTTAGTCTTCTAGGTAATGGCTAACCCTAGATTAGGCTAAACTAGTTAGGGACTAACATGACACTTAACAATAATTAAACAATAATAAAAACACATAAACACAATTAATTCCAAATAAATCCTAGAAAATTATCAAAATACCCTTAGGCTAAAAGCCCTAATTGATGTTCTAAGCCTATGGCTAGACTCACATGATCATGGTTAGTCTCTAGGTTATGAAATCTCTAGGGTTTACACTAGGGTTATACTTAGTAAATCACAAGTCAAAGTCGTGACTTAGAAAATAGTTTTAAATAACTAAAATCACCAAAAATCATATCATGACTAAAATACCATTAATAATAAAAAAAATAAATTTTCAAAATACCCCAATTTCAGAAAACTGGTGTTACAAGTCTACCCTCCTGAGAAGAATTTCGTCCTCGAAATTAAGATGGTCGTACTCCTTCTAGGTCACACCCCCAGTCATCAAAGTCAAAGATAACATGCATCATAGACCTACTGGTCATGATTCTACAGTCTCAAAAAGGGTAACTATGCTATCTAGCATATCACAAGCATATCCTGACGGTTCTAATGGAATCACACACAAGATGGGAAAAGAAGGACAGGAAAGACAAACCTGCTAACCCGTCACCTGCAGCGTTGGTCTCCTCGACCGTCATCGCAAGAACTCCATGTAATGCCTGTGGTTCGTATTACGTATTTTCTGGAATACGTGTACGTATTTATTCTTGTATTGCATGATTCCTTGTTTAGTTTTCTTCATGGCTTGGCTTGGTTTATTCTTGGCCCGGGTTGGCTTGGTTCGATTGGGATTATTTTGGTTCATCATGAACCATGGATAACCCCCTACCTACCACCACCTTTGTTATTTATTGCCATTTCTTCTTTCTCTCTCTTCATTACTCATCTTCTTCCCTCATTTACTCCCTTCACCTACCAGAGGAGAAGAAAGAGGTCTAGGCAAGTGCAATCTTGCTTCATGATGGATCTCATGTTTTTTGTTCCATTCTCTTCCTTACTAGATTCTAAGCCTCTTTAGAACCGGAAGTTTTCGGTTTTGATGGTTATATTTTTGTAGATCGAAGTTTTAAATTTCTTCTGTTTAGTTTTCTTGGTTTTGATCTCTAAAACTTGGTATTTCCAAAAACTAGTGTTCCATGTTATAGAGAATTTGATTTCATGCAGTTTTGGCTTTTGTTTCGCTGATTTCGACTCCGGATGAGGAAGTTATGGCCATTACAAGTTTTCAGAACTTTCATGGCTGAACTTGCTGTTTGGGACGATGACCTCATGCGCCCGGAGGCCATGCGCCGAGAGGCCATGCGCCGTGAAGTTCCGGCAACGCATTCCTTAACTCCGAGCGTGTCATGCGCGTAGGTTTCTTACGCGCATGTACTGAAGTGCAACGTGAGTTTCCCCATGCGCCGATTCGTGCAGGAATCTCATGCGCCGATTCATGCAGGAATCTCATGCGTCGATTTGTGCAGGAATCCCATGCGCCAATTCGTGCAGGAATCTCATGCGCCGATTCGTGCAGGAATCTCATGCGCCGATTCGTGCAGGAATCTCATGCGCCGATTGCGCAGGATCTCTGCGCCGATTTGTGCAGGAATCCCATGCGCCGATTCGTACAGGAATCTCATCGCCGATTGTGCAGGAATTTACTGTTTTTGCCTGTTTAAGTTGTTTTGTAGCTAGAATCTTGAAAAACTCAAAATATGAAAGTTGTAGATCTTTTCCTTGGCTTCAAGAACATGTTACTAGTTATTCTATGCAAGTTTCTCTCATTCATGATAATGTAAGGATAGAACACGATAGTGGCCAATTAGGCGCACTCTTGACAAGTACCAAGTGGACATGACATGACCTGATAGTAGCCCACCGTGGCGCACTCCTGACAAGAAAACCTGACATGATATACCCTGATATGCTGTTGCGACGGCTACCTGTATGACATGACCTGTTTAATTAATCATGACATCGTGGGCGATTGTGCTTGTACAAATAATACAGTCCTGTCTTGCATCATGTCTAGGAGGGGACTCCTGAGTACCACGGTCAGGAGTACCTACTGAAATGGACTAAGGTTATGACTAGTATAATTCACTAGACATGAGAGATGTTTCCTAGTTACAGGCGTCCCGTTATCCCGGCCGCAAATGTTGGACTTGTAGTCTGCCGACGAGTAGGGCACATTTCCAGCCCACTGTCTGTGGGGCACTCTTGATTGTCACTTAAATAATTTAACTCTATTGTCACTCTAATGCATTGTATTCTCGGAATTGTCACTATAATGATTGCCTGGATAACCTGGATAGCTGCAGGGCCTGTGACTACTTGGAGCATCTCCTTGCATCTTGCTAGTAACTAGGATTGTGATAACCCTAGTTAGTTAATGTAGAAAGCCGTAGGCAATGATTGGCCGTGATTGCTTGGATGGAGTCTAGTCCAGTATAGTATTGTCTAGAATTGATTAATTGTAAGATTGTACCAGAATGATTGAATGATTGTCACTCCAGATTGTCACTATAATGATTATCACTCCAGATTGTCACTCTAATGTCTTGTACTCCTCCAGATTGTCACCATAATGATTGTCACTCCAGAATGTTACTTGACCTGATTTTTTTTTATATATTTATCTTGCCGATAAATGGTGAGAGAACCAAGTTCCGTTCAGACGAAGGGTTACAACCCCGGTCCTTATTTGGTTTACGGGTTGTAACCTGGCTATCTGAATAGTCCCATGGTTATCTCATCGTATATCATCCTGTCATGCTTTCTTTCCATATGTCCTGTCTTTTAGTGATTCTATACAAGATTGTCTTTTATAATTACCCATCATACTTTTTCTTACTACTGCCTTCTATTATGTATTTTTACTCTTGTG
>JANAVB010000176.1:17500-22500 GCA_029216955.1 Iris pallida
ACGGGCCAATGCAAGTCTTGCATCGATTTGCATCGATACTTCATCGGGTCGAGGCAACTCTTCGGGTCGACGGCTCGTTTGAGTCGTTGCACTTGCCGTTTGAAATCGGCGTTCCGCTAGGGCGGAGCGGGTCACTACATAATACACCACTCAAAATAAGTCTCGTCCTCGAGACTTTCTGAGTGCAGGTCATCCTACCATTTCTTAACTCGTGTTTTCGTGTTTCTTAGACAATTTCATCGAGCGGCCCTATCGTTCGACGGCATCGAACCATATTTGATATCTCTCTAAGTTTCGTGTCGCACGCGTTGTGTCGATTTATCGAATTGCCTTTCATTCATTTTAGAGTTGATTGTACTTATTCAATTCAAGTATTTCTTCGTCTTGGTTGCCATTTCGATATGTCATGGAACTGGAATGGCTGCACGAGGCACGTTGTAAGTCATCAAATACGAGGGTCGCAGGCTAAGGCAAATTCACTTTCGTTTATCTCGGTCATCGAGATGGCCCGATTCGCTTTTCAAGCGTTCATGTCCACGAAATCAGTATGATTTCTACTTAACGGGGTCGACCAAGTCTAGGAAATTTTCTTATCAAATTTAAGACCACATATTGCACTATTGTCGAGCATATCTTCCTATCAATGCTTCACTTCGTTATACCAACTTTTACTAGCACGATTTCACGTTCACGATACTCGTTCACTCCCCAAGTCGTGCTAGAACTCAACGTATCACTTGGTTGGATCGTGCACGCATTCCAAGCGTCCCTAAAATACATGCATTCAGCCAAGCCGCAGGATAGTGAGTTTGTCATTCTCACTCGAGTCGCATCGTGCACATACTCAAGCGTCCCTGAAATATATGCATGTCAGCCAAATCTCGTGAGCAGGGTTTCCTAAATTCGTGATTCACACTATCCATCCATGCCAATCCTCAAGATCAATCCTTCGATTGATAACTCATGAAACATGGCGTCTCGCCTATCCGCTAGGCCATCTTTTCGAGGCTAAGTCAATGTCAGGATTGGAATCATAGTTCCCCAACAATAATGCCAACACTGACCCCAAATCCTAGGGTCAAACCAAAGTCGGTAGTACGGGATTTTCTACCCAAGCTTGCGTCACTCAGATTTCTAAACATCGAGCACGATCACCTATTCGCATCAATGTATTCGTCGCACACTGCAACGAATTCAAATCCATTCAAATTACTAAATTGACATACTTCACATATCCATTCTAACCAATTCACGTATTCGATCACGAGTTCATCAAACTTGACAATATGTTGCGCCCCAATCTCACGCGAGTCCGATTATCCACGGTGGTTCATGAATCACCATGCAACGCTCCCGCGGAATAATCATTCTCATCGGGGCGTAACTCTTGTTTGCGTCTAGACTAATTCATTTTCGATACGCGGATTGGACCTACTCAATCCTCAAACTTAATCATTCAAGCACACCGAATCATTCTCAAGTCATCTTCGCGTCAAACCACAAGTCGAAGCAATCGTATTGCCACGCCGTGCAAGTTTGATCACCCCCGCTGGATGAATCACCATACCAGCGCTCACGCGGAGTGATTGCCCTAATCGGTGCAACGCATGTGCGAGGCTGGAGTTGCGCTCGCATAAGACAAGAATGTCGACGTTGGGGTTATCGTCGAAGTAAATCCAAGCATTTCATTTCATCCAAGTCAGATTTCAATTCGATAGTTTACCCGTCATTTGTTCAACCAGAAAATCCTCGAGCCAAGTTTATCCTTTTCCTCGACACATTTCAATATCCCGATTATAACATCCATCGGAACAATGACATTTGCACGATCGTCATTTGCCGAGTCAGAGTACCCCCGAGTTATCGCATATCGATCTTTGATACGCCTCAATACCATCGACGATATGCGTAACCTGACGATCTTCCTTTGCAACCAATTTCGAGTCGTGCGTTGATGCTGTTGTCCGAGTTGGATATTCCTCAATTTTTCCCGATACTCAAGATCAAGTTCAGTCGCTTTTCCTCAAAGCTCGTTTCAAGATCGTTATTCAAAACTCAAGTCACATTTCATTTGCATCAATTCGACATCGCACGCACGTTCCTCTAAGTTTCCTCGATCAAGACCATTTATTTTCATCCATCGTTCCGAATCATTTCTAACACGCGTTACCCATTCACAAGTTGTCCGAACGATATCTCGTTCGGGACACACGAAGTCACGATCAACTAAGCGTGACACGTTCTAAAGCTTTGCGCGACCGCATCGCTTCGCCGACATACTTGTTCTATCCGTAATTCCTTTAGTCTCGCTCGAACAATTTCTATAACGTCCATACACCACTCAGGTTTCGAGCCACTCGACTAGTCGTTGACACTCATTCTTATTCTTCTTCGAACCTATCACATACACCACTCGGGTTCAAGCCATACGGTCTAATCCTCAATCACGTTCGTGCCATGCACTAAGATATCCTTCAGATTCGTTCGACGAATCTCTAGCGTACTCGCTTACGTCGTCTCGACGTACTAAGTCGTTCACACGAGTCCTCAAAATCCAAGTCAATCATTCGCGTACGCCTAAGCGTTAACTCGATAGCGTTCCTATCGATATACACTCAAAGTGTATCTCCGTTCTCGATCGAGCGATACTTGATATCGCTCGCAACCCGATTGCACCCAAGAGTCGAGGTGCGCGACACGCGGACTAAGTTGTACCGCTTAACCATCCCGCATGGACTATATTCATGTTTTGCACGCTCAGTTGCTAGGGTCAACGCAAGACTAGTTAGGCACGTACGAGACATGTTAACTTTGCATGTGTTCTCAATCGAGTCATGTTTAACGTCGTCCGCCACAAAGGCCTTCGCCTATCGATCCCGTGCAACCGAGTACTTGTACGAGCTTTTGAAAGTATTAGACTTATTGTATGGAACATCCCAAGGCACAGCGAGAGAGAGCGTATACATCTTTTCTTCCAACCGAGCTTTCAAAACTGAGAAAATCGAAATGAAGTCCAAGGACGTAAAGCCGTGCTCTGATACCAAAATGTCACGCCCCGCTCCCGTAGGAGCGATCGTCCTCGCTAAGGCGTGATGCCGCACGGGCCTAGGTTGCGCCCGTGCAAGGCCAAGTCCAGAAACGGCCGATTTGATTCCTAGGCCACAGAGTCGCACAGAGTGTTCCCATTTGCAGCGGAAAAATAAATGAACACAAGTTGAATACGAATCAAACTCTTTATTGCTAATCACGAAGTTTACAAGCGGCGCTAGGCCGATATTACAAATCGCTCAAGCTCTCTCTCTCTGAAACATAAAAGGCGTGCCAAATGGCTTACAACATGGAAGGATACATGGCGATGTTCCGATACATTATGTCCTGTATAGGGTGCTTCAGCTTCTTGCAACGCTCCAAGGCCCCAGAGTTGGCTCCACGCCTTGACGCGTTCGATGGAAGCTCCGCACCCGCCGGCGTCTCCTGCTATCCTGCAAGCATACTGTGGGGTTATCAGTACATTGTTATGCACTGGTGGGGAGGCTGGCTCGCCCACAATGCCATCATTACCAAACACGTTCTATAATCTTTTGTGCATCTCTATCATTCATTGTCTTTCTAATCTTGCCTTAGGATCAATTTCATGGCATATTGCATAGCCTATCTCGTGTTACCGAACTCGAGTGTCGCATGGAAATACATGTACGACTTACCCATACTTACCGTCCGGCCTTCCCTGTTCAAGGTAAACCAAGTTAAACCACAATTCATGAATAATAACATAACACGATTCATGCACGCATTCAATATCAAGTGTGTGTCCATGTCTCGGGATTCTAGCACGTCGTGGGCATGTTCTAGTGTTACGTTTCGAGCATGTTCAAGAGGCACATTTCAAGCATGTTCGGGGTGGTATATTTCAAGCATGTTCAGGCATGTTACATTTCGAGCACGTTCATGTTCAGGATGTTACTTTACAAGCATGTTCAGGAGACACTTGTTCATTTAACTTAGACTACTTTGATTTCAATGCAAGAACTTGCACGTGGATTGCCACCAGCATAGTCCACTTAATCTACATGCACGGGTCGCTGGCTTTACAAGCCATTTAGGACATTCCCCTGTGGCAATTCTCAACTTAGCGTAGGGTGATGGCTGGTACACCCCGTTAAGTCTCTTGAATATACCCTCCTACTTACGTCTCTTGGTGCCCAAGCCCGCACCCAAGCAGCCCGTAAGCGCCGTTGATTCTGCCTAGGCCGGCCACGGTTTACCCCCCCAACGCCCGTGCCGCAGAATCCTTCCACACGACGGCCACGGTATTCCCCCCCATCGCCCGTGCCGTTTGTCCACGACCATTTCATATTGTCTTATCATTTTAACTTAGCGGCTATCTCCGAGCCGTAGGCTAACCCTTAGCCATAATGCGTTAACGACCAGGTTGGCGTCCGTACAGCGCGGGTAGCAAGCCCCGTTGCACGTGTCCGTTATACCTGTCGCTAGCGTCTTCCATGTCTTATTTTTCATGCCATAATGCGTTAACGACCAGGTTGGCGTCCGTACAGCGCGGGTAGCGAGCCCCGTTGCACGTGCCCGTCACACCTGTCGCTAGCGTCTTATCTTTCATGTATTCTTTCTTTTCATGTTATTCTTTCACTTGTTCGTATGTTCATAGAGTCATTCATGTGTTTGTTCATTCATTCGTTGATTCATTCATTCATGCATTACGCAACTCCCAGTGTGGGAGTCGCCCTGGCGACCCATCGGTCCCATAGCCTTTCAATGTTGCTAAACTCTACTCGGAGCGACTATGTTGATAGTCTTTCCGTTTCATTGTTGTAAACCATTCATTGTTTCATTGTTTGAACGTATAAGGGACATGAACGTGAGCTTGCGCCGTAGCACGAGCGTAGAGCATGGTGCGAGCGTTTCTATAATTGCCGAGTTCTTTTCCATGTTCTAAACAAGCATGCAAGATGGGATTATTCCCTTAGCTAGGTGCGTTGAAT
>JANAVB010000176.1:37500-40000 GCA_029216955.1 Iris pallida
TGCGCGCGCGAAGAATTTCTGCGCACGGCGTGGGCGTGACAGGCCCTATCGGCACCACGGGACACAGAAATGCAAGCGTTGCAGCAGTTTCTGCGCACACGAAGAATTCCTGTGCACGGCGTGGGCCTGACAGGCCCTATCGGCACCACGGGACACAAAAATGCAAGCGGTGCAGCAGTTTCTGCGCATGCGAAGAATTCCTGTGCACGGCGTGGGCCTGACAGGCCCTATCGGCCGCACGGGACACAGAAACGCAAGCATTGCAGCAGTTTCTGCGCGCACGAACAATTTCTGTGCACGACGTGGGCCTGACAGCCCCTATCGGCCGCACGGGACAGAGGAATGCAAGCGTTGCAGCAGTTTCTGCGCACACGAACAATTCCTGTGCACGGCGTGGGCTTGACAGGCCCTATCGGCCGCACGGGACACAGAAACGCATGCGTTGCAGCAGTTTCTGCGCGCACGAAGATTTTCTGTGCACGGCGTGGGCCTGACATGCCCTATCGGCCGCACGGGATCGACCGGGTGCGCATATGCTGCGGTTTGTGTGCCTCGCGGCACTTCGTTTGCCCCGCGGCAGATTCCTGCCCACGGCGTGGGCCTGACAGGCTGCATCGGCGAGCACGGGCGCGGCCTGCGGCTGCGCGCGAAAAATGACAAGCTCCTCAAGCACTTTGGTCCCCCGGAATCATCCCCACAATAAAACTGCAAATCTATTATAGGGGAGTAGGTGGTGAAGGGGGGATGTTCGTCGCGCGCGCGCACGGGGGGGCGCACGGCGCGTCGAACGGCTCCACGCTCGCGGCCATTTAGCGAGCGCGCGCTTGCGAATTTTGCTTGCGCGACGATTCGCGGCGTTTTCTGTCGCGCGACAATTTCTGCCCACGGCGTGGGCTTGACGGGGCCTATCGGCCGCACGGGACTGAGGAATGCGAGCGTTGTTGCAGTTTCTGTGCACACGAAGAATTTCTGTGCACGGCGTGGGCCTGACAGCCCCTATCGGCCGCACGGGACAGAGGAATGGAAGCGTTGCAGCAGTTTCTGCGCGCACGATTAATTTCTGTGCACGGCGTGGGCCTGACAGGCCCTGTCGGCCGCACGGGATCGAGGAACCCTCAAGTTGCAGCAGTTACTGCAGCACGCAACCAGTGTCCGTGCACGGCGTGGGCCTGACATGGCCTATCAGCCGCACGGGGGACGGAAATGCAAGCGTTGCAGCAGTTTCTGCGCATGCGAAGAATTTCCGTGCACGGCGTGGGCCTGACAGGCCCTGTCGGCCGCACGGGACACAGAAACGCATGCGTTGCAGCAGTTTCAGCGCGCACGAAGATTTTCTGTGCACGGCGTGGGCCTGACAGGCCCTATCGGCTGCACGGGATCGACCGGGTGCGCATATGCTGCGGTTTGTGTGCCTCGCGGCACTTCGTTTGCCCCGCGGCAGGATTCCTGCCCACGGCGTGGGCCTGACAGGCTGCATCGGCGAGCACGGGCGCGGCCTGCGGCTGCGCGCGAAAAATGACAAGCTCCTCAAGCACTTTGGTCCCCCGGAGTCATCCCCACAATAAAACTGCAAATCTATTATAGGGGAGTAGGTGGTGAAGGGGGGGATGTTCGTCGCGCGCCACAATCCCGTGCGCGCGGGGGGTGCACGGCGCGTCGAACGGCTGCCCGCGCGCGGCGATCCAGCGACCGGGCGCTTGCTGGCTTTGGGTGCGCGACGGTTCGCGACGTTTTCTGTCGCGCGGCAGTTTCTGCCCACGGCGTGGGCCTGACAGGCTGCATCGGCGAGCACGGGCTCGCGGCGGCGCGCTGAGGCGACCAGCGCATCGAACGGCTGCACGGGCCGCCCGCCTCGCTCGCGTCCCAGCGCGAGGCGAGGCGTTGCAGCTGTTTCTGCGCGCGGCGCGCAGCTCTCAGCCCGTGCGACAGAATCTGCCGCAACTCGTGCCAGTTTCGAACCCCCCCGACCGAGCGGGAGGTTGGGCGCGTTTTCCCCAAAAATGACAAGCTCCTCAAGCACTTTGGTACCCCGGAGTCAGCCCAACAATAAAACTGCAAATCTATTATAGGGGGAAGCGAGTTGAGCTGAAATTTGGGCGGCGCAACAAATTTTGAGTAGGTGCGGCTTTGCGGGCAAAATGGGATGCTGTGCGAACGAAATCCCCCACGACCCTATCGTTGACGCGCCCGGTGCAGCAAGGCCCGCTGCTGCACCACGGACCCTTGTGCGAAGGTCCCGTGCGAGGCCACGGGACGCGGGTGCGCGGCAGAAACTGCCCGTGCGAGGCGAAAAAAATTGCGTCGCAGCAGGAATGCGATGCCGTCCGAACGAGCTTATCGTCGCCTCGCCCGGTGCAGGTCGACCCGCCCCGCGACCGTGGACCCTCGTGCAGCGAGCTTACCGATGTCGCCTTCAACGGTGCAGCGCGACCCGTCGCCTCACCACGAGATGCTGGAAACGAGCGAATTTCCTCGTCGTGCTCGGCGGAGCGCCCGGGGC
>JANAVB010000177.1:0-19820 GCA_029216955.1 Iris pallida
ATATATATATAATATTATAGATATAGAGAGCGAGAGAGGAAGAGAGAGAGAAATATATATATATATATATATGTATAAATATATATATATATATATATATATATATAATATTATATATATATATATATATATATATATATATATATATATATATATTTAAACTAGATTTTTAAATTTCAAATGAGTTCCAACTCAGGTTACAAAAGGGAAGGGTTCAAACAGCACTATATAATATATATATATATATATATATATATATATTATACAATTTATAATATATATATAACACTCATTACAAACATAATCATAAATGAGGAGTTTCTGCATGAGTGCATCGAAGCATAGCTTTCTTCACTTGTCTTCTTACTTCAGCAATGAGTTGATCTGAGGAAAAAGTATAGGCTTCATATCTCCACTTGTTTCTATTTTTCCAAATAACCCAACATATAGCACCCACTACGATTTGCTTGAGATGTTTCTGTCGTCTTCTCACCATGTTTGCAGCCTATGAAGCATATCCAGTCTATTCGATCGAACCCCAATAATAGCTTCAAAATAAGTCCATACCGCCAAAGCCAAATCACCCTCACTAAAATATGACCAATGGATTCAGATTGTCGATTTTGACAACAATGGCACGCAGAGGCCATTGAGAAACCCAGTTTAATGATATTGTCATCAGTCGGGAGTTTGTTGAGAATAATCCTCCAAAGAAGAATAGACCATTTGGTCGGCATGCATTTATTCCAAATGTTCTTGAATGAAGTATTGTGAGGGAATTGCAAGGATATTATCCCAAGCCGAAGAAAGGGAAAAATTACCTGCAGGATTTGGAGTCCACATCAAGTTGCCCATAGCATCTTCAGCAATATGAGCATCACCAAGTTGACGTCCCCTAATTAGCCTTTTCCAGACATGAGAAGCTGCAGATGTAAGATCGACTTCAGAGGGATGTTCATATGCACAATACTTTGCCTTGAAAAAGGAAGCCCACAAAGAGTTAGAAGAGCGCAATTTCCACCAGAGCTTGACAGTCATTGCATCCATAACATCTCGAAGTCGACGAACTCCTAGTCCTCCCTCAGGAATAGTTCTGGCCACCCGATCCCAAGTAAGCCAAGAACGCTTGGGTAAGCCATCCTTCGAACCCCAAAGAAAGCTATCAAACAAACTCTCAAGGCGATTCAAAACAGTAATAGGAGGATTACTAGCAGATAAGAAGTGCACAGGAATAGATGTGAGAATAGACTTAATAAGGACAAGTCTACCACCATACGAAAGAACTTTATTGTTCCAACCTGAAATTCGAGATCGAATTTTTTCAGTGAGGTCTTCAAACATACTTGAATTACGCCGACCCGAAGAAATAGGACAGCCCAAGTAGACGAGACCTTGCTGCCTAAGCTGAAACCCAGTAGAGCGTTGAATTTCAACTGCTCTATCAGAAGATATCTTCTCCGACAGCATCATCAAAGACTTAGAAGCATTCACCCGCTGTCCCGAGTGCAATCATAAGAATTAATAACCTCCATAAGAAGATTGATAGAACGCTTATCAGCTCCTGAAAAATAATCAAATCATCCGCATAAGCTAGATGAGAAACTCTCGGACACCTTCGAGGAGAATAATAGCCTGAGTAGCCAGTTGTGTTGTTCAAATGGATGAGATTACGACTCAACGCTTCCGCAGCTATGATGAAAATAGCAGGAGAAATAGGATCCCCTTGTCTAATGCCACGTTGTCCATGGAAAAAAGCCAGAAGAACGGCCATTGATAAGAGTGGAAAACCATATATTGTCTACAAGATACAGGATCAAAGTACACCATTCATTGCAGAAGCCAAATTTCTTCATTACCCTCAGTAAGAAAGCCCAGCTAATACGATCATAGGCCTTACTCATATCGAGCTTAATAGCCATATTCCCTCCCCAATGCTTGTGATCAAGGACAGAAATCATCTCCTGAGCCAATACAATATTGTCTACAATCTCCCGACCTTTCACAAATCCACTTTGTTCTTGAGATATAATACGAGGAAGGATATCAAAAAGCCGCCTAGCCAGTAATTTAGAGATGATTTTGTTAACAAAATTGCAAAGACTAATGGGCCTGTACTCATTAAGAGATCGAGGGTGTTTAAGTTTGGGGATAGGGAGGAGATGAGTGCTAGTGAAAGATCGGGGTAGAGCAAACCCGTCCATAAACAGGTTAACCGCCTCCAGAATATCGGATCCAATAATGTGCCAGCAAGCAATAAAGAACGAACCCGTGAATCCGTCTGGACCGGATGTGCTATTATGATCCATGCATTTAACAGTGGCTAAGAGTTCATCCATCGATGATTTAGCAATTAACCTCTCATTATCCTCTTGAGTGATAATATGTGGAATATAATCAAAATAATTATCATCAGGCACCAAGTGAGTAGTAGAAAATACCTTGCCATAGTAATCATTAGCCTCTTGCTGGATGTCCAAGAGAGAAGAAAGAGTACGCCCATCAGATGATTCCAGACTATGGATATGCAGCCTATTTCTTTTGGAGGAGACACACGAATGATAGAATTTCGTGTTTCTGTCACCTGCTTCATCCCATTTCACCCTTGCTTTTTGTTTCCAATATGCATCCTCGATCCGGAGACGCTGCTTCAAATGAGCCCGAGCAAGAAGCCATTGGGGACGAAGAGATGGATCCTCCACACATGCAGCCTCAAGAACAGTCACAGCATCTTCGGCCTTCTTGACTTCCTGAAAAATATCACGAAATGTTGCTCTACTCCACGCAGACAAAGCCTTCCTAGTCGTCGCAAGTCTAAGACCAACCCGAACTAGACTATTAATATTATCCACCGATAACCAAGCTGAATGCACAATAGGAAGAAAGGACTCATGATCCTTCCAAAAATACAGGAAGCGAAAAGGACGAGGAGCATTAGGTCTTTCACGTTCAAGAGCAAGTAAAATAGAAGCATGATCAGATTCCGATCTGTTCAGATGAGAAGAAGCCGACAAAGGAGCCCACTGAAGCCATTTAGAATCAAGCAAAACCCTATCCAGACACGAGCCTTATTTAGGAGCCCCATATTGTCTATCAACCCATGTGAAGTAACTGTCTGTATACGGAACTTCTGATAAGCCTGCCGCAATCTGAAACTCCAAAAAATCCTTCATGGATATGACGCACGGAGGCAAGCCACCAAATTTTTGCTCCTTGCCAGTAATGGCATTAAAGTCTCCTGCAAGAAGCCACGAAAGCTGACATGTAGATCGAACCCTAAGAAGGTGGTCCCAGAGATCACGCCTACCTTCCTTGGTATTACTGCCATGGACTGCAGTAAAAATCGCAGAAGAAGGAATGATCGAAGAAGAAATCGACAAAGTAAGGCTTTGATCAAAGGAGGCTAACACAGAGACATCCATATCATGCCTAGTCATAATCCATATGTTTCCACGTTGATTAGCAAAAGAACACTGAAACCCCAGTTTCAATTGATAAGAAAGAAGCTTCTCAACCACAACTTTAGGTTCTATAATAATCACAATGGAGACTTTATTAGTTCTACAAAGTGACTTGAGTCTTTTAAGAGCCATGGAGTTAGCAATCCCTCTGATATTCCAACAAAGGATTTTAAGCATTAAAGGTGGAGGGCGGAGGAGGAGTTTGGGCTGTCTTAGCTGCTGATCGAAGGAGACGGTCGGAGGCGGGTGGAGGATCTTTCTTCTTTTTCTGTGTTCCAGGGATGATTCGAGGTCTGCCATCTCCATCAGCATGATCCGGAGGAATGGGAGGAATATCTTCAAGCAGTGAAGCCACCGAAGTATTAGCATCGACTCCCGAAGGTGATAGATGTTCAGAAACCGAAATATCAACCAATGAATTAGCAGGAATCCCCACATTCTCAGAGGGCTTATCAACTAACCTGTCGTGGAGGAGTTCCTCCACTTCCACTTGATCCGCCCACGTCCGAACTTCTCCGTCCTCAAGCGGTGCAGCCAACGAAGAATCAGGGTTTTCCAAAAGCTGAAGGGAGTGAGGTGAAAGAGGAGGTGATGCCTGCTGTGAGGAGTTGACATGAGGAGAAGTAGCTTCAGGGATATTCAGAGAACCGGTATGTGGGTTTTCATTGGTTGGTTCACCCTCTGTAGAGTTGGGAAGTGGAGGAACAATTGGCGGTTGGGCATTAATGGCAGGTTTGATCAAAGCCACTAAGGGATTGGATGTTTCACCCCGTTCAATATTAATATTCCCCACAGGAGAGTTATTAATAGTAGTATCAATCATGACTTCTTTATGTTTGAGTTGGGAAGGAGCAGCTTTATTAGTGGCATGAACCTTACATGCATCTCTTGTATGACCTTGGTGCTTGCATAAAGAACAGTAGCGAGGAATATGTTCATATTCGACTTTCTGAGAGAAAGTACGCCCATGAGGAAGATTAATATGCACCATCGAGGGGAGAGGTTTACTCGCGTCCACTTCAACAAATACACGAGCAGTACTTGGTCTAGAGAATTCCTCCGTAGCCCTGTCAAGCTTAAGGGGAGATCCAATACCCATGACAATAGAGAAGAAAGCATTTTTTGCAAAAAGTTGATGAGGAAGACCAGGGAGGGAAACCCACGTAGGTGCTAAAGGTGATTCTTGAGATGCATTAAAATCCTTAGACCAGCGAAAAACACGCATAGGAGCTTTAGCAACATACCAGATCTCTCGTGCCCGGAGACGTAAAAAGTCAATCTCAAGACTAGGACGAATGACGATATGTTTAGGATCAATCACCCCGACTTTGACTTCACCTGAGAATTGAAAACCCAAAAAGGATTTTCTAATCACATCGATCGGCGGCCGAGTATGGGAAAACTTCCCAATTAATGCAAACTTGAAGGGTTGGATTAAGATCTCTTCATCCTCCTCCGAGAAGGAGACAACAGGGACCCCTTTCGAAAAGGAAGGAGAGCGAACAGGGATCGACGGAATCGTCGGGGCAGACCCGACCGCTTCCGCAAAAGTTTTGGACGCCATGAACCGTCAAAGCAGAAGTCACGACGGTCAAATGATCCAGTCGTGAGAAGGACGCCGGCCCGGCCAGAGGCCAAGCCGGAGTCGTAGGATTAGGGTTCAGGAAGGCGCGGCGCTCTCTTCAGAGGAGAGGAGCGCGATGATTATATATATATATATATATATATATATATATATATAGAGAGAGAGAGAGTGAGTGTGAGTTATTGTGGCTCCTGTAATATATATATATATATATATATTTATATATATATATATATATATAAAATATATATATATATATATATATATATAGAGAGAGAGAGAGAGAGAGAGTGAGTTATTGTGGCTCATGTGGTTTGTGTGGAAAGAAGAGAATATGTGTATATATATTTGGAGAGCATGGAAGCTTTCTTTACAGCTATGTTACCCACATCATGACCTTAAGCAAAGGGAGGCCATTTGCCGACAGTCTCTTTCTGGTCTAACAAACCATGACAATTTGTCATGTTCGAGATTGATTTATTTGGCTACTTCCTTTCATGATCTTGATATATATATATATCCATGGATTTATTTCTTCAAGTTTTTTAATTCTTGTGGCTTTTGTTCTTAAATTGGCTAGTTTATACATACATCCTAGCATTGAAAATTTGTTTATGCTTTCAATTAGAATTTTGTATGATATATGTCTTGGAAAAGTTGAACAAAACAAAATGTATTAAAAAAAAAGGTTTGATGTTAGAATAAAGTTGGGCTTACACCTCAATATATATTATATCAATATTTTGATTACCTTCGTTTTAAGTAAGTATTTTAGAATTATGTGAAATTTTTAGAAATGATTAATAGTCTATTACTTCAACATAAAAATATATGTTTATTGCTTCTTTCCTAATCTCTCCGACACCACAACATGTATGGACATTGCATCATGTAGTGGTAATTAAGTGTCTATTTTTATTATGCATTATTTTCAGTTCTCCACTCTAATGAAGCTATCAATTGCTTTTGTGTATTAGGTAATATTTGTTGAATATAAGATACGGATACAAATATAGTTTTGCCATGATAGGCCTGTATTATTGATTTAGCACATTGATTGAGAAGTATTATATTTGAATTGTTGGCCTTTAAGGAAAAATGACTCTAATTAAGGATGGTCTCGGGCTGTTAATTTGTAGCTGTCACTTTGGTTTTAAATATATTTAAATATATATATTGATGATCATATCTAAAGGATTCTATAGCACAGTCAGTAAAAGCTATTACACTACAAAAATTTGTCAGATTAGCGACGGCACAATACGTCGCTAACCTCGGTGAAAACGTCGCTAAATCAATTTAGCGACGTTTAAGGCAACGTTTCGGGAACGACGAAAAAAAATGTGTCGCTAAACGAGAAAACGTCGCAAAATGTCACTAGGGCGACGTTATTTGGCGACGTTATTAACGTCTCTAATTAGCGACGTAATCTGCGACGTTTATTGGTTGACGCTAATTAGCGACGTAAACGGTGACATTATTGTGTTGTCGCCGTTTAGCGACACTGTTACGACGTTTTGGCGACGACGAGCTGACATCAGATTATGGTGCCACGTGTTGCCCCGTCAGCATTTAGCGACGCGTTTAGCGACATTTATTAACGTCGCTAATGTTTAGCAAGAATCTTTTGACAAAGGAGACCACCATACTGTCAGGAACCTCTCGTTCGAGCTCTACACGAAGGATGTCCACTTGAGCTCCGGGTCAAAGTTTTGGCTCAGAGCAAGAATCTATTGACGGAGCACATCCACCATGCTGTCAGAAAAAAATAGTAATGGTGAGAGACCCATTTGAGTAGGACGTATACTCTGATAATATCTCCTCCAACACTCAATCCCACTACTGAAATCATTCTTGTAAAGGTGATCTCTCAGAGTATACGTCCTACTCAGATGGATCTCTCAGATTATCCTCTCCGGTTGGTTGTCGAGTGGCTGTAGGGACTATATCCTGATCACCATGTCGTACCATAGTTTCTGCCTCGCCAGTCGAATGGCTGCAGGGACTATGTCCTGATCACCATGTCGTAGTCCAATACAATCCAGAGATTGACATAGTACTAATTCATATATGTAGTCCAATACAAATAGTCTAATACAAAAAAAACCCAATACAAATAGTCCAATACAAATAAGTACTAATAGCTAATGAGAACCACGCAGCTCAAGCAAACGCTCAGTGATACGATAACGCAACCACCTCGAATAAGTGGGATCGACGGCGGCAGAAGAGATGTAGTCCCTTGCAAGTGCTGCATGAATAGAACTCCCGGTCTCACTAGCTACTAGTGCTAGATGAATAGAACTCCCGGTCTCACTAGCTACCGGTGCCGCTTCATACATAACAGTAGGAGGAGCCACCTCAGTATTCACTATTTTTCTCAAATGACGTACCGCTCCTCGGGTCATGGGTTCCATCTTGTAAGATCGATATTCACAAATAATATAATTGTAACATACGCAAGCTAACTAAAGGAACCATAATGTAATTTGAGTACAATTTCGAAAGCAGATAAAGTACAGAAAATTTGATTTTTTACAAAGTGTGAGAACGGATGGCTCATAACACAACCCAAAATTCATTCTAGCATACATTAGTGTGAATCATCTATGTTCTGTACATATGGTGTAGTATATGTTCTTATCGTATCTAGTATCTGAAGAATGTAACAAAATCAAGATGAACTCACATAATGTAATACTAAGACATCATCTACTACTATATAAGATATAGTGATAGGTTGTCATGTCATCATTGCCGAGAGATGAGGGTCAGAGGGCAGTCAACTTTATCTACGGCTATATAGTTTCTGCCTCGCTAGTCGAATGGCTGCAGGGACTATGTCCTGATCACCATGCCATAGTTTATGTCTTGCCAGTCAAATGGCTGCAGGGACTATATGTCCCGATCACCAAGTATAAGAACGGATGGCTCAGAACACAACCCAAAATTCATTCTAGCATACATTAGTGTGAATCATCTATGTTCTGTACATATGGTGTAGTATATGTTCTTATCGTATCTAGTATCTGAAGAATGTAAAAGAATCAAGATGAACTCACATAATGTAATACTAAGACATCATCTACTACTATATAACATATAGTGATAGGTTGTCATATCATCATTGCCGAGGGATGAGGGTCGGAGGGCAGTCAACTTTATCTACGGCTACATAGTTTCTGTCTCGCCAGTCGAATGGCTGCAGGGACTATGTCCTGATCATCATGCCTTAGTTTCTGTCTCGCCAGTTGAATGGCTGCAGGGACTATATGTCCCGATCACCAAGTGTAAGAACGGATGGCTCAGAACACAACTCAAAATTCATTCTAGCATACATTAGTGTGAATCATCTATGTTCTGTACATATGGTGTAGTATATGTTCTTATCGTATCTAGTATCTGAAGAATGTAACAGAATCAAGATGAACTCACATAATGTAATACTAAGACATCATCTACCACTATATAAGATATAGTGATAGGTTGTCATATCATCATTGCCGAGGGATGAGGGTCGGAGGGCAGTCAACTTTATCTACGGCTACATAGTTTCTGCCTCGCCAGTCGAATGGCTGTAGGGACTATGTCCTGATCACCATGCCATAGTTTCTGTCTCGCCAGTCGAATGGCTGCAGGGACTATATGTCCCGATCACCATGTTACCAATTAACCAACCAACAAAACTACTTGTTATAAATATCGGCACTATCGGTGCGTTCGAATCGGATTATCATATTTTTTGGTGTCAGAAAATAAATAATTATTACTAAATTATCAGATTTTTTGGCACTATCGGTGCCCCTGACCAAGCCCCCCTACACCACCCTAACCCGAACCCTAACCCTCCACTCCCCCCGGCTCCCCTCCCCCAGCCGCCCCCACCCCCTGCTCCCTTCCCCTAGCCGCACACACATAACCACCCATAACCCGAACCCTACCCCTAGCTCTCCTCCTACAGCCACCCTCGTCCCCCCTGCCCTACCCTCCAGCCACCCGTCAGCCACCCCCCAGCCACCCCCGAACCACCCGCATCCCCCTGTCCCTCCCTCCGAGCCACGCGCACCCTCCCAACCACCAACAACCAAAATAGCCGGAGAGAGAGAGAGAGTCGCCGGAGAGAGTGAGAGCGCCGGAGGGGGGGGGAGGAGAGAGAGTGGGAGAGTAAAATGGAAGGAAATGGACCCTAAACCTAACCCTAGCTCTCCTCTCCCAGCCGTCCTCGTCCCCCCTGCCCCACCCCCCAGCCACCCCCAACCACCTGCATCCCCCCTGCACCTCCCCCCGAGCCACCCGTACCCCCCCAAACCACCAACAACCAAAACAGACAGAGAGAGAGAGAGAGGGAGGGGGAGAGTCACGTACCGGAGAGGGAGGAGAGTCACCGGAGAGAGTGAGAGTCGTCGCCGGAGAGAGTGAGAGCGCCGGAGGGGGGAAGGAGAGAGAGTAAGAGAGGAAAATGGGGGAAAATGAATCGGCGGGGGGGGGGGGATATAATTAGAATTTAGCGACGTTCAACCGACAGTCTCTAAATTCGTCGCTATTAGCGACGTCATAGCGACGTTTCACGACGGCTAGCTCATGAAATTAATATACGTCATTATTTCGTCGCTAGTAGCGACGATTAGCGACGCCTTAATGTACACAATTTAGCGACGTTAATCGAACGTCGCTAAATTTATGTCGCCAAATGAGCAGATTTTAGTAGTGTTAGTTGAGGTATTGGTATTCAACTTGAAGATTTAACTTGTATCATGTCAAGGTCCCATACTATTTATTGTCATTGTTTTTGGGTCTGACATTTTATACAAGTTCTCTAAGATCTATACGTATACTTAACAGTTTCTTAACTAATTAATGTCAATATATCATCTGCCTTGTGTGCGTATATACAATTGATTTAGTCTTGTGTGCTCTGAATTGTTGGACGTCGTTGTATAAATATTATAATGCCCTTTATCATTATATTGATTAAAATGTATGATCATCATGCCTCTTAAGAAGCACAAGCACCATAATTGCAGAAAAAATTATTCATAATATTTTATCAATTTTTTTTAAATTTGTTATTCTTGTCAAAGGCACATAATTGAGTCTAAGTATGAAAATAGTGTTGATTGAATTTCTCATTCACGTTTATGACTCTCACATCTTTCTTTGTGGATCTTTTAGCATATGGACCAAATGATTTTTTATACTCTATATTCTTTGGTCCTACTGATTCTACTAGAACTCATGATGACATGAACCCAGAATGAAAATCTTATTAATCATGGGGCCAAAACATGGTTATAGATAAATTGAGCTACACTGATAAGGAAATCAATGTCTGCCTGAGTTAAGGTGGTTACATATGTGGCTCTTATGCACTTAAACATAGAATATTGGTTTGAACTTTTGATGCACGTTGAATGAAATAATTGTAGTGAATTTTCTAGTTCTTACAATGTTTATATGTTTGTTACATTTAAAAAAAAGTCTTACTGTTGCTTCAGTTTTCTCCAATGTGTTAGGATTGCCATTATGTTTCCTTAGCAGTATTAATATTTTATTACATTGATGCACTTTGGATGGTTATATGCATATAACCCTCTCGCTTTACACATTTCTGGAGAATAAAAAAGAGTAACATGTTTTATTCCATGAACATGACTTCATTTGGTTTTAGTATTTTATAAGAATAATTTCATCAACATGCATAAAGTTTTTGATAACTTCATATGTTCTCTTTTTTCTTGGTATTGTTAGAGAATCAATCTTTCATTCATCATGTACATATTTCTGATTACTCATAGAAGAACAAGTGATTTTTTTTTTCTTAATCATTAGTCAAGCCCTGACAAAGGGAGCACTAGATTTTATTTATTTATTTTAGAAATTATTTTGTTAAAAGATATTTGGCCCGCTAAAGCGGACAACAAATTGGTATGCAAAACCACCTGCTATTAATATTTTTTGCCAAATTGTTTTATCGTACGAGAATAAACAAGTTTGTGCATCGTTTCAGTCACATTTTTTGTTAAATTCAATTTTCTTGAAGATATGGTCATTAGAAATTTTCTTTAACTTTCTGGAAAGAAGGAAAATATTAATGGTGACACTAATACAAGGTTATTTTTGTACTCACTTATTCTTAACATGAACTTTGTAATGTTATCTCTCTAAGGCAGAAGCATTAGAGATTGCAACTTGTTAGGAAAGGCTCAAACATACGAGGGTGAAGGTATGTAAAATAGAAGTTCTTTGCTATTAATGGATGTTTAGCAAGAATAATGAAACTATCTCTAAATAATATATAAAAATAACATATCTTTAGTATGGTTATTGATAAGTCCTGATCATTAGAAACTGATTATGACGTTGCACATAATTGTATCAAAGTGATATTATTTGATTTTTTTAGGTTTGTTTGCATGAACCTTAGCTAACCATATTGTCACAATGTTAGAATTTCAAATCAGAAAGAAATCACAATATTGTTTTATCACAATATTTAGACAAATTTTATCTTTGCTTATATTTTGTGATGCTATAATTCTTTTGACTCGCTAAAATAATTTAGCCACAAGAAAATAGTTAGTAAAATTGTAAATTTCTTTAAATCTGAAGTTTTAAAAGTTGAGATTCATTTGGGTACAAGCCGAAAAGGTCCTTCTGTCAACCGGACGTAAATAGCCCTAAGCGATACGGTACTTAAGCGTCCCCCTCTAGACCTCCGCTAGCTGGGAACGGACCCCTACAGCTAACCCAAGTTAATCAACACTTGATAAGCTATAGATTTTTATGGTTGATTAGCAAAATCACTTACTATTATTCTAGTACTTTAAACTGTCATTTTTGCAAACATGGCTAGTAAAGATAAATCTTTAGAGCCATGGATACTGTGACAGAGTCAAATAATTTTTGACTCACTATTGTAAGACTTATATCAGTAATTAGTAAAATCACATAAGTCTGATGTCACTAACTCTGATTTCTAAATCAGCCAAACCAGTTATTCTATTCTATATAGTAATAGAAAGAATATTTTAAGGATATTCTAGGCTATAAAATATATCATATTAGATACTCTTATGCCAGAGAAATGTCATTTAAATACAAACTGGGTAACTGATTCATATAACATCTAATCCATTTATGGATATATATATATATATATATATATATATATATATATATATAAAAATATATATATATATATATATATATATATATATATATATATATATATATATATATATATATATACTCTATGAAAAGTTGTCATCTCTTGAGGTTTGTGTAACAAATCTATCATAGCTAAGACTATTATATAGTCTGAAATGTTATCTTCAGCCACATGCATCTTATACTGAAGCTAGCTGTATGGCTTAATATTTTATACTACATATTTTTATACATATCATTTGTTTTAAAATTATGCTAAAAGCAATATTTTGTGAACTCTAAGATGAACAGGTACATGCAGCTGCATGTCAAGACATGTAAAGAGCCTTAAAAAAACAAATTTTAGTTCTTGACTATAAAGTCATAAAAGAACTTTACAGATCTCTTGACGAAGAGTCTGTTTACTCTTGACGAAGAGTTTATCTAGGACATTGATCGTAGAATTATCGAGGGGGGTGGGGTTAAGCCCATAGTATAGTCACCAGCAGTGGCAACCCAACCGAGTCTGACTGGGGATCCCAAGAAGCCGGTTCAATGGGTAGAAACAAGCTGGACTAGGTGACTATTATGGAACACTGACCGGAGATTAAATTCTCTTTAAAATAAAAGTCCAGGTGGCTGTACATGTGTACATTCATACCCCATTCCTATGGTGACAATGCTCCTTTTGTGATATAGATAGGTTGAGTTTAAACTCTTAATAAGTCCAAGCATGATATGCAGGGTTGATTCCTATCACCAACCCTTAAGGACTTACCTATATGAGAGGTCGTGAGGGCCGCGACTATAGGACATGACGATCCTAGACAACTCTTATGAATGTGTAAAAGTACGTATGGCCAACCAAACGTGCCACCCGATAGACTCAAGTACCTCTAGCGTACTATGTGTGCTATTTTCGATTTTGGTTCAAGAAGACTGATTCAAGGTGTAGTCCATCAAGCACTTCTTCAGACAAAGACAATAGTCACTACGTGAGATTCCAGGCTGTAGTCCATCCCATTTATGCATAGTATACAACTGTCCAGACATTCTTTTATTCTTATCTTACTTTCTTTCCTTCTATTACTTCGGGATTTGACCTTTTGGGGGGGATTGTTAGTTGTATGTGTGTTGTGTTCACACATACATGAGCTAGAAAAAGCTCAACTCCCTTACAATAATTTTGACCGTTATGAACCCATTAAACTTGTAACATCAACTCATGTCCAGGTACAATGTACCATATGGTTTTTCATTTGAATTTTGTAACGTCCAGTATTTATTGACTGGATTAAATTGTCTTCATTCTCCTTTATTCACTAACCTTAGAGAAAAGCCTATATATTGAGGTCAATCTCAAAACTTTGAATATACTGAAAATTACTACAAAATACTCTCTCTCGCTCTCTCGAATTCTTGTCACTCCGAAACTCTTTTGTTCTTGGTTTGTTGCTCTGGACAGAGCTAAGTCAGGGTCAATCTCTTCGAGTTATGTGCGACGACGGGATACCAGTAGAGCGAGGGTTTTACCACTAGGTATCACGCCCCGCTCCCGTAGGAGCGATCGTCCTCGCTAAGGCATGATGCCGCACGAGCCTAGATTGCGCTCGTGCAAGACGGGTTCCATAAGACCGATTTCAGCGGCTGCGATGGGGTCGTCGCACAGAAGTCCCAAGCAGAGACATTGAATAATAGCAGCAAAATTTAGAACAAAACACAAGTCATTGCAAAACGCTCTTTTATTGATATTAAAACAAAGGTTACAATAGGGCGCAAGGCCAAGATTACAAGTCTCTCAAGTTCACTCGTCTCACATTATAATTCACTCAGCTCTCTCTCTCATCTCTCAATACACGCTTGAACCAGCGAAAGCTTCGGAAGGCGACGTCCATACATTATGTCCTGTATAAGTCTTTATACCATGCGGCCGTGCGCTTCGAATCGCCAAGGAACTTCGTGCCTCGATGCATCCAAGCGAGCTCCGCGCCACGAGCTTCTATCTGTGCCTGCACATGTAAACTATGTGGGTGTCAGTACTCAACTGTACTGGGGGAATGAGCTCCTCGTCCATCCATACAAACCCGACACGTTTGATTTACTTTTGTGCAACTTAGTCCCTTCTTATCAATTGTCTTTCTACTCTTGCCTTAGGATCAGTTTTAGGACAGACGCCTTGGCCTATTCTGTGCCTCTAGACCATCCCGTGCTTGCATCAACAACGTTAATCTATCCAGTCGTATTTGTCTTGCGGCCCAAAATCAGAGACGCAACTACGCGGTAGTACCCAATTTCCTTATGACCGTGCGATAAATCCTTTGTGCCGTGCCTCGTAACTATGTGCGACTCAACCATATCGTCGTCTCGCGGCCCTTGCTACTTTGATCACCAACTGACCCAAATCGAGACTTGTGGCTAAGTATCACTCGACCGACTTTGCCTTGTGGCGTTCCTGACTTAAACTCAGGACAACTCAATCATAACTATGCAACTTATATGCCGACATCATAAAATTCGACGCCATATTTCATGCCGAAGCACGACGCCTACGTTGAAACCAAATCTTAGGCCCAATATTGTGTTCTAACTATACACACACATTCAACTCAACTCAATCCAAAGGCACGCATGCGGGTTTGCCGCCATGTCGACTCATCTATATGAAATTGGTCACTGACTCCCAGAGCCATCGTGGACTCCTTTACCTTTGTTAGGCGGCCGTCCTTGCCAGCACGAGTAGCTAGCTCCGCTGGCAAGCCTCTGCGCTAACTTGTGCGGTCATCCAGCACGTGCTAATGCTTCTTCTCAAGTACCGGTATCTTCCGTTGGGCTACCGTTCGAGAAAACTCTACCTTGTCGACAAGTTGTCCATGACCATGCAAGACTCGACTCAACTGACGTCTCACAAAGTCATTCCACCTCTAGTGTTATCATCTCTTTCAGGGCCAAGTTCAATACTTCTCACATCTGAGATCTTGTCTCGTGACCCGTAGTCGCGAGCATTCTTCTTTCATGCCCTATCATTTTACTCAACTCAAGAACAACTATTCGCAATACTTTCCAAACTCAATGAATCAACCGTGGCCTGTGCCTGAAAATACTAAGTCCGTGACATCGTGCCTTAAACAAACTTGAACTCTACGCGACGCCACCGCCCAAGACATACTCTATATGACGGGCTTGAAACCGTAAGACTAAGTTGTCATACCCAGCCGTAGAACTCGTAGGACCGTGCTTGAAATGACTTAGGTCGACCACTATCACTTTTGCCTAACTTAATCAAGCCTACAACTTAACCCAAGGGACGAGCAAAGACTATGCCAAGCCTTGCATTACGGAAACGTGCATGTTTTATCGAGCATTTATGTGGGCGACGCCTATGACTTAGGCTACGTTCATACTTCGCCTACTCAACCAACTTTCCTTCTCCCTAGCCATGGAACGAAGGATCGAGTGTCATTTTCAAAGCACGTCGTGCACCAACTCTAAGCCGACCGTTGGACCTTTCCATATTCTAACTCAATTCAACCCGTCGGGATTATTCCCTTTAGCTATGTGGATTCGTCACTTTTATTATCAAGCCTACTTGTGCAAGTTAAAAAAATGCGATTTATTATATGAAGGCTAAGATGAGGCAAGTTCACCGAAACTTCCCTACCTGAGCGCTGTCTTCGAGTAGCCATTGCATGGCGAAGTCCGAACGCCGTCGGTGTTTCGATTCCTCCAATTGACTGAGAGGGATGGGGCACTACATCATACACCACTCAGAAAAAGTTTCATCCTCGAAACTAACTGATTACTTACTCCTTGACTTATCACTCGAACGTTCAACGACTCTCGCACACACTCCTCCTATGTATTTCCCAATTTCGAGCCACGCTCATGCTACCCTCAATCTTTTGTTCAGAATTTGCTATCTAGATATCCTCGATACTTTCCCGTTCCTCAAGTCCCACTTGATTCAACGTATCACTTAGTTGGATCGTGCACGCATTCTAGGCGTCCCTAAAATACATGCATTTCAGCCAAGCCTCGTGATAGAGAATTCGCCATCACCACTCGAGTTGGATCGTGCACATATTCAAGCGTCCTTGATATACATGCATGTCAACCGAGCTTCATGAGTGGTGCTCCCATAATTTCTATCGCTCCGTACCGGAACGTCTGCCTAACCGCTAGGCTATATCTTTTAGTTAAAGTCATTTGTCAGTATTGGAATCATAGTTCCCAAACAACGATATCAATACTGACCCCATCCTAAGGTCAAACCAAGTTTGATAGTACGGGATTTTCTACCCAAGCTCGCATCACTCCAATTTCTAAACTTCGAGCATAGATTTCATACACACATCCCAACGTTTTGTTGCACGGGGTCCGAGTCATTCAGCAAAGCCATCCTACTATAACTCACGTTTTAACTAATTCCTTGACATATCAATATCGCTCGTCTAACAAACCATCTTTGCATAGTCTATCTCTTCGAACATGTTCGACATACTCCGCTTATCAATCCTTCTCGAATCAAACACGCTACGACATAATTCATCGCTAAACCATACTTTCACATTCCATACTTCCGAAGTCATTCATCCCAATTCACGTAATCGATCACAAGGTCGTCCGACCTAACAATATGTTGCACCCCGATCTCACGCGAGTCAGATTATCCATGGTGGGCATGAATCACCATACACGCTCCCGCGGGATATTATCCTCATCGGGACGTAACTTTTGTTTTGCGTCTAGACTAATTCATTTTCGATGTGCGGATTGGACCTACTCAATCCTCAAGTTTATTTCATTCATCAATCGCAAGTCCTAACATCTTCAATTTTCCTTCGCATCAAACCGACAGGTTGAGACAATCAACGTTACCCGCATCCTAATTTTCCCAGTTCGATTATTCCCGCGATATGAATCACCATGTCAGTGCTCACGCGGAACGATCGCCCCAAATCCGACGCAACGCATGTGCGAGGCTAGAGTTGCGCTCGCGCAAGACAAGATCCTCGACCTTGTGGTTATCCGCGTAACCATCAAGACACAATCATTTTCATCCAACATTCATCTCGATCAAAATCCTAAGTATAGCATCCAACCGAACAATAACACTTGCACGATCGTCGTTCTCCGAGTCAGAGTACCCCCGAGTTATCGCATATCGATCTTTGATACGCCTCAATACCATCGACGATATACGTAACCTGACGATCTTTTTTTGCAACCAAATTTCGAGTCGTACGAATGATGCTATCGTCCGACTGGATAATCTCCTCGCACTACTAAAATAATCCCTTTTAGCGACGTCAGAAGACGTCGCTAAATAAGGTAAATCCGTCGCTAAAAGCTATTTGCGACGTATTTAGCGACGAAAATTGGATGTCTTGTATAGGCAAGTCGCAGATGACAATTTCGTCGTAGAACGTTGCTTTTTGCGACGTCATGTTTAGTGTCGCTAGATGTCGCAAAATGAGCGACAGATAGCGACGTAAGCTTATGTCGCCAAAATAGCGACGTAGAGCGACCACTTTGCGACGCGATAAATTTTATATATGATGACATGGCATGGCAGCCACGTGGACACTTTAGCGACGCCTAGCGACAAATTTAGCGACGTCCGCTCTCAGGTTGTCGTATCCCACGTCAGCGGTATAGCGACTTCTAGCGACGTTACGTCACTATTTAGCGACGTATAGCGATGTGTACATACCGTCGCTGTACGTCGCAGAACGTCGCAGATATTTTAAAAAAAATTTAAAAAAATATAATTGGTATTTTTGTTATGCTGTGTGTCTGTGTTTACAGTGTGTGTGAAGTGCAGTGTTCGAACACTGCATTTCACATTCACTGTAAACACAGACACACATCATCACAAAAATACACATTATATTTTTTTAAAATTTCGGCAGCACCTCCTTTGTATATCAGATCATCGCTTATAACCCAGCGTAGGTATATTTGTCATCCCCGTCGGAGATATCATAAAGTAAATATCATAATAAAAATAGGAGGCAGTGCAAAGTAAATATCACAGACACACATCCTCACAAACATCCAATAGAGTCAAATAAAAATGGAAGATGATAAAAAGTCTCCCACCAAGTATACAAACAAAAGTGTACCAATAAATAATTTGCCCATAGGGCCAATACATACAAGTCATAAAAAAATCAATAAAATTACTGCGGACCCCTGCCGCGCATCTGGGATAGAATATAGTCATACTGCTCCTGGGTGAGCTGCACCGTAGGGGCAGTAGGAGGCAGTATAATGTCTGGAGTCGGCACTGTCGATGGACCGGGAGGACGTATCTGCTCCAGCTCTCGCAGTCGCTCACCATAAACAGCAAGGTACTCACCACCCGCTCAGTATTCGCCTCAAGCGAAGCCGAAACCTGAGTGAGTGAGGCAGACATGCTCCTCTGCGATCCCTCTAGCTCGACCTGTCTACGCTCTGTGCGCTGCATAGACTCGGTGAGCGTGTGCAAGCTGGCAGCTGTAGCCTGATGCAGACTCATCAGCTCCTGTATACTGCGCTCGACCGCATCAAATCGTCCGGTGACGATCAGAGGGTCGGATCGTCGCTCGACCGCATCAGAAATCTGCTGCTGTAACTCGCGACGTAGCTCCTCGATCTGGCGACGAATATCCTCAGCTCGTGACGACGCCTGCGAAGCCGGAGACTGCGCACTGACAGAGGGGGCCCGGGATGACTCCGAAGCCAAATACGTGCCGTAGGATCCCGTACCATAGTACGTACCCTTCTGAAGACCGCCAACGGCGGTCATCCAGAGTTCGTCCGGTGATGGAGCTGTAGGCGGCTGGGAGGAACTACCAGCCCCTCCCTTTGCTGGCGTACTAGCAGCAGCAGTCGCCTCCTCCTGTAGCCGAACAAACTCGGCCTAGAACAATGTTTTCTAACGTGTAAGTGTTTGCTAAAGTCTATATTGATATCTATTTTCCTGTTTTCTAAATTATAGTAAATTAATATAAAGAATAGAACATACATATGCCTGCATCGCCCTCTCGTCAATGAACTCCCCAGCCCTCCGATGGGTGACCAGGAAGACGGTCACCATGTTTGGGTCCTCACCCTTTTTTACCTGTTAAATATATTATCTATTATTAGTATTAAACATTCTATCGAACTATATATAAATTAATGTCCGTCATAGGAACGTACCAGACGACGAAAATGCTCCGTCATCGGAATGGAGCCACCACACCACTTACCAGCGCTTGACCGTGCCACCTTGACCTTGTCAGACCGCTCCTGGTACTTGGGCTCGCTGAATCTAGCCTTCATCGCAGCCCACTGCTATGGCATGATCCAACCATGGATCGGCTGTCCGGAGCGATCACGACACTTCTGGTCGTGGATCGCATCACGGATGAGCTTGGCTGCGACGGCAGAAAATTGGCCCTCGATCCTCGCCGCCCGGTATGGTGGATAGAAATAGGTCCTCTACAAGAAGTAAAATACAAAAGTTGTATAATACACAAATAATTATTAAAATTTAAAAATAAACAAAATTTTTACCTTGAAGTGGGCGAACCAAAAGGCCTTCCTATCTGCGGGAGCATCTGATAGTTAATCCAAGGCCCCATAGTTCTGCCTCAGAATACCCCCAG
>JANAVB010000178.1:0-32500 GCA_029216955.1 Iris pallida
GATATATATAGATATAGATAGAATATTAGATCTAATTAAAATATATTATAAATATATAATATATAGATGATATTATATAGATATATAGAATTAATTAGAATAGAATAGATATATATATATATATATATTATATATATATATATATATATATTTTTTTTTTTTTTTTTTTATATATATATAAATATATATAAAATTCTAATTAGGTATATAACCTATAATTGCATTTGCCAAGATTAAGGGATTAGTTAATAAATGTCTTCAAAAGTTATTTCAAATATTTTAATAAAACTTAGTTCTAAATATCTTCCAAACAGTTATATATAATTAATGATGCTTTCCCCTTCAAATCATAATCGCGACTATAATAGTTGTTCCTATTTCTTGATTCGTTTATCGTGTCGAACCCTAATTTTTGGGTGCGTATATACCAAACTAGGCTATTTGGACTATTCTGGGCTCAATGGAACCGCCTGTGCCATCGTTTGGGACCATCTTATAGAGCATAGCATCGTACCTATCCTGTGTCGATACGTTCGTGTCGTGCACGTCGACTCCAACTAAATTGAGGCGAGTATATTCTCTTATTATTTTCATCATGATAGTATCTATATTACCTGCTCTGGACTACTTTACTTGATGCTG
Source organism: Iris pallida (assembly GCA_029216955.1). Taxonomy (NCBI): domain Eukaryota; kingdom Viridiplantae; phylum Streptophyta; class Magnoliopsida; order Asparagales; family Iridaceae; genus Iris; species Iris pallida. The sequence continues at coordinate 643 of JANAVB010000178.1, forward strand.
ACACATTGTTACACGGATTGATACTAATGGATCTTGTCAGGAGATGCTATCCCTTATCAGGAACATCGAATATTTCATGTTCATGTACTTTATCATGTACATCATGTACTCCTTGTATTCGTATTATTTATGTACACTCATGTGCTCTCATGTACTCCCATGTGCTCACATGTGCTTCATGTACAAACTAACAATCATGTATGTAACATGTCATGATTAGATCCATGTGTATTGATTGGAGTGGGAGAGTAGAAGTAGTTATGTGATTAAATCCCTCTAGTGTACTCATATATATATCGATTATACCTTCACGTATAATCGAGTTATCGTAGAATACTCATGTACAACCTAAGCCAATCACATAACTGTCTTGTGCTCTAAATCACTTATATTTATTATAGTTTAACTTGTTCTATGTCTTGTTCATGTACTCAATTTTCTTATATCTTCATGATGTTATTTCTATATTCTTTTGTATTTTCTTCTAGCATGTCATGCATTTTATTCAATTGTGAGTTATATATTTACTACCATGTAATGGAACTGCTTTTAGAGTTATGTACGCTCCAATCCTGACTGGATAACTATTTTTTTAAGTAATATTATGCCCCACACCGTGGACTTCACGAAGACAGATCTCAATGTACTTTAGATCGTGAGTTGACCTCTGGAGAGCTCTAGGCCATCATTCTTTTTAGATTTATATTTCGTTATCGGATTTGTCTTCAATATATTCTTGCTATGTATGTTCATTTGTAGACTTTAGTTGTTTCAGTATTATTGATATCCTTCCTATTTCATATCTTCCTTAGCTATTGTGATATAATTTAAGTACATGTGTCATTATGGATCATATAGATTGTGTAGATATTATTGGGTACTTGACAGTGTTCTACCGTCAATACTGCGATGTAGGCAGGACGTTGCCCACATACTCGTGCCCGAATATCCGAGTGTAAGTCGTGACATGATCTCCTGCTGTGTTGGCATCCAGCAAAATCAGAGTCAAAATACTTTATGGTCTCCAAAATTATTCGATCGCCTATAAAGAGCATATAATTCCTTGTTCTCCATTAATTACTTAAGTAGTTTGCTTGCTATCCAATGATGCATCCCATATTTGCTTAAATATATGCCTAACATCCCAACTATGTACGCAATATCCGGATTGAGCATATATTAGACTCCCTATAACTGATCATGAATGAAAAATCTATTGCATTTTCTTAATTCTAATGCTAATCTTAGGGCACTTGATTGAGACTGAATTTGTCTCTTTTAGCGACATGTGTCACCTGGTTTGCTTTAAATATTTAAGCAATATACAAAACCAGAAAAATATTCCTACTTCTATTGAACTTGTGATACACCACAATCTTCAACAGTATTTTTCTCAAAACCAAACGAGATAATCACCTTAGTGAAATTTAAAGTACTTTTGACGAGAAGCATGCTCGAGTCCATAAATATATTTTGTCAGTTTGTAAACCATAGTCTTAGGGCCTTTTGACACAAAGTTTTCTGGTTGCTCTATATAAATTATTTCGTCAATGTTACCATTGAGAAATGCCATTTTTGACATCCATTGATGTAACTCAAGATCAAAATGTGCAATAAGTGCTATGATTGGTTTAAAAAAAAGTCTTTCAAAGAAACCAAGAGAAAGCCTATCCACATTACCTTTTGAATCCTTCTTGGTTTTAAATATCCATTTGCAACCAATGGACTTCGCACCCTTTGGTAATGGGATAAGTTTCAAACTTTATTGTCTTGTATAGACTTATATTCCTTATTTATTGTATTAATCCACTTTAAGAATTGGAACTTTTCATTGCCTGATGGAAGTTGATTGTATCATCTTCCAATATTTTACAGTCTTTCTCATGTTCCTGGAGAAATATAAAAAAATCATCTGAAATTACATTTCTTCTTTCTCTGGTGGACCATCTTAACATTACTGGTTCTTGTGGTTGTTGAGTTTATTACTCAGGAACAATTACCTTATCTTAAATGGAGTCCCGCTACATTGTCTTGTTGAGTTAGCTCAACATCAACTTATAGAGATAATGTGACATTATCTTGTTGAGGTTCCAAATTCACTTCTTGATCAATGACATGTATAAAAAATTTACATTGTCAAAAGTGATCATAGGAATCAAAATTGATTCTTTCTCAAAGACAATGTCCCTGACTTTATTTCTCCTCCAAAACTCAACATCCTCAAAAATATAACAGTTCTCGTCAAAAAATTATCCTTTTTATGGGATCGTAAAATTTATAACCCTGCTTACAGTTTTGGGGTCTAATTTTTTTCACATGGCCTATAAGGCATTGCCTCAACTGGATAACCCTAAATATGCAAATGCTTCAAACTAGGCTTTTTGCCTGTCCAAAGCTCATATGGTTTTTTGCAGCTGCTTTAGTTGGCACTCTATTCAGAATGTAAGCTGTTGTTTTAAGTGCTTCACCCAAGAGTGACTCCGGTAAGGTAGAATGACTAATCATACTCCTCATTATATCCTTAAGATTCATATTTTATCTTTTAGCTACACCATTCATGCTAGGTGATCCTGACATGGTATACTGTGGGATGATTCCATATTCCTTTAGGAATTTAGCAAACGGGCCTGGACGTTGTTCACCTGATCCATCAGATCTACCGTAGTATTCTCTACCGCGGTCAGACCTGACGACTTTTATTCTTCTGTTGAGTTGGTTCTCAACTACAGCTTTAAATGATTTGAATACGTCCAAAGGCTGTGATTTCTCATGAATGAGATATATGTAGCCATATCTTGAATAGTCGTCTATGAATGATATAAAATATTCTTGACCATTCCAAGAAGCCGAAGGGAATGGTCCACAGATATCGGTATGTATCAATTCTAAGACTTCTGTAGACCTACTGACACCTAATCTCTTTGTTTTGGTCTGTGTGCCCTTTACACATTCAACACAGACATTAAAGTCTGTGAAATCAAGGGAATCCAAAATTCCATCAGACATAAGTTGTTCAACTCTATTTTTAGAGATGTGACCTAATCGTTTGTGCCATAATGAGGATGAATTTTTATTGTTAATTTTGTGTTTAGTACCACGCGACTCCATATGCAAGGTTTTATTGTAAGATGCAATTCAAGTGAATATAGGTTATCATAAAAATTAAGGGAACCATTGCCAACAATATTTGAATTTAAAGATTGACTAAGTTATTGTTTCCAAATGAACAATGATAACCGAATTTGTCCAGTAAGAAAACTGAAACTAAATTACATCTAAAAGACGGTATAATAAAAATGTCAATCAAATTCAAATAATAACTGGTTCCTAATAATAACCTAAAATGTCCTTTGCTTCCACTTCTGCCGACTTGTCGTTACCCACATAGATATATTTTTACCATCAATTGGCTTTCGGTAGCTCAGACAACCTGTTTAGAGACACTAATGTGGATAGTAGCACCAGAATCTAACCACCATGTGTTTCTAGATACTGAAGCTAAATTAACGCCAGAACAGACCAAATTTAGAAATGTACTTTTCTTTATACGCCATGTATGGTACTTTGTACATTTCTTCTTTATGTGTCCTGGTTTGTCACAAAAAAACGATGCTTAGTTTTATATTTTTGTTTCTTTTGTGCTGGACCCTTAGCAGCTTCTGCATTCATTTTCTTTTTGCCTTTAAAGTTTACCCCATTAAATATGGAAATTGAATTCGTATTGGCATATATTGTAGCAACATTAACTGTAAAGAGAAGAAAACAACAAAACGGACATGCTCTAATTAATAACCAAGGATTAAAATATAGTCAAATAAATTCAAGTATTGGTGAACCCCATCTCAAGATACCTAGTACACCATTAATATTAAGTCTTTAGACAATGATATTAACTACAAGTGGTACTCTTGGTATAATGATCAAACGATGACAATAAGTTATGTCAAATAATAAGCCTATCTTTGAATCGGGTTTTTTTTAACCTTATAATTGTCACACATTTATCTCCACAAGTATGTGTGCAATTCGGCCTAGTATTAACCTTCTTTTGGGCCGGATAATACTCACATAAATGTACACACACAAATATCTGACATCCCTCATAGATTATCTGCGCAAGAGAAGTCACTTTGGTGACATCTTGATTCAATCGGTCTATTTAGAATATTAGACAACTATTGTTAGTTATAAAGAAGCACAAAAAATTTGAATGTTGACCTAATTTTACAAAACTGAATCATGTCCAAATCCTTATGTACATGCATATTTAAATTAAATAATCATAAATCCTTATATACATGCATATTTTAAATTAAATAATCAATAATCAACAGATTAGATTCTTCTTAATATAGGCATCAAAAGATTATACCAAATAAGCCATAAAGATTACACCAAAATTTATCTACTACATGATAAACGTGTGAATCTTTTACATGACTTGAAATATGAATTAAATCACTTTGATATATTGATGCACATAAGATATCTAACCATAAATGCTCTTTGATCGTATATAATTGCTTCAGAAAGAACATATGAAAACAGATCACGTTATAACAAAAGATTTAGAATTCCATCACCATAAACAATAAGGTTCCAAATTCAAAGGATCAGAAGTACTGATGGAGAACATGGTAACTCAAAATGAACGAATCTCCTTTCAACCATTTAAATAAATACTAGTGGGTAGTAAAGCAATTAAAAATTAAAGAAACTACAACCAGTACTTTAACCAATCTCCTCTAAACCATTTGAAGTGCATATAATATCGTTTAGACCCAACGATAAAATTCGATGCTTTAAGCAGCAGTTGAGTTTGTAAAAACTCATGGCCTTCTTAATGGCCGATTCCTTCTTATCCACATGAAGTCAAATAATCCCAAAAGGAGCATTTAAGGCCGTATTTGAGATGTGTTTCAATAATATATGGTTGGAATCTCTTGCTGACTTCACCAAAAAACAAACAAAGATTAATATGTGGATCAATATTATATAACTTCTCTTTCTTCTCATCTAAACATCTTTATAGCAACAAAAAAAAATTGTCCACATTATAAGTTGGCTTCATATTCAAACATCACAAAGGAAATCTTACCTGCATGCATGTGATAATATAAAGTCAACACTGACCTTTTGATTTTAATATATTATATATGGAAGTTTTTGTACTGTTTGTATCATGTATTCATAAATTTTGATCAAACAATCAACCCTAAATTAAACTAATAGGACGATTTAGGGTTCCTGAACAATAATAAAAATTATTCTGACACTTTAGACTCATGAATCAAACAGGGAAGGCTTTGATACCACTTGTTTGAAATTATTGTCGCTTGATTCATGAGATGAAGGAAAAATTAAATACAAAAGCGTACCTGAATCCATTGATTAGCTTGATGGATCTTGAAGCAGACGTCTCTTTATGGGGGTTCGATCTTCCAACTCTCTACAACCCTTAATAACAAAGATAAAATCTTTGCTCCTCTCTCCGTTGATGGGGACGCAGAAGAGAATAGAGAAAACCCTCTCTTTGGTGGCCGTATGATTTGGGGACCATAACCCTAATGAACATATATATATATATATATATATATATATATATATATATATATATATATATATATATATATATATATATGTTTTGATATTTCTAATTTGGCCCCTCATTAAATTAGAGTTATCTCTGATATCTACACATTATTCCATGACAAATATGTCCTTAAGCCAATTTTCCAAATAGACCACTTTAATTTGGCTTAATCATTTAGATAGCCCAACACACTTAATTTTACATTTGTGGCCCAATTATTGGATAATTCCAACAGTTCGCGATTGTTTAACTACAGTTGGAGCCAGACCGATGATTGTTCTATTTTCAAAATACCAGGCAAGATACTTTGCCTTTGTTCTCTGTTTAAATTAAGTTTCTATTTATGTGCTTATTGTTTTCAACTATAGTTATGTGCGTCCAAGTTTGACTTGGGTGCCATTGATGTTGCCATCGATGTCTTGGGTGTGTGTGTTGACCTAGAGTTAGTAGACTTAGCTTTAATTGGGAAGTTATTGATATAACTTCCATAGCCTTGACACGTATTACTACACGATACTACATGAGTGAGAATTCATATATATGAGTCACCTATCGACTGGCCCTTGGTGCATTGACTCACTCGATAGTTAGGTCGAGTCTAGGTAGGATGACTTGCGTTGAGATGTGGATTATTCGAGTCATGGATATGACTTATGCGATGCATGGGTGGGGAAGACTATTGGAAGGCATATGAGATACCCCACTTAGCCATAGTTGTTGTCCGATTATGGGTTATTTGTTTTCCGATTATAGGTGTGTCACTAGAGGATATATCCGGTAGCGGCCATGATTGCGCGTCAGATATGGTCGGGAGGTATACTAGTGATGCAAAGTATGGCTGAGGGATATATCCATTCAGTGGCCCTGACTGTGCCTCAGATACAGTCCGAATGTATACTAGTTCATGCGAAAGCCTTTAGCGGATGCTATGCTTTATTCCGTTACCTACTCATACGCACCAAAGTTGTCTTTAATTTGCATTCATATAGCGGTTAGGTTCAGTTTGTATTATGGCATGGGATAGTATCTTATCACAGAATGGTGTACTACTCCTTGTCCTTGTTTTGTTGTAGGGGTGGTTCATTGTTACGGTGGTGGGATATTAGACCACATTATGACCCGAGTTGTTTTTTCCCTGTTTATATTTATTCAGTTGATATTGGCATATTTTTTCTGTATCTTGTTATATCCCTCTAAGGACCTAGTGATCTTTCTAGGTATTATCTATGCAGTTAGTATATAGTAGTTGGATAGGTGTTTATTGATGTATCACGATTTCAGGTATATATAGTTGGTATTTTCATTTCATTCTTCCTACTTTGTCGTCCATGATTTACTCTGCTATTTTAGCCTATTATTTACAAGCTTATATTTTTCTCGAGCTTGTTCGAACATATATATTACTAAGTGGCAAACTTTAATATATTACGTTCATTTTTGGTTTTTGTTCATTATTGGGGATTGAGATATAGATTAGTTAGCATATGTTACTATACTAGACAGCATAGTACGTCTAGCATAAGTCCATTAAATTGGGAACTTATTCTAGTTCGTTTGCTGGCATGTTTGCATTTTAGTTCCTCTATATTAGATATTAGACTATTTACCAAAATATTTAGAAGAATCCACCCATTAATTAGCCTTCATAACAAGCTTAGAGGGACATTTTAGACATCTTCCATTAGCATGAGCGGAGCCACAAGTGGCCAACCATATAGGGAGAAGAGTACTTTATCTCTTCATTTTATTTTGTGTCATTTTATCTCAATTTGGTGTTCTTCTCCAAATTGATCCATCCCTCCACCAATTTTTTTCAATTCCACTCCAATTCTCTTCCAGTTCTCTTCTTTCTCATTACTTGGAGGAGCCTACGAGCTTGGTCGCTAGGAAGAAGAGGAGGCCAATTGCTAGGAGTTCGTGTCCGGATCGTGTCTATTTAACTTGGCATTGGAAATCCATCTTCTAATAGGTATACATCTCAATTTCCTATCTAATTAGACTCTATTTGTTCAATTTGACCCTTAGGAATTCACGCATGGACTAGGACTACCTATAGGAGGAAGAATTAGGCTCTAATGACCCTTTATATGAAAGCTACGTTAAGATTTATGCCAATTTTGGGGGAATTCCGAGATTGTTGCACCAAGTATGTCATTTGGTAATCTAAATCTATTTAGACTAGATTTGATTGTGTATGTCTAGATCCGTGTCCATAATTGGATACGAGTAGGCCGTATCATGATACGGTAAGACAGAATTATTTTGGATTTTTTTCCTCCAATACTTGTGGCACACATGTCCAATTATTTATGACACATTGCACTAGCTATATATTGTTCTAATTAGGCTGTAATTTATGTTTTATGCATGCTCATCTGATTTGGGTAGATTCGGACAAGGTTTGGTATAGGTATCTTGAGCGTATCATAGGAGTATCATAGATTAGTACGATATTAGGGTGATGTACACCAAGTGTTTGTTTATTGCAATTATATGAGTGTCATAGGTGCCTATGTGTGTGTACGTACCTATATGTGCCTAGATATCAATGTTGTGTTTTTCTTGAGTAGATACATATGTGTGTGGGCATCTAGGTAGTTGTATATATATATATAAGTGCATAGTGTATATATATATATATATATATATATATATATATATATATATATATATATATTACATGTGTGTGTATCATTTTACTTGTGGATAGATGTGTATGTGTGTGTGTGTGTGTGTGTGTTTGTGTAATGTTGTGTCTTGTACGTGTCTTAGATGTATACTACAGTATAGGATATAGTGGTGTAGGCATTAAAGGAGGTTTGTGGGAGTCATGTGTAGGCATTTAAGGGGTAGTGTGCAGTGAGAGCAGTGGGAAGTTACAGCTACATATTGCTAGTAAATAGCAACATTTGGGGCAATAGTAGCTGCACTACCCAATGCTAGCAACAATAGTTGGTAGCTACTGCATTGGGTACGATTGACACAATACCTGCTGTTAGAGGCAACAATAGTTTGGAGGTACTGCAGTAGCAAAGAAGGGAGAAACCAAGCAGCAACTACAGTTGTGCAGTGAATAAGGCTGTAGCAGCATCTGCTGCTTGGAGGTTATTGCACAAGGAAGCAGTAGCAGCAACTACACTAGTTGTAATAGCAGATATAGGGTAGTAGTAGCACTCAACTGTAGTGAGCAGTTTGTAAAGGGAAGAGAAGATTAGACACAACAGTAGAAGAAGAATAAGGGGCAGTAGCAAGGGGTAGTACAACAGTCTTGGCAGCAACAAGCAAGGCAGTTCAGCCTTGCCTTGCTGTTTGTAGAGGAAGCAGCAGCTAGGCAGTTGGGGAGGCAGCAGTTCAATAGGATTGTGTGTGTGTGAGTGTAATGTGAGTGCACTTGTATATTCGGGTGTTGGTTAATATTTAGCTATGTGGCAGGGATAGGTAAGTGTCTAGGTAATTGGTATGTGCATAGGTAATGTTAGGATATGAATAAGTAATAGGATATGAGTTAGTAATGCTTAGACACATGGGGTATGAGGTATATGCATGTGTGTGTGTGGAAGGGGTAATAGGTAATGTCTAGGTAATAGGAAAGGGTATTGCATAAGGTAATGTATATAGGTATTGCTATAGGATAAGGTAAAGAGTATTACCTAAGTGAGATGGTTAAGGTATCAATTTATAGAGCCTATGTATATGCATTATAGGTAGTTACATAGGGATATGAACTAGTATTGCCTAATATAAGTTAGAATACCTTGGTATGGCAAGGTATGGACATAAAACGTAGATAATAACTAGTTTGACCTAGTTTAGCAAGGTATTGACCTAGTCGACCTAGTTTAACTTAGAAATGACTTAGAGACCTAGTATCAAGCTAGTATACAAGGTTTATGATTCCAAAATACTAATTGACATTGATATTATATTTAGGTCTTCGAGGCACTGTTTTGGATTCTTCGATTCTTTATACCGAATTTTAGACGAGTACATTTTCTGATAATTTCCTGTTTTATGATATCTTCTATGTTTCTTGTATCTAATGTAGATATCCTTGATTTTTTGACACATAGTTACACAGATTGGTATTTTCGGATCCCATCATGAGATATTATTCCTTGTATATCTTGGTGTACATTTTGTAAGCCTTTTTGTTGTTCTTGTACTTGTATGGACACTGATTCCTAAGAAGGCTTGCGACGTTCTCAGATAATCCCATGTCGTAATGTACCATGGTTGGATCCACTATACCAGTCGGGGGCGGAGAGTATTAGCGTAGATTTGTGATCAAACCCTACTTGTATCAAGTCTTGTTCCTTTAATACTGTTAATCATACATCGCACGTATGATTAAATAGGCCATAATCCTTGTATCAAGTTCCCAAGTCGATCACATGTTGAAACTAGTGCTCACTCAGATAGTTCATTCTTGATTCTTGGACATGATATTTTTCGCTCTTGTGTTTATTTACAGCATTTCCATATCTTGCTATATTAATGTACCTATTATGTTATCTTGTATATTCTCAATTTACTATTACATAGTCTATATCATTTACTGAAAATATTATTAGAGGTGTACTTTGCTCTAATTCTGACTAGATATATTTTTTATATGATTTAATGATGGGTGCCCTACCTTCTACGGACCACATGATGTAGTAGTAGTGGACTTGGAATCGTAGTTTATCGGGACTAAATGGTTGTACTACATAAAAGGATAAGGAAGTCATTCTTGGAAGAAGTTAAGATGACTACACGTAAGTGGGAGTAAGTCATAGTGACTTGATCATGAAAATTTGAGTAGGTAATGACTGGTACCTATCGTGATATGGATGTTATATTTATGGAGGTACAGAGGAGTAAAGATTTATCCTTAGTGTGGCTCGACTTAGGATAGGAATATAGGCCATACTCATTCACCTAAATGAGATGACTAGTCATGACAAAAATCTTGAGACGAAAAGTTGCAATGTATTCGTAATTAAAGGGGGTAGTGGCATGATCAAGGACGAACCCTATTTGAAGTTCTAGAATAATCCTGAGCTTCGGATGATCAGTCTGACGGAGGGTGTTGAGCTTATACTCCTATTAGAATGTTGGCTTTTCTATTAAGGGTTCCTAGGATGGCATTTGATTCTTACAAATATGACTAGCTAATCTTCTACAAGTACTTTGGGATTTCTAACTAACTGGTTTCGATGAAGGACTTAACGAAACTTTGGTTTACTAGTCTACTTAAGGTAAGATTTCTAATTCTACTCTCATGTCCTAAGTTAGGTCTAACCACTGAAGATAGGAATATCATGTTGACCCATGGGCTAAATGGTCATACTTGATTTTGATAATCAACGACAACTTTGGTCGATACGCAAAATATACGAACTGCTACAGGTTACGTAAATTGATAACGAAGAACGTCTATGTCTACATCCCACTACTACAAGGAACATCGCATCATCATCCAGAAACAATCTTATTGGAATTCAGATCGAGTCATTTTATATTTTATTCTATATTTTTAATTTTATTGAGTCTAAGAAATATAAATGTAAAGATCGTTTGGGTTTTATACTGGCTTAGGTTATTCCCAGTCCAAATTTCCAAATAAGCCTACCTATCTATCCCAAAAACCTCAGATATCCAAATAGCCCAAAACCTATGCAATTTGGCCTACGCAAAATTCTATTTTGACCCAACAGAATTCGGCCAGAACTCTGACCGAGTTCGGACTGATTTCGGTCTGGGATTTTGAATATTTGTTCCCACCAAATCTGCTAGCAACGTTCGTATGCGATATTCTAGCATCTGAACTCTGCCCGAGTTCGGTTTCCAAAAACACTATAAATAAAGAAAGATTTTCCATTTCTAAATCAACTCATTCACTCTTCTCTCCATCTATTCTAAAGTATTTTTCCAGCGCTCTAAAGCTTTCAAATCTCGCCTATACTACTCTTAGCCAAAGCCAGTACAGTTCTGTTCGATCTAGTGTTTTGGTTCAGAAGGGTTGTAAAGAGGTTGCAATTTAGAAAATATTCCAGTTTTCAGAATCTGTTTGTTGGAGTCGGTAGTGCACTCGTCACCAAGGAACGGTGTTATAAAAAGATGGCAAGCTCTTATTTAGCTTGTTTATAGTAGATTAACGGTGGGCAAGAGTACTTGTAACTGGACTAGTCCTCTCAGAGGGATACCGATATACATCGCGGTGTTCACTGAGTTTGAGTATTTCTCTCTTGCTTACTGCATTTATTTAATGTCTCTTATATCTGCCATAGTTTATAACTGCTAATTTTTTAAAGAGGTAATTATTTTTGCTGCACGTACACACACTCTATTCACCTCCTTCTAGAGGTGCTCAACGGTCCTATAAATGGTATCAGAGCAGTTTATACATATCCATCACCACTAGAGAGTATATATGGCAGTCATGAAATATATATTCAACGGTGAAGGGCAATCCACAAATAGACCCCCACTATTTGATAAACGAACTACACTTATTGGAAAACACGAATGAGTTTCTTTCTTAAGTCTTTTGATTTTGATCTTTGGTTGATTGTTATAGACGGTTATAAGAAATCGACTAGAATTTTGGTTGATGGTGATCTAGTAGAAAGGCTACACGACAAATACACAGAACAAGAAAAGATAAAGGCTAGTCTAGATGCACGAGCCATCAATGCCCTATTCTGTGCAATTGACAAAATTGAGTTTAATCGTATTTCTACCTGTACTATATCTTACGAAATATGGAGACTTCTTGAGGTGACTCATGAAGGTACTTCCCAAGTAAAGAAATCCAAAATTAGCAGACTAACACAGGAGTATGAATCATTCAAGATGAAACTCGACGAGTCAATTACACAGATGTTTACTCATTTCCTTGATATCACTAATCCTTTATAATCTCTTGGTAAGGATTACAACAATTATGAGAAGATCAAAAAGATTCTACGGGCTCTAACCAAGAATTAGACCCGAAGGCAACTGCGATCATAGAAAGAAACGATCGCACCACAATGAATATAGAGACACTTATGGGCAAGCTGATGGCCCATGAGCTAGACTTGCAAGAATTTGAAGAAGCAACCCCCAAAGATAAATCTATCACCTTCAAAGCATAAAGAATCATATGTAATGATTCTGACGAAGAATTATCCAGTGATGATGAGCAAGCCCTACTAGTCATAAACTTCATAAAGTTCTTGAAGTTTGAGAGATCAAATCGAAAGAAGAAGGACGTCCACGAAAGCAACGAATAAGAAACAATATGCTTTGGATGCAAGAAGATAGGGCATATTAAGAATGACTGTCTATTGTCAAAGAAGAGTAGTCCATATGATTGATCAAGGTCAAGCAGAAAAGCTACAGCATGTCAAAAATATGCTAATACTAGCATCTGCCACGATAGTGAGACCAGTGAGTCAGAGGAGGAGGACAGACCTAGCAGCACTGCAAATGTCTGTCTAATGGCTTTCGTTAATGTATCTTCTAACCCTCTGTACGATGATTTCACTTTCGATGAGCTAGAAAATGCCTTTAGCGAACTACTTGATGAACATAGAAATGTGTTAGCCAAGTACAAACAATCTCGAAAAGAGGTTAAGGCTTACAAAACTGAAGTAGCTAGATTGTCTAATCTCATTGAAGATATAAAAGAGACATCTACTACCAGTAGCACGGATGAGATAGCCAAGCTTAAAGTAGACTATCATGAGGATAACCTTACCATCGGAAAGATAGAAAGAGACTATATATGTCAAAGTGCAAGAGCTTTATGACATAAAAAAGAAGAGACACTTAGTCACAGAGCAAAGACTCATTGATATGACTGCCAAATATGAGGAGTCTAGTAAGATTTCTAAAAAGTTAGAATCAAGTTAGACAAACAGGCTATCCCTGTTACACAGCCTAAGGTTAGTCCTAATACTAAGCATACATCTAAGAGGACTAAACCACAGAAAGCATACAAGCAACATGTCAATCACAATTATTCTTTCACTTATAAGTTTCCAAACAAGACACAAAAGTATGTCAACACAAAAACAAGTAGCATATTTTCAAAACTTACTTGCACGTGCTGTGGTACTCATGGGCACATATCATAGTATTGCCTAGCAAGGAAGCTTGTTGGCAATCATTCACTTGTTTGGATTCCAAAGACTAATTAGAAAGGACCTCGAAGAAATGGGTACCAAATGATTCATCTACTCATTTTGTAGGTAGACCCTCCATATCCTGTAATAAAGGACATATGTCTAGTCACAGAGTTGAAACATAACCTATTAAGTATAAGTTATTTGGCAGATAATGGTTGTGGCATCAACTTTGTGAAAGACAAATGATCAACCTATGATATGTCATCTGGTAATCGTATATGAAGGGATTAGGGAAGACAATATTTATGTATTCTTTTTGAAAAGTACTAATGCCTGGTAGCCAATCAAGATGAAAGCTGGCTATGGCACATGAGGCTAGGACATGCCAATATAGACACTATTTCAAGACTATGTACTAAAAAGTTTGTAAAAGGACTCCCAGAAATCACATTCAAGAGAGACATGGTATATGTTGATTATGAAAAGAACAAAACAACTAGGTCAACTTTTAAATCCATTAACGCTATAAGTACTTCTAGACCCTTGCAGTTAATACGTATGGGTTTGTATGGTCTAAGTAGAGTCGCTAGTCTTTGTGGTAAGCTCTATGTTTTTCTTGATTGTTGATGATTTCTCTCGTTATACATGGGTTTTCTTTTTATCAAATAAAAGTGATGTTATTTTTTGAATTTCAGATATTTTGTAAAAAGGTACAAAATGAAAAAGGCTTCATGATTACTCGAATCTGAAGTGATCATGGTGGCGAATTCGTATAGGCTGATTTAAAAAGGTTTTGTGATAATAGTAGATATTACCACAAATTTTTTTGTCCTAGAACTCTCCAACAGAATGGTATTATGGAGCGGAAGAATCAAACTCTGAGCGAGATGGTTAGAGTCATGCTGAATCAGCATAATCTTCCTAAGTATTTTTGGGTAGAAGCTGTTAGTACAGTTTGTCATGTTTTAAATAGGGTGTTGATTCAACCTATCTCGAAGAAAACACCATATAAATTGTGGTTTGGAAGGATTCCAAATATTTTTTATTTTAAGTTTTTGGATGTCGCTATTTTATCCTGAACCTTGGGTAAGTTCAACTCTAAAGCAGATGAAGGGATATTTCTCGGATCTGCTGCTAAGAGTGAAGGATATAGAGTTTTTAATAAAAGATCTATGATTGTTGAAAAGTTTATTAACATTACTTTTGATGAGCTAAATAGTCACAGATCTAGTGACAGTGATGATGAAGATGCATAGAATAAATTTAAGACATCTAAAGATACTGCTACCAAAGAGAATGAAATTTATGCCAGACCATCCAGAGACACTCGTCATAGGTGATGTATCAGAAGGTGTAAGTACACGTTCTTCTACTAGGGACATTAATATGTAGCAGCTAATGTAGCTTTTATATCTCAAGTAAAATCTAAGACAGTAGCAGATGCATTTAATGTTGAGTTTTGGATTGATGCCATGCAAGAGGAACTTAATCAATTTGAGAGAAACCAAGTTTAGAAAATTGTTCCTGAACCTATTAGTTAATCAATAATTGGTACCAAATGGGTGTTCTAAAATAAACTTAGCGATGATGGGCAAGTTCTATGCAACAAAGCACGTCTAGTGGCACAATGTTATAATCAAGAAGAAAGTATTTATTATGATGAGACATGTGCTCATGTTGCTAGACTAGAAGCTATCCACATGTTTTACATATTTACATGTTTTCACAATTTCAAACTTTTTCAAATGGACGTAAAAAGTGCATTTTTAAATGGATTTTTAAAAGAAGAAGTTTTTTGTGAAACAGCCCCTAGTTTGAAGATTTTTAAACTCTATCACGTGTTCAAACTTAGGAAAGCACTCTATGGACTCAAACAAGCACCTCGTGCTTAGTATGAACGCCTAAGTGCCTTCTTACTTAAAAATGGATTTTCAAAAGGAAGATTTGATATAAGTTTGTTTATCAAGTCTTCAGATGATAGTATTTTTCTTGTACAAATTTATGTAGATGACATCATTTTCGGTTCTAGTAATAAAAAAATTTGTCAAAAATTTGCTAAGTGTATGCAGAGTGAGTTTGAGATGAGTATGATGGGAGGGCTAAACTACTTCCTAGGACTTCAAATCAAACAACACTCATAGGGAACGTTCATCAACCAAGCTAAGTACACAAAGGATTTACTGAAGAAGTACGACTTCAACAACGTAAAGCCTATCGGAACTCTAATGGCTACATCAACATGGCTTGACATTGATGAAAGTGGCAAACATGTCGACCAACATAAGTATCAAAGTATGATTGGTAGTTTATTATATTTAACTGCTAGTCGTCCAGATATTATGTTTAGTTTTTGCATATATGCACGATACCAAGCTAATCCTAAGGAATCACATTTATGCACCATTAAGCGTATCTTCCGATACCTTAAAAGAAATTGACTAGGTTAGGTCCAAATATATTTCTAGTCACATCGATCCAGAAATCATCCAATGAGTCTCCCGTGCCATTCACTAATAAATAGCATATAGGAACTCGATTGAGTGGCACACCCTTAGCATGTGTGTCGTAGACTCAAAATGGGTCAAAACCATATATTGGATCAAATGGTTTTGATCTAATTCTAGTACCGAACTCAAGTTGGAAGTTAGGTCGAGAATTACGATAAATTGCCTAATGGCCTAAATTGATCCGAAGTTGTGCGAACTCAAAAGAATGCTAGGGCATAAGTTTGGATGAGACATAATGTACCAAATTGAAGGTCAATCTATCTACTTCAAAACTCATGAAGATCGTTTTGACTGATTGGCATGTCTCGTGCTCCAAAAATCAAAGCTACAAAAAAGTACGTCTATAGCCATATTAATATAAAATCTAGTTTAAATTATAAATAACTATATTAAATAAATAAAATAAAATTTAAAATAATATCCACTAAGTTGTTCGTCGATCGTCTAAAAAAGCAAGAGAAGGACATTGCGGTAATACTGTGCAAGCTTGAGAGGGTGTGCCCTCGTGGATTCTTCGAATCCCTGGAACATTTGTCAATTCATCTTTCCTATGAGGCATGTACTAGTGGGCCCGTCGGTTATCGGTGGATGTACCCGTTTGAGTGGTACTTGAACCACCTAAAGTAAAAGGTGAAAAATAAGGCTCGGGTCGATGGTTCTATTTGTGAAGCCTATGTTCTTGAGGAGATTACAAACTTTTGCTCGATGTATTTCAAGCCACATGTTGTTACTAATAGAACAAGAGCTTCAAAAAACGATGATGGATATGATGAATCTAATGATGCAATATTGTAAGTCTTCAATGCTTTCAGAAAGACTTCGGGAAAAATAAAGAAGAGATATATGAATGATGAGGAACTAAGGGCTACTAAGTTATATATATTACTCAACTGCGACGAGGCTAAAGTGGAGAAGTTCGAGGGGTAAGTAATTAATATGTCCATGTTTACATCATGTATGTAATAGTATCCAATATTATTATTACACTAATTGGCCGATGTGTTGTTATTTTTAGCACATTTAATGATGAGGTGAGGTCGAGTAGGCAATACATAACAGATGATGAACTAGAACAAAAAATGAGACATCATTTTCCCTCATGGTTGAGTACATATGTAAGGAGCTCGGTAATTACTTTTTATATATGCACTTTACACAGTAATTAACAGAATGTTGAATTTAATTTCTTATCTTGTAGTATTTAGGTCGATCGTCCAGACGTAACACTAAAAAATGAATCTATTAGAACTCTAGCCAAGGGGCCAATTTATGCCATCAAAATCTGGCGAAGCTATTGTGTGAATAGGTTTAGGTTCAAGTCAACAAATGCTCTGACCAGAGAGAGCTTTTCGGATCTTGATTCCTCAAAAAATAGTTGTTTGTGTATCAATCTACAAACTACAAATATGTCGATCCAGACAATGATTTCTTTGGCGTCTTATGGGATATTATGGAGTTGACATATAACTATGGCATAAAGTCGGCTGAGATCTGTAGAAGCATGGAAAATATCAGAATGATGATCTATGCGGCTCGGAACAGGAGAACCCCATGCGGCTCATACAGGAGCAGCCCCATGCGGTTCAGAGAGACTCTTAGTCTCATGCGGCTCGGGGCAGGAGAGTCCATGCGGCTTACATAGGGACAGTCCTATGCGGTTCAAAGAGCCCCCTAGCCGCATACGGTTCAGAAGTACATGCGGCTCACATGCGACTAACAGAGATATGCGGCTCGATCAACACCACGTGTCCCCATGGGACCCCTTCACACAGCTGGCCATCGAGTAATGGCCCTATTCAATGCTCTGCCATGATTTGACAGCTGACGGCTCTGACATGAAGTGTCATAATGGCCCTGTCATAATGACAGACTCTTTGGGAATAGGAGAAAATCTCTGACACGATCCGAGATTGACATGTGGCTACTCCCATGCGGCTCCAGTGAAGAACAGCTTCATGCGGCTGGTGAGAATCACCTTCCTGCGGCTCACCAAGAAGCCATCCCATGCGGCTCGCAAGTATTATACCTCTGCGGCTCACCAAGAAGCCATCCCATGCGGCTCGCAAGTATTATACCTCTGCGGCTCACCGAGAAACTATCCTATGCGGCTCGTAAGTACTATACCTATGCGGCTCACTGAGACGCCGTCTCATGCGGTTCATGGATATCATGCGGTTCTGACAGGGTCCACCATTAAGACGCGTGGCAGAGATTCAATGGCCCCTACGACTTGACAGCTGGTAGCAAGGATGATTAGGGGATGCAGATCAATCAGGGATTTACCAGATCCTAATGACCATATTTAACGTTATCCTCATAATTAATGTGATCAGGTCATATCATTCATGATCAAGCCAATGGGACACGTGGTGAGAGGTCCAAGCTTGACACAACCAATCATGAAGATTTAAAGCAATCAGCATTAATCATTCACAGGATTCGATAATATCCCCATTTATGGCCCAGATCCTTCACGTCCAAAATTAATAGTCCCGATTGATTATACGTCAGGCCGCCGCCACTTTGAGAATGGATAATCATCCAAACCCTAATGATGCCCCTACTATTATAAATAGCAAGGTGCCATTCCCTTGTAACATATACACGATCAGAAGAAGATAGACAAAGAGAGCTTCCCCCTAATAATCAGAGAGAAAATACACAAAGAAAGAGAGAAGTCAGAAGAGCAACACGAAGAGAGCAAGAAGAGCATTTCTTCATCAACGCCAACCATCTCTTCACAGGAGCCAAGGCTACATACCGATCGTCCAAGGAGTAAGGCAGGGCTGCCGTCGCCTTCCCGAGCCTCTATCGTCACCCCCAGAATCTAAAATAAACAATTGTACTTAGATTGCTGTACCTAGGTTTTCGTTCCTAGGCTTTCTTTGTACAAGCGAGTTTGTATTATGAGTCTAAGTTCAATCCTCCCATAAAACTGTTCTGTACTTTTACAATCAATGGCAAACACGATGGCGACTCTGCTGGGGAATAACTTCTCCACGGCTGAGGAGTTGGTGACGCAATCGGATGCAGCCAAACTTGGCTCCACGCAACAAAAGATGGTCGTCCACTTCGACCAACAGGCGTTTGAAGAGATGCTCTCCGAAGGAAGCGCTGGCCCGGTCCAGAAGCGCACCCGCGGCATGAAGGCTCGTAAAGAGTGGAGGCCAAAATCATTTGCTCCTCCCCAAGCCCTCGATAGGATATCCTTTGTTGCTCAAGACGGCGAGAAAGACTCTCCTGCGGCCCCACTTCAGACCGTAGACAACTCTGTTGTCCCCAAGTCCGGCAGAAAAAAATACTATGATGTTGGACTTGCAGGGGCAAAGAGGAACTCTATGAGATCCGAGCCGCATAAGGGTATTAGCCGCAGGGAGAAAGCTCTTACGGCTACATCCGCCAGCCGTATGGAGAAAACTCATGCGGCCACATCTGTCAGCCGCATAGCTTATGTGGCTACAGTTGCCAACCACATGGATAAAACTCATACGGCTAAGAAAGTCAATCGCTTGCAGAAAACCCATGCGGCCATAATTGCCAACCGCATGCGGCCAGCCTGCACGGTCGTGACTCCTAGCCGCATAAAAACAACTCATCCAACGGCAGAAGACAACCGCATGCAGACAGCCTGCACAATACCCAATTCTAGCCGTATAACGTCCGTTCCACGCTTCTCTCGATCAGTCTTCGACCGTCTCTCATGCGGTCCTGACCCTGATGGTTCTCTGGATGATAAGCCAGACTCTGTGGTATTCAACTTGGACTCCTCCTATTACGCACCCGCAAGTGCTAAAAGGAGGAAGTCTAGGGCAGCGCGGGCTCACCAAGCCCAGGCAGCTGTCCCAACCTCTAACTATCGGGGCGTCCCGTTGATTATCACACGGGCCTCTGATGGAAAGTTGTATAGAACCGCTCGAGTCCAGCCCCCGGCGGCAGAAGGACAAAGTGGTTCCTCTGACCTGCGTGAGGCGATCCTCCACAAGCGTAAGGAAAGAGAAGGAGCCTCAACGTGCAAAGAGTCCTCGCTTGGACATCATTGCACCCAAATCATCGTCAACTGCTATTGCAACAACGCGGCAGCAACGGAAGATCGGCCGTCAGTCTTCCAAAGACTACAGCATCCGAGCTCAGAAGACGAGGCACCTCCTGTTGTCTCCTGCAATTCCACTCAGAAAGTCCCTGCCGAGGGGAGAGGGAAGAAGACAAGTATCTCCAGTCCCAAAATATCAACCACTACAGCTAAGAAACTGTCGTCTAAACGGTTGTCCTCCACCGGAGTATTCCAACACACCCGTTCAAAGACTAAATCTGCTGCAATGGGAAACTCATCATCTACATCGCTGGGGGTCGTGGGAATTGGGGGTAGCACTCCTCCGAGCATCCACAACAATCCGATGTTTCAAGGAGCCGAGCCCGAACAAACAACTCTCCCATGAGGTACAACAGACGCTGATGTCCCCAAGGACATCCACGACTCCCAAGACGAAGCAAGCTCTGAGGCTAGGGATACCGTTCCCTCCGAGTCTGAGCCCGAAGAGAACATTCCCACCTACCCGGATGACTTCTCGGTGTATGGGTATGACTCGGAGGGCACATCCTCCACCGTTCCTTCTATCACTCCTCATGTAAAGACGGTATTCATGACGGACAGCAACCAAGGTGGTTCCAGTGATCGCCAACGCATCGACACTTTAGAGGCTATACTGCAGGCCTTGGTCAAGTCTGTAGATGAAATCAAAGCCGCTCTTCCAACTCTCCAAGGAGGAACGCCTGGCCAAACAAGCACGGGTCCCGTGATCAATGCGGACTCGAACTCAATGGCACCAAACCCGGGCAATAATCCTCCCGAAATAACAGCCCCTACCGCGACAGATGAGGCCCGAGAAGTAAGAAGAGAGGTCCAGGAGCTCCGAGCCATGTTCCATGCCCGAAAAAATGCTCAAGACCTCAAAATACGGCAACCATACCCTGCCGAATGGAGGGATGTACCATTCCCACCAAAATATAAGCCGTTCAATATCAACCCATATGATGGCAAGACCTCAGCAAGTCGGTACATCACTTACTTCGAGGTCACCACCGACCATCTGTCCCATGATGATTCTATCCTCACGCGATTATTCATTGGGGCATTGGAAGGAGTCGCCTTTGACTGGTATCGCAATCTGCCGGACAACTGCATCCACTCCGTCGCCGGCTTCAAGCACCTATTCTTAGAGAGATTCTACGAAGTAGGACAGGACGTCACCATGTCCACCCTCATGGACGTCGTCCAAGGGGATAAGGAGTTGACAAGGAACTATATTGAGCGGTTCCGCCAAACCGCCATGAAGCTGCCCTCCGGAAATCCAGATTCCTCTTTGATTGAAATTTGCCAAAAGAGACTGCTTCCAACGATCAGTCTCTGGATGGGCGAAAGTCAATTCAAAGATTGGAAGACGTTCATCATCAGCGCCACAAGTACCGAAGAACGACTGAAAAAGGCTCGCCAACTGGGATTGCACATATCGGAAGGAGAAAACAAGGGCAAACGTCCCAACAACGATAATGGGGGTAGCCCCTCCAACAATCGGGACAGCAAAGAAAAGCAGGCTATGGTGGCCGATACAGCACAAAAACCTGAGCCGAAGCCCGCAGACAAACAATGGCCGCAAATCACTTACTCCTTCGAAGACAGTCACGTCAAGCCCATCTTGGACATGCTCATACAAGGGGACAGAATTCAGCTTCCTCCACCAAGACGGAAATTGCGACCGACAGAGATGGAGAATCCAAAGTACTGCCATTATCATCGCTATGTTAATCATGCTACACACGATTGCTACCAGCTGAAACGGTACATCCAGAACCTTATCGGTTTGAACGCTCTGGCCATCGATTTCGAAGAGGTAACCGTGGCGGCCAATATGGTGTCCGTACAATTTGGCAGCTTCCCGCCGACGGAGACTCAAGATGGGGTTGTCCCCGTCCGTCTAGCGACGATGGAGGTTACCAATCTTCCACCTCCCCGAGGTCAGGCTGCTGGTCTAGTACCCCTCACCACATCACGAGGGGAGGTCATGTGGGTCCATCCAGACTTGGTATCTGAAATGACTCAACCCACCCCATCCTCCATTTACAAGAAGAAGAGTAGAAAAGTCAGGACCTGCCACACAATCTCGGCAGACATCGAGGAAGTTACAGCCGTCGTCACACGGTCTGGGGCATAATCCCAACCTGTAGTTGACAATCCAGCTGAAGATCATCAACCCACTACAACTGATGCTCCGGGATCGGCTCAGCCTTCGACGACCGACAATCCTAGGCCGAGGGAGACTCGCTTCGATAAATCCCTCCGAAAAGAGGCAGCCCAAGGGTTGGAGAAGCCCTACAACTTTGACATCTTGGCACAATTGGCCAACACACCGGCCAAGTTGTCATTATACGAGCTCCTAAGACTCTCCAAGGATGTTCGTGCGGTTTTGAGCGATGCACTCCAAAACGTCGACGCATACCTGGCTTAAGTCAACCTCACAGGAGAAAATCCGCCTGCAGATCTCCAAGACAGCGCCTGCACGGGAGCAATGCCCAACATCGTCTTCACTCCGCAAGATATGCTCATCAAGACCAACCTACATGATCGCCCGTTATACTATACGAGATACATCGGCGATGTGAAAGTGGATCGGATGCACATTGATCCTGGCTCTTCTATAAGCATCATCCCGAAGGGTCTGCTACATCATCTTCGCATCCCAATGCACCGTCTGATGCCTACAAGTACCGCCATCAGCGGTTTCAATTCGGGCAGGAGCTACCCTATTGGGAAGATTCGTCTGAAGTGTCAAATTGGCGACCTCCAATCCGAAGTCACCTGCTACGTCATAGATCCAGACACTTCTTACAACATCCTCTTGGGGCGCCCATGGATATACGACTACATGATCGTACCTTCCACACTACACCAGTGCTTCAAATATGTCGACAAATACGGCTTTGTGAAGACAGAATTCGCTGACATCGATCCCTTCAAAGGGGTTGAATCTTACTACTCGGATTCCTGCCTATACGAAAAGTCGAAGAGGCACCTTGATGAAGGAAATGAACAAGCTGGTACCGAAATGGCCACGGGATCAGAAGGACCTCTGACGATTCACCTCCAAGCTCGCAAACCGGGTAAGCCCGTACCCTTTACTGCCCCTCTGTGGAAGGACGCGATCAGCCTCTCGGCGCAGGAAGAGTAGATGATAATTCGGCTGCCAAGGTCCGGCCAAGTGCTGAGACCCACAACGGGGCCACTAACAATCAGACTGCCGAGAGTCGGTCAACCCCAAATGGAGAAGTTCAATCCCTCCGATAGGCCACTGACGATACGCCTTCCCAAGAAGGGTCGTCACCCCGATGCAAGGTCGGACACTTCTAGCGAACCGGCCACTCCTCGTTCCACATCAAGTGCCAAACAGGGGGTCGCTAGTCTGCCAACGACTCCACGCTCTGCTCCATCAACTGAACCACTGACAATCAAGCTTCCCAGGACGTCCTCTCAGTCTTCATTCACGCAGGGGGTAGCCGAAGAGGAACCAGAGTTAGCCAAGTATATGGCCGCCCACACTGATGTTCCCTCCACAGATGATGTAATCGCCCTAGAAAAGATACCTTACTTCCTCAATAAAGGGTTATCTTTGAACTACACCAAGCTCAAAAAGCTATGTACAATATATGCTATGGAACACGGTATAGGCACTCACCTACACACACAAGTGACAAATGTGTACACCGCGATCCAGCTTACTCCAGTAGAAGACGCTTATCGAATAATCGAGGGAGGGGATCATCCGATTATCTTCGACCGGACGAACAACCCACATCCTCTCACCATAGAGGAAGCCGACCTCGGGTCAGATGTCGGGAGACTGCCTCTGTATCTCTATAGCCCCCAATCCAAATATCTCATGCAGAAACAGGGGTATGATCTGGAGACGACGCCTGGTTTGAACTACGGTACTGGGCGACGATTACCTTTGAAGCCACCAGTCCCGGCGGGCAAACCACGAGACTACTGTAGCAAAACTCGATGCGGGTTAGGGTATGTAATGCCTACTACAACCCCTGAGAGTTCAGATGAAGAATGCGACTGGCAGTCACATTCAACCGGTTCACCAACTTCGGACTCGGATACCAGCATCGGAGATGTGTTCAGACAAGTCATGACAGTCAATATGGCATTCGCCGACGCTTACGAAGAAGACGAAGACATCCCCGAAATCCTCGAACTAGAGCCGTGGGCCCAATAATTGGACACACAATGGGAGAAGCGGTTCGAACTGAGAGAACCTCCTACTAAAGATAAGGTTATACAAGTTGACCTCGGCAGCGAATCTTCTCCAAAACCAATCTTCGTCAGTAAAAGCCTAGCAGACGAAGAACGGGAGTCGCTGCTAGAACTTGTCAGAGAATACATTGATGTGTTTGCCTGGAGCTATGAAGACATGCCAGGGTTAAATCCCGACATTGCTCTTCACAAACTCAACATTCGGCCAGATGTAAAGCCAGTCAAACAACAACAACGACGCTTCCGCCCAGGCATTATGGATGCAATCGAAGCTGAAGTCAACAAACTGATAGCCAGCAGCTTCATTTGTGAGGAGCAACATCCAGACTGGGTCGCCAACATAGTACCCGTCCTCAAGAAGAATGGGAAGAATTGAATCTGCATCGACTTCCGTAATCTGAACGAGGCGTACCCCAAAGATGAATTCCCCCTTCCTATCACAGACATCATGATCGACAATACCTGCGGCTTCGAACGTATATCATTCACGGATGGGTTCTCGGGGTACAACCAAATCAAAATGTCGCATGATGACGAAAAGCATACATCATTCCGAATGCCAATTGGCACGTACTGCTACACAGTCATGCCTTTCGGTTTGAAGAATGCCGGCGCCACCTATCAAAGAGCCATGAGCATCATCTTCAGAGACCACTTACGCAAGACAGTGGAGTGCTACGGTGACGATATAGCCGTTAAGAGCCGCTGCAAAGGAGACCATCTGCAGGATCTGAGGACGGTATTCGACCTAATGCGAGCGCACAATTTGAAAATGAACCCTACGAAGTCCTTTTTGGGCGTATCCAGCGGGAAGTTCTTAGGCTTCATCATCACTGCAAAGGATATCCATGTAGACCCTGAGAAGACAAAAGCAATCATGGAGATGGTCCCCCGAGAAATCTCCGCGAACTCAGAGGCCTCCAAGGGAGGCTAGCCTACATCAGGAGGTTCATTTCTAACCTCTCCGGGCGATGCCGACCGTTCACACACCTCATGAAGAAAGGAGTCTCATTCGTATGGGATGAGGAATGTTAGCGTACTTTCGACAGTATCAAAGAATATTTGTCAAATTCTCTAGTTTTGGTAGCCCCAGTTCCTGGAAAACCATTCCTGCTCTATGTACGAGCAATAGAACACTCCCGTGGGGCTCTGCTGGAACAGAACAACGATGCAGGCCATGAATAGGCCATATATTACCTCAGCCGAATGATGATTGGACCAGAGCACCGATACACCGCTGTGGAGAAGGAATGCCTCGCCCTGGTGTTCGCCATTCAGAAAATGCGGCACTATGTCACCGGACAAACGATACATGTGATCTCATGAGTCAACCCTCTCAGGATCCTCATGACTAAACCAGGGGCACTCAGCTCTCGCCTCGCTACATGGGCAATACTGTTATCCCCTTATCATATGATCTTCGTCCCCCAAAAGGCAGTCAAAGGTCAAGCCCTGACAGACTTCTTAGCAGCCCACCCAGGCTCGGAGTCCTCCAGGATATATGAAGAGATCCCAGATGAGGTCGCCAACTCGCATGCAACCTCTCACGATAATATATGGCGAATGTTCTTCGACGGTGCTTCAAGGACCGGACCTAAAGGCAATATAGTCATCAGAGTCGGGGTAGTGCTGATCTCCCCTTCCGGATTGGTGATTAACCGCGCTTACTCTCTCACAGAGCCCTGCTCTAACAATGTGGCCGAGTACAACGCTTTGGTCATTGGCCTCCAACTTGCAAGAGAGCTGGGGGTAGAATATCTTGAAGCATACGGCGATTCTCAGTTAATCGTTAATCAGATCCGGGGCTCATACGAAGTCCGCCACGAAGACATGATCCCCTATCACCAAATAGCGATCAACATCATCTCGTCGTTCGAGGGGTTCTTCATCGAACATGTCCCCAGACTTTGAAATATCGAAGCTGATGCCTTAGCTGGTCTTGCTGCTTCCTTAGCAGTTCCGAACTATGATCGCCAATCAGTGGATGTGATAGGCCAAGAACTAGTCTGTCCCAAGAATAATGTACAATTTGTGGCGAGTTATTCCGCCCACACGATCGATGATGCCCCAGATTGGAGACAACCATTCATCGACTTTGTCATCTACGACATCCTGCCCGAGAACCCAAAGGAAGCCACTTCTATCAGACGGCGTTCTCTCAGATTCTTCTACGATACAGAGACAAAAATGCTGTATCGTCGCTCCTACGACGGATTACTGCTTCGGTGTCTGTCAAACACAGAAGCTAAAGAAGCCGTACGAGAAGCTCATGACGGTGTCTGCGGGGCCCACCAGCCCGGCCTAAAACTGTAAGACCGCCTTCGACGAATGGGCTACTATTGGCCCACAATGGTAGCAGATGCGATAGATTATGCTAAAAAATGCAAAGCCTGCCAAGTCCACGCGGACTTCATTCACCAACCATCCGAGTTTCTACATCCTACAGTGGCGTCTAGGCCATTCGAAGCATGGAGAATGGATATCATTGGTCCAATCACCCTACCTTCCTCCCGAGGACATCGCTTCATACTTGCGATCACTGATTACTTCTCCAAATGGACGGAAGCTGTCCCACTCGCAGAAGTCAAGACTTCAAACGTGATCAGCTTTCTTAAGCATCACGTCATCTACCGCTTCGGACTGCCCCGAAGGATCATCCATGATAATGGTCCGCAGTTTGCAAGCTATGCATTCTATCGGTTTTGCGATAAGCACCGTATTCAGAATGTCGCTTCGACACCATACAACCCGGCAGCAAACGGGTTGGCAGTGGCATTCAACAAAACAATCATCAAGCTCCTCAAGAAGTTTGTCTCCTCCAACAAACGCGACTGGAACGAGAAGCTCGGCGAGTGTTTATGGGCGTACCGTACTACAATCCGAACAGCCACCGGGAATACACCGTTCTTCCTAGTATACGGGAGCGAGGCAGTTCTCCCATTAGAGACTTAGATCTCCTCACTTCGCGTTGCCCTCACACATCAGTTGACGACGGATGATAACTACCGACGCCGGCTACAAGAATTGGATGCACTAGATGAAAAGCGCCTCTTGGCTCAGTAACGAATTGAGCTATACCAAGCAAGCATCTCTGGAGCCTTCAACAAGAAGGTAAAAATCAGAACATTCCAGGTGGGCGATCTCGTCCTGGCAGTCCGGAGGCCGATGGTCATGACTCACAAGACCGCCGGCAAATTCCAGCCAAAGTGGGAAGGCCCATTTATCATTGAGACAGTATTCTCCAACGGTGCTTACCGTCTCGCAAAACAAAATGGAGACTTGCTCATGTTACCCGTCAACGACAAGTTCCTGAAGAAATATTATGTCTAAACGACATTCTCTCCAAGATCTTCGAGTCATGTACCCGCTGGTACCGCTGAACTCACATCCACAACATTTCAGAGTATCGAGTCATGTACCCGCTGGTACCGCTGAACTCACATCCACAACATTTCAGATTATCGAGTCATGTACCCGCTGGTGCCGCTGCACTCACACTTTCTTAATATTCTAAATTACCGAGTCATGTACCCGCTGGTGCCTCTGAACTCACATTTCGGTCACTCTTTCAGATAGTAAGTCACGTATGATTATACCTCTGAACTTTCTTCCTGGAAGAGATCCTCCCTCATGATCCACTACCCGCGCTCCCAGTGCACAAAAAGGGTAATCGATCCACAAATTTTTGAAACGGCCAGGTCCTCATTACCTCTGAGTCGTTTTCACTTCCACCAAAAATAAACTGCCCCCTCGCATAGAACTTCCACGTTCTCCTACCTCTGAGTCGTTCTATGTACCCCCTCTTCATTGAGCCCACTCCTGCCATGTCCGTGGGAAGGCTCCGTCGAAGAAACCTTCATGCTTTCCATGTCCATATTACCTCTGAGCAAGTATGTCGGTCCCCTTTCAACCTATTATCTGTACCCACAATCGGAGTACGACAAGGATAATAGGTCCACAAATATCCTCTGTTGACCATAAATGTCCTCTGTTGACCACAAATGTCCTCTGTTAACCACAAATGTCCTCTGTTGACCATAAATGTCCTCCGTTGACCACAAATGTCCGCTATTGACCACGAATATCTTCCGTGAAGCCTCCCCTGCCATGTTCTTATTACCTCTGAGCATGAAGATTCTACGGTAAAACCCTCATGTTTGCCATGTTCTCATAACCTCTGAGAAAATATGTTGGTTTCCTTTCATCCCATTATCCGTATCCTGAACCGGGATACGCCAAGGATAATAGGTCCACAAATATCCCTTGCTAAGCTTCTTAGCATAAATCCACCATCTCACTATGCCCCGGGAGCCCAGCTGCTCTATGGCATTCTTTTTCCCATATAAGATAAATCCATGCGGCTGAATCATCTATGCGGTCAGCAAAGGCCATGCTTCTTATTCAAAGTATTTCAATTTTGCAAATTGAAAACTTTGAAGGGGGTCTTGTAGAAGTATGGAAAATATCAAAATGATGATCTATGCGGCTCGGAACAGGAGAACCCCATGCGGCTCATACAGGTGCAGCCCCATGCGGTTCAGAGAGACTCTTAGTCTCATGCGGCTCGGGGCAGGAGAGTCCATGCGGCTTAGATAGGGACAGTCCTATGCGGTTCAAAGAGCCCCCTAGCCGCATACGGTTCAGAAGTACATGCGGCTCACATGCGACTAACAGAGATATGCGGCTCGATCAACACCACGTGTCCCCATGGGACCCCTTCACACAGCTGGCCATCGAGTAATGGCCCTATTCAATGCTCTGCCATGATTTGACAGCTGACGGCTCTGACATGAAGTGTCATAATGGTCCTGTCATAATGACAGACTCTTTGGGAATAGGAGAAAATCTCTGACACGATCCGAGATTGACACGTGGCTACTCCCATGCGGCTCCAGTAAAGAACAGCTTCATGTGGCTGGTGAGAATCACCTTCCTGCGGCTCACCAAGAAGCCATCCCATGCGGCTCGCAAGTATTATACCTCTGCGGCTCACCAAGAAGCCATCCCATGCGGCTCGCAAGTATTATACCTCTGTGGCTCACCGAGAAACTATCCCATACGGCTCGCAAGTACTATACCTATGCGGCTCACTGAGACGCCGTCTCATGCGGTTCATGGATATCATGCGGTTCTGACAGGGTCCACCAATAAGACGCGTGGCAGAGATTCAATGGCCCCCACGACTTGACAGCTGGTAGCAAGGATGATTAGGGGATGCAGATCAATCAGGGATTTACCAGATCCCAATGACCATATTTAACGTTATCCTCATAATTAATAAGATCAGGTCATATCATTCATGATCAAGCCAATGGGACACGTGGTAAGAGGTCCAAGCTTGACACAACCAATCATGAAGATTTAAAGCAATCAGCATTAATCATTCATAGGATTCGATAATATCCCCATTTATGGCCCAGATCCTTCACGCCTAAAATTAATGGTCCCGATTGATTATACGTCAGGCCGCCGCCACTTTGAGAATGGGTAATCATCCAAACCCTAATGATGCCCCCACTAATAAATAGCAAGGTGCCATTCCCTTGTAACATATACACGATCAGAAGGAGATAGACAAAGAGAGCTTTCCCCTAATAATCAGAGAGAAAATACACAAAGAAAGAGAGAAGTCAGAAGAGCAACACGAGGAGAGCAAGAAGAGCATTTCTTCATCAACGCCAACCATCTCTTCACAGGAGCCAAGGCTGTATACCGATCGTCCAAGGAGTAAGGCAGGGCTGCCGTCGCCTTTCCGAGCCTCTATCGTCACCCCCAGAATCTAAAATAAACAATTGTACTTAGATTGCTGTACCTAGGTTTTCGTCCCTAGGCTTTGTTTGTACAAGCAAGTTTGTATTGTGAGTCTAAGTTCAGTCCTCCCATAAAACTGTTCTGTACTTTTACAATCAATGGCAGACAAGATCGTGTTACTCAGGTGTAATTGGTTTGATCCGATCCAAGTTCAAGGTTGAAAAATTGACAAGCATGGTCTTGTGGATATTAACTACCGGCGTAGATATCAAGGATACGAACCATTTTACCTAGCAAGTTAGGCTCAGCTCGTTTACATCACTACTTATCCTAGATGGGGACAACGAGGTTGGATTGGTGGGCAGTATACAAGACTAAAGCCAGAAATACCTACGATGTTGACAAAATATCTTAACAAGAAGACGAGCTACCTCTTGTAACAAATATAATTGATGTTGACCCAATAGAAGTTCATCATTACACGTCTAATCGTTTAGAAGGTAGAAGTATCCGAAGAAGAAAATAAAGTAGATAAAAATGAAGATGAAGAGGAAGAGGAAGATAAGGACGAGAAAAATGAAGAAGATAAATTTTTAGAAGAGGGACCAATTCATGAACATCAATTTAGACATGTGAAATGTACTATCATTTTGTTAAACCACGAGAAACTCAACGAGGGTTGCTCCTGGTCTAATTTTTATAAACTATGATTTACCAAAAAATATGTAACACCCCAGTCATAAAATATATAGGACTAGAAGATCATATACATGCCAGCTACGTATCGAAAAGACTTCAGCCCCACTCAAATACGTATAAGCTGTCTAGACTATAGTAATAAGTCTAATAATGGCAAGTCAAAACTAAATCTCAATCCACATAAACTAGTAAATATCAAGAGAGAACAATATGGTTCGTAGTCTGTAGCCCACTAACATATGTGTTCGATTAGACCTGAAGAACAAGATATGTCTATAAAGC
Organism: Iris pallida; assembly: GCA_029216955.1. NCBI lineage: Eukaryota > Viridiplantae > Streptophyta > Magnoliopsida > Asparagales > Iridaceae > Iris > Iris pallida. Next base: position 31,882 of record JANAVB010000178.1, read on the forward strand.
TAGGCTATAACAGCAGTGAGATATGGTAAGAAAGATAAATACAGAAGAATGATAAATAGTACCACTATTGATACCTGAATCATGTAGACAATCATCAACCACCTCCGTATTCTATGCAGCCGCTCATCAATAAACTAGAGAGATCACCAGGTCCTCAGGGGACTAGAAAGATACATAAAACATGCCTACTATGACAGTATATAACATGTATAGAAAATAAAGACAGTAAAAAGAAGACATCTATGAAGCGAAATGTCACAGAGAAGTGTAATACTAGCCTTGGCTAACAATCAATCAAGTAAATCCTATAGACTGTAGTACAATGAAACATACTCCCACTCTATAGTATGTCTCAACTGTAGTACAAAGTAAGATACTTCCAATCGAGAACGGTCAAGTAGCCAATCCTAGTATCAAACCCATGTCCTAAAGGAATATAAAGGTCAGGTATAATCCTATACACTATAGTACAATGAAAGATACTCACAATCTATAGAATGCCACAAGTAAGGTCAAGTCACACTCAAGTCAAGTCCAAGTCAATCAATGAATATCAAGTAAAGTCGAGGAAATATGGCGTAGAACTGATAACTCTATCACAAGATAGGATGAACACGAA
>JANAVB010000178.1:37500-39552 GCA_029216955.1 Iris pallida
GGTAATATAGATAAATATAGAAGAATGATAAATAGTACCACTATTGATACCTGAATCTTGCAGATCCTCATCAACCACCTTCTTATTCTTTGCAGCCGCTCATCAATAACCTGGAGAGATCACCAGGTCCTCAGGGGACTAGCAAGGTACATAAAACATGCCTACTATGACAGTATATAACATGTATAGAAGACTAGGATAGTAGAAGGAAGACATCTAAGCAGCGAAATGTTACAGAGAAGTGTAATACTAGCCTTGGCTAATAATCAATCAAGTAAATCTTATAGATTGTAGTACAATAAAAATACTTCCACTCTATAGTATGTCTTAACTGTAGTACAATGTAAGATACTTCCAATCGAGAATGGTCAAGTAGCCAATCCTAGTATAAACCTCATCTCCTAAAGAAATATAAAGGTCAGGTAGAATCCTATAGACTGTAGTACAATGAAAGATACTCACAATCTATAGAATGTCACATTTAAGGTCAAGTCACACTCAAGTCAAATCAAAGACAATTAATGAATATCAGGTAAAGTCAAGAAAATATGGCGTAGAACTGACAACTCTATCACAAGACACGGTGAACACGAAGAAGACCAATAAATACGAAATAAAAATACTAATATCCTATACGTGCATGTAAATCTATGAAACAAGTAAAGAAGTAGATGATGAACCAAGTACAATATGAAAAGCATGTAACCATATGGAAAAAAATACAGTCGGAAAGGAAACATGTAAATAATATATAAGTTCGGCAAGGTATACTTACCTGGTGATACCTCGTAGAACCAGTACTATCCAATCACTCAGGGAGCCACAAAAGTAAAACTCCTGCCAATGTCTCCAGATGCTAAAACATACATCACCAACGTATTTGACATAAAAAAATGTCTAAGTTTGACTACCCATAAGTCTAATTCTAGAAACAGGGGCAAAGCAGTATCTACCATTGGACCCGCTTTGCATCAAAAACGTACCAGAACCTATGGTTTCTAAGCCAAAAAATTATATACCTATGAGTCTAGTTTTTCGATACAAACTTAACGGTATGTCCAGATTTGGATTCCGATGAGCCGTGCACAAAATCGTCCGTTGAGTTGGATCGCGGGCCCGCCAGAATTGCGTTCCGGTCAACCTTCTCATAATCGAACCAAACTTGGCTCACAGGACCAAAAAATGATACGAGTCCACTGGCGCAAGTTTTGTCATGATGTGATGATAGTGTACAAAATAATTGATATTTTTACAAAGGGTTTGATACGGTGTAATTCAACTGATATGCGTCCAATTCGTCACACACGCGACCAATTTAAGTTCCGTCAAAGCCCACATGTCCACAACATATGTATGCATCTTTCGATGCTCACAGGTTGTGACCAAGTTGCCTGGTTTATCGGGACGGATCCCGTATCAAAAAAAATTTATTTTTGCAAAAGTTTTTTTAGTTTTTTCTGATTTTGAAAATCAATTTTTCTCTGTGCACAGTGGATGAAATCGAAAATTATAAAAAGGGTTTTGGAGACTTATAGGTTGTCTATGAAGCTGTTCCATTAGTTTCTTAAGTTGGTCAATGGTTCGACCGAAATCGGCCTTCCAATAGAGGGTTTTAGGACAGTGCTATACTCTGTTTACGAACAGGTTTTTGATGATTTTTGGGTCAATTTCTATCAGATTCTAATACGAAAGGTAATAAACTAATTAGTGGAATTTGAAGCGTATAGGTCGTGTTTATACCTACGAAGTTGGCTCGAACGATAGTCGAGTAAGAAGGCAAAAAATGCGCCACAAAGTCAAGCGTTAGCTGTTGCTACTGCCTCTGTCCGCTGGCTACTGTGCGCTCGGCCGGTGCTCCGGCGGTCCTCGACGCCTCGAGCGGTGGTCGGGCGGCTGCTGGGGCATCGAGGGTACTAGGGTTAGGGTTTGGCAGAGGTTAAGTTAGGTTTTAGAGGAGAATTCCTCCCCCTCTCTCGGTTTCATGTACAAGTAGGGTTGGGTCGGCACTGTGAAGGTTTTTTCCTCTCTTTTGGTTTAGTGTTCCCTTACGAG
>JANAVB010000179.1:0-38550 GCA_029216955.1 Iris pallida
ATAGATTGTCCAAGTCCATCTAGGTTGTGAACTATTTATATACTCCATAGGGAACTGATAATATGATCTTCTGTGTGACACCACACACAGTTATCTATAATATAAAATATCAGACATTTGCATTAACACTTACAACAAATACAATATACAAACGTTGCCCATATGATTCTCATCAAAATTTAGGAAATAAGGTTACTACAAAAGTGATGCTTTTAGTAGATAACCCAAACATTTGGATCTACATGGTACCACCAGCAAGATACCTTGCCTCCATCTACAGTTTAATTTTATGTTATTATTGTATCATCATAGATACTCTATTTGTTATAGATTTTTTATCATTAGCTTTCTAGTTGACTTGATTATTTAGTTTCTACATACCGTGTTCACGAGATTATGGTCTGCTTGATTTGACGATAGTTATACTGGACTTGACTGTGTCTTGACTGAGTCATACCTTGTCTTACCTGTACCCTGACTAAGTCGTGTCATGGAACGAGTACATGTAGTTGGACTTCTATTTTCCTGTATCGTTTTTCCTCAACCAGAGAGTCCACTCGGGACGAGGGTTGATCCGTTGCACCAGAGAGTCCATATCCGGGACAAGGGTATTTGTCGTGTTCATTTGCACCAGAGAGTCCACTCGGAACGAGGGTGTTTGCCTTGATCTGTATACATCCGTGAGTCCACACTCGGGACGACGATGCTGTACTTTCATAAGAGAGTCCACACTCGAGACGAGGGTGCCTTGTCGTGAACTAACCAGAGAGTCCACACTTGGAACGAGGGTTAGTGATTAGAACTAACCAGAGAGTCCACTCGGGACGAGGGTTAGTGATTAGTTCAAACCTGCGAGTCCACTCGGGGCGAGGGATTGGTATTCCATTCATCTCGCGTTCACTTGTTCATCCAACAGTTTAGTTACGTGTAGTTATTCTGGTATTCTAGTTCATAGTCACCTGTCAGTAGCCACTTGTCGTTAGTCACTTATTAGCAGTTTGGTCGTAGTCTCTTACCATGTGTATGTCTTGTTTCTTGCTTATTTTCTGTTTATAGTTTATGCATGATTAAACTGCTAGATAGGCATATTATATGTATCTTGCTATCTCCAGAGGACCTGATGATCTCTTCAGGTTTAGCGATTGCATGGAGTTAGCTAGTCGTTCTGGATGGCGGAAGTGATGATACGCTTGCGGGATTCAGGTATCATTATTAAGTTTATTATCCGCTTGTACTTTCATACCTTATCATGAGAGTTCATGTTTCCTGATTCAGTATTAGATTCTTGTTACTTTCTTTAGATTCTTATCGGACATATATGCTAGTGGGCTGCAGACCATGACCCATACTTGTTCATTCATATTTTATACATTTATTATGGATTGAGATATAGATTTACCCTTGCCATAATTTGGTAGTATACCGTAGCCTTGACAGCGTTTACGTATCCGAGTCGGGCTGGAGTCCGTTCGATACGTAGCTGGCTTGCTCACAAGCTTGTGTCCGAAAAGCGGGTGCGGGTCGTGACAAGTTTTTTTGGTGGCCTATGCAGGTCAGAGCATATCGTATCGGTTACGTAACTGTACTGATACGAGCCTGTGCATCTGACTAAATCCTTAGAAATCTCAATCCACACTGCCTTAAAAATTCTCCTAGAAATTCTCTACGTCCTTGAAAACTCCATATTTGCTCTCGATTATACTTTCTTTCTTTCCGTACCATTGATTCTCGTCCCTTCCTATCTCGGGGTGACGAATGATCGTGCTGTCTAGAATTCATCAGAAATTCTTAAATTATAGTATAATATTGATTGACTATTGAATATTTGGTTGTTTATAGAGGCATTATAGATACCGTATGACCTAGATATCTGTTGAAAGGGTTGTTAGAAACTAGTTAGCAGCTTATAAGATTTTAGTGACCGTATTTTGAGAAGCAGTATGACCAAAGATGGGTAGAAGTCCTCAAGTATTAAGAGTTATAAAATGACTAGAGAAGGTCATAAAATATTTTTGAGAAATTAAATTTGAGGAGATTAAGGTGATAGTAGACTTTGAATTTTAAGGGATAGTCATGAATTAGAAGTTCGAGGACGAAATTAATTTTAAGGTGGGTAGATATGTAACTCCTCTCCCGTAAAATTTTTGAAATATTTTTATTATTTATTTTGATTTAAATGGTGATTTTTAAATTTGTTTTTATAAATTTTAAGGTGGGAAGATATGTAACTCCTCCCCTCCTGCGCCGGTCGTCCCCGCCGACGTTCCTCCGCCCTCCCTCGGCCCTCTGCCTCCCTCCCCGGTGCCTCGTCTCGTGGCTCCTCTGTCGTGGCCGGCACCTACCCTCGCCGTTCCTCTCGCCGCCCTTGTCCCGCGGAGTCGTCCGCCCCCCCGCGTTTCTCTCCCTCAAGTGGCCGCAGTCGTCGCTCCTTCCGGCGTCCGTGGCCCCCCCCCCTCGTGGGCGTCGGCGGCTGCGCCCTCATACTCGCCCCCCTCCCAACTCGGCTCCGGCGCAGTGGCCCTCGGCGAGCCCCGGCCTGGCCTCCCCCCGACGACGGTCGAGTTTCCTCTGCCAGCGGCGCTCGTCCCTCCTTTTACGGTAGCACCCACCCCCAGCGTGCCACCCTCGTGGGCCGTTGTGGCTGCGAAGCCGCCGGCGAAGTTTTGCTTCCCCCATACGACGTCATCGGCCCCTCCCAGCTCCCTCCCGCTGGCGGACCCAGGAGATCTCTCCGGCTCCTGCAGGAGGACCCCCCCCTCGCCGGTGGTAACTCCTCCCCCTGCTGGCCGGCCGCGCCTCTCCCCTTCCTCTCGGTGGCCATCATTCCCCCTCCCCTTCCCTCTCCCCTCCCCTCCTCCCTTCCCTCTCCCTCCCCCGCCCTCCGCCCCACCCGGCGCTCCTTCCCCCATCCGCCCGGTGCCGTACCCTCGACGTTGCCCCTCCCTCCCTCCCCTTTCTCTTCCGACCGGCTCCCGTCCGTCGGGCGCCGGAGACCTTCCGCCCTACCCCCCACCGTCCGACCCGCGTTATTCACCGTCGGCGCTCACCGGCCCTCGCCCCCCGCCCCATCTGCCGCCTCTGTGGGACGCGCCAGCGGCCGGCTTGGTGATCGGACCCCCCCTCTCTTCCCACCCCCCTGAGGTCGGGCCACCCCCCTCTGCCTCCGGCCTCCTTCGTCGAAGGCTGCGGACCCTCCTCCCCGGGCTGCGCGCCCCATCCCCGGGCTACGCGCCCATCTCGTGCCGCGCGCCCCCTCGGGCCGCATATTGCTCTCTCGATCAGTGCACCTGGCCGCATACCCCCTCGGGCCCAACGCCCCCTCGGGCCATATGCTGCATGCCCCCGCGGGCCCTACGCCCCCGCCAACGTTTTCGTTTTTTCAAATTTGAATTCTGTTTTGATTTTCTATTTTTTCTGCAAAAAAAAATAAATAAACCTGTTACTAGCTAAAGACGTTTCTAGTCAGGATCTTTGTTAGCGCTACCCCCACATTTTTTAGGAACTTGGGCTATCTCCCGGTTCCAACCTCTCATTTTTTTTTCAATGAAGGCTTTAGCCAGTGTTAAATATATATATATATATATATATATATATATATATATATATATATATATATATATATATATTTATATATATATAAATATATATATATATATATATAATATATATATATATATATAAAATATAATATATATATATATATATATATATATATTTTTATATATATATTTATATATATATAAATATATATATATACATGTATAAATGGGGAGAATATACATAATGTATATGTGTACATATATAATTGTATACAAAGGAAATAGAAAGGCCACAACTAAAAAGCAAGAAGCAGCAGCTACCTCAAGCCCGGCCCAAACACACGCTCAGCCCCCCCCCCCCCCCCCGCAAAGGAAATCCCCATAGCCGAGCGCAAGTTCCTGACCTATTCATATATATATGATGACTACAGAAAACAAAACCCTAAATATACCCAACAAAAATTCCCACTCGACCACCCCATCCCCGCACGTGCCACCAGGGCCACCGCGTGCCTCCACGGTGCTGCCGGCCGGCGACAGAGCTGCCACATGGCCTCTGAAATAGAGTCGACAGCAACAGCGGCCAGAGCAACAGCCGCTGTGGATGCTATTTTACAGCTTTCGGGGACTATTGTGAGATTTGACTCATGTGGCATATCAGTTTGATGAGATGTATTTGGATCTACATACTACCACCAGGCAAGATATCTTGCCTCCCTCTACAGTTTATTTTATGTTTATAGTTTTTATGTTATTATTGTATCATCATAGATACTCTATTTGTTATAGATTTTATATGATTCATTAGCTTTCTAGTTGACTTGATTTATTTAGTTTCTATATACCGTGTTCACCAGATTATGGTCTTGCTTGATTTGACGATGTAGTTATACTGGACTTGACTGTGTCTTGACTGAGTCGTACCTTGTCTCACCTGTACCCTGACTAAGTCATGTCGTGGAACGAGTACATGTAGTTGAACTGCTATTTCCCTGTATCATTTTTCCTTAACCAGAGAGTCCACTCGGGACGAGGGTTAATCCGTTGCACCAGATAGTCCACATTCGGGACGAAGGTGTTTGTCGTGTTCATTGGCACCAGAGAGTCCACTCGGCACGAGGGTGTTTTCCTTGATCTGTATACATCCGTGAGTCCACACTCGGGACGAGGATGCTGTACTTGCACCAGAGAATCCATACACGGGACGAGGGTGCCTTGCCGTGAACTAACCAGAGAATCCACACTCGGGACGAGGGTTAGTGATTAGAACTAACCAGAGAGTCCACTCGGGACGAGGGTTAGTGATTAGTTCAAACCTGCACTCTACTAGGAGTACGGGTTTTGTATTCCATTGATCTCGTGTTCACTTATTCATCCAACAGTTCAGTTACGTGTAGTTGTTATGGTATTCCAGTTCATAATCACCTGTCAGTAGCCACTTGTCGTTAGTCACTTATTAGCAGTTTGGTCGTAGTCTCTTGCCATGTGTATGTCTCATTTCTTACTTATTTTTCGTTTATAGTTTATGCATGATTAAACTGCTAGATAGGCATGTTTATATGTATCTTGCTATGTCCCCTGAGGACCTGATAATCTCTTCAGGTTTAGCGATTGTATGGAGTTAGCTAGTCGTTCTGGATGGCGGAAGTGATGATACGCTTACGGGATTCAGGTATCATTATTACGTTTATTATCCGCTTGTGCTTTCATACCTTATCATTAGAGTTCATGTTTTCTGATTCAGTTTTAGACTCTTGTTACTTTCTTTAGAGTCTTATCGGACATATATGTTAGTGGGCTGCAGACCACGACCCATACTTGTTCATTCATGTTTCGTACATTTATTGTGGATTGAGATATAGATTTACCCTTGCCATGATTTGGTAGTATACCATAGCCTTGACAGCGTTAACATATCCGAGTCGGACTGGAGTCCATTCGATACGTAGCTGGCTTCCTCACGAGCTCGCGCCCGAAAAGCGGGTGCGGGTCGTGACACCTTCGTACTTCCAAATCAGTCTTTTATGCACTTTCCATAACACCTTAAACTGTTGTAGTTACAGCTTGACCATCACCATATCCCCCTCATTGTACTCAATTGGCCTTCGCCTTGTGTCGGCCCATTTTTTTATCTTCCTCATAGCCTCCTCCAAAAATGTCTTGGCAATGTTCGCCTTAGCTATAAAGTCTGAAGTAAACTGGTTAGCCAAGGGGCTTCTACTCGAGGACCCCGCACTCAGTGTGTACGGGGCAAGCGGCTATCGGCCCATTACTAACTCCAATGAGCTGTTATATGACGACTCACTCTGTTGAAGATTCTAACAGAACTTATCGATGTCCAGGTGGTGCACCCGATCCCGCTAGTTTGCACTCACAAAGTGTCACAATTACTCCTCGAACAGAGAATTGACCTGCTCTATCTGTCTGACCATCTATAGGTGAAAGCTGGTCAAAAAGTTCAAGCCCGTCCCGAGAAATTTGACACTTTCGTCCAAAACTTCCCTGTGAAGTGGGGTTCTCGATCGCTGACTATGTTCTCCGGGATGCCCCAAAACTTCACCACGTGATTGATGAATAGTCGTACGGTCTCCTCTGGTGTGCAGTCCGTTGAAGCAGCAATGAAGGTCACGTACTTTGAGAATTGGTCCACCACCATAAAAATGGACCCAAGCGCCCCTATTTTCGGCAGGACAGATATGAAGTCCATCGATATGCTCTCCCACAGTCGACTCGGCACGGAAAGAGGCTCCAGCAGGCCCCCGGGTCTTTGGTCTTCCACCTTCTCTCGTTAGCACACAACACAGGTGCGTATGTAATCCTCCACATCCTCGCATATATGAGGCCAGTAGTAGGTGGCTTCCAGCAATGCCAAGGTCCGCTGCTGTCCCGGGTGTCCAGCCTACTTGGTCTCGTAGTAATCCTTGAGTAGCTATCTCCGCAAGCCACTCTATTTAGTCATGACCACCCTATCGCCCTTGGTGTAGAGAGCCCACCCTTCAGCCAGAACCTTCTCGTTTTGCCCTATTGAACGAGCTTCACTATGGCCTATATTTTTGTGGGTTCTCAGCGATACCCGCTCTGAAATAGTCCAGAATATCCCCCTTGAGCAAGCACACTATTGCAACTCGACCTTCCTGCTGAGTGCATCGGTCACTTAGTTTTTTTTATCGGGCTTGTACCGTATCTTTATGTTGAACTCTGCTAAGAAGTCCTGCCATCTCGCCCATTTCGGGAAAAGCTTCTTCTAGGACTGGAAGTAGCTCGTGGCAACATTGTCCCTCATGACCACATACTTGGTGCCGAGAAGGTAGTATCACCATGTTTGCAAGCATTACACGATTTGTAGTCTTCTCCTTCTCTAGCACTATATAGCGTCACTCAGTATCATTCAGCTTGTGGCTTTCGAATGCGATGGGGTGCCCTTTCTACACCAATACCCCAATGATGGCGAAGTTAGACGCATCCATGCACCTTGAACGCCTTGGAGTAGTCTGGTAGAGACAAGACCGGCTCCTTCATCACATCCTTCTTGAGTGCCTCGTGTCACCCCCAGTTTCCAGAAATAGGGGTATTTTTGTCATTTTTTTCATTTTTATTATTTTAAAATTATTTATTTATTTACTGTAATATTTTGGGGTTATTTGAGTCGGGTTCGAATTTCAGCTCAATCCGACTTGAAACGGGGACCCAGGGTAGTGTTGACCCTAGTGGACCCACACACTAGTTAGCCATGGCCCACATGTCATTTATTTTAGTTAGTGACTAGGCTAATTTATTTGGATTAGGATTTGTTTGATTAGTGTGTTAGAATGACTAAACTAGCCCCGACTTAAAACCCTCTTTTTAATGCATTGTTAATAGGCTAGAGGGGGGTGTTTTTGTCATTTCAAAATAGGTCATAGCAGCCCATATGTGGCCGGCCACCTCTAGGTAGGATAGGCATGAGCCCCCTTGATATTTCCTATTCTTTTCCATCTCATTTTCTCTCTCTTGTTCTTTCCCAAATTTCTAGAGAGCATCCCTACCATTTTCATCTCCAAATCCATCATTTCTTCCACCAAATCTTCTTCTCTCCTTCTCTACTCCATGAGAGGAAGGTGCTAGCCAAGTTTGAAGAGATTCGGAGCTCGTTTGTGTCCATTTGGAATCTCTACGTGTCGGTGTCGCTCCGGGAAGGCTTTTCTTCGATTCGATCTACCGGAAGGTATAAATCCCTTCTCCTTTTCATTTCTTCATGCATATAGGTCTATTTTTGACCCATAGGAATAACCCCCATGGTTTTGTGTCCATTTGAGTCCATTTCGTGTCCATTTGGACACTTGTAGAGGTGTCCTATGTGTAGGTTTGTGTCCATGTGGGGAAACCCCTATTGGACACACGTGGGATTATTGTGTAATTGATTTAATATTGTTTTAACTTTATTTCCAGATTTTCTAGGTGTTTAGGAATGAGTTTTCTATGTATCTTATTGTATCATATTGTTTATATCTATATATATATATGGTGATATATATATCAATCTCTATATGTATATATATAATATGGTTTATATATATGTGAATATATATTATGGTGTCCTTGTATGTGTTTAGGAGATTTAGGATTTCGGGAAAATAGAGTGTGTAGAGTGGTGGTGGACTTGATTTGGTTTGGTGTGTAGGTATATGTTGGAATAGAAGGGGACTAGAGTGTGTAGGAGTGGTGTTTGAGTGAATGCTAGAGAGAGTGAGAGATTGAAAGGTTTGAGGAGGAGGGGACCTGCTGTGCTACACCACAGCTAGATGAGTATCAGTCTCCACCCAGGGGACTGATCTCAGGAATCCTGAACAGTCCCCAAAGGGGGACTGTTATTATCAGCAGGGTATTGGCAATATTGTACTGCTAAGAAGCAGTTTAGGAGGGGAGCAGGGGATCACCATGTTCTGCATTTCCTGTCCCCATGTCACCATTTAAGCAGCTCCATTTCAGCCTTGGTAAGCTCTAGAAATCACTACCATTGCAGCCACTTAGTTGGCCCTCTAGCAGTCCATGGTACAGCCAACATTGGTCCACTCATTCACCCCATTGACAGTCCACATGGACACCACAAATCAGTCCACATGATCCTCACAAACCTGTCCATTACAAGTCTAATTTCAGTCCCTTTGCTCATTACAAATCAGTCCCTAAATTTCCCTCCCACAATCAGCCATAGCAGTCCCCTTTGAACCCATCCCAATGGCAGTCCCAAAGCCTGTCTATTGCACCACTAATCAGTCCATTGTTGCCACCATCAAACCACATTAACATAGCCTTGATAGCCCGCAAGCACAGCCTGAAATCAGTCCTCCATGGCAACCCTTTTGCAGTCCCATGTTCAGTCCAAAATGGACAGGCCTTAGGCTATCCTATTCCAGCCATTTACTGTCCCTAGGACCAGTCCCATATCAGCCTAAACAGCCTATACATAGCACCCCAATCCAGCCCCCTACATGCCCAAATGACAGCCCATGTAAACTATCTTTAATCCTCCATTAACCTGTCCACATGTAGACAGCATAGCAGTCCCTAACCCAGCCTCAGAACAGCCATCAAACACCCTATGTTTCAGACCACAGATGAGTCCCATTTTAGGCTCCTAAAACCAACTAGTAGCAGTCCCATATATGGCCTACAACCTGTCCCGAAATTCAGATCCTAAACTTGTGCAAACCATTCCTTGTTCATCCTTAATCCTGTCCTTTGTAGTCCCATGGCAGTCCCTATGTGTGAGGATATAGGTGAGTTGTGTAAGTGAGTATATATATATATATATATATATATATATATATATATATATATATATATATATATTAGAGTGTGTGAGCTATTGTGTTGTATATGTGAGTTATATAGGAGAGTCTATATGGGAGTGTATGTGAACCTATATGTGACCATATGTTGTGGGTGAGTGAGCTAGTTAGAGTATGTGTATGAGGGCTTATATATATGTACTTATATATATATGGGTTATATATAATTGTGTGGGTGGGTATATATATATATATATATATATTATGAGTGAGAATGGTTTAAGGGTAAGGTAAAGGGGTAAATGGATAACATGTACCATAAAATGACTTAGATGACCTAGATACTGGGATTTCTAGGTAGGTAATGTTAGTATAGGGTAGTATCTAACTATCCTAGGAAGCCTAGGCTAGTATTCCTAGGTTAGAGTGATATTATGCAAGGTATTGGTATTTACCTTGGTGAGGTAAAATAGGTAATGCATAGAAATAGGGTATTTGAGTTTGGAGTCTAAGATAGAGTTAGAACTTGGTTCCCTTGGTTGGTAATGATCAAATATAGTGCTCATAGACTAGTTTTGACGTCGGTTGACCATTTTGACCAAAAGTCAGCAAAAGTCAACCGAGAGTCAAACTTAGCCTTTAAGCGACTAGATTTGACCAAAACCAAACCAGAGTTGACCAGTTGACTGAAAGTCAACAGTTGGTCAACATATGACTTGTTTGACCTAGGATTGACTCAGTGTTGACCAGAGTTGACCAGAGTTGACTTTTTGACCAAAAGTCAACTGTAAGTCAACCTTTGACCCCGATTGACCTAGTTTGACTTGGATTGATTTCCTGTGACCTTATTTGACCTTGGTCGTCCTAGTATGACCTAGTATGACTTAGTATGACCTAGTTTAGCTTGGTGTGACTTAGATTGACTTAGATTGACTTAGATTTGACCTAGATTGACCTAGATTCATTTAGAATGCATTGTAATGCATCTTATTATCATTTTTGGACTCTTAGTGACTTGTACTGTTCTATAGGAGACAGACACCACTCCTCGGATAGTATATTCTCTTCAGACACTCAGGTTATCAGGCGAGTACATTCTCTGACCGTTTTATACTTGTATGGATTTACATTCTTGCTCTAGATTACTGTACTTGATGCTGACACGATTCATTATCACGGATTGGTACTATATGGATCTTCTTCTGAGATGTTATCTCCTTGTATTCACTAAGTACATATTGTGATATGCATTTCACTTACATGTTGTATTTATTGAATACCCTTATCATTGTACACTCATTGTGCATATTGTACTCTCAGTATCACATTGAGCCATTGTACAAGCCATTGTACAAGTCATTGTACAAGCCATTGTACAAGTCATTGTAAAAGGTAACGTAACTGAATTGGATCCTTGTGTATTGATTGGGGAGGGGGAGTAGAAATGGTTATGTGATCAATCGTATTGTATAAGAAATTGTATATGTCTATTGTACACCCACGTACAAAAGAGTCCCATTTTATTGTATAACCTAACCCGTTCACATAACCATATTGTGCTCTAAAATCACATGTTTCTTACATTCTTACTTATCATACTTAGATATTTCCTGTTATCAAATCTCTACTGTTTTTCATATATCTTTTTCTTTCAGCATTTCATGTACTTTACTCTATTGCATGCTTTATATTTCCTAACTCGTTATGAACTGCGTGAGATGTTTTGTGCTCGCTCCCGTCCTGACTGGAACTGTTGAAAATATTACAGAGGATGAGGAGGAGGCCTGCATAGACACCTACTATGGGGCAGTTGTGGATGCCATGTGTGACCCAGATTTCCAGCCTGATCCACTAGTTCAGAGACTGAGGCTCCCTAGTCTAGGTTTTCTATTTCTGTCATTTGAGATCCAGTTTGTATATATTCTTTCATTTCAGTATTAGAGTCTTGTATTGAGCTGGATGTTCTGATTAGTTATGTCAGTAGACACTTAGACTCTCTGGTTGTGTTTATGTGGTTTTTCCTTCATTCCAGTATTTATCTATCTATCTTCCTATCGTTCATTCTGCTTTAGATGTGATTGAGACTGTATATTGCTATGTCACTTCCATTCGGAGTGTATATACTGTACAGGTACCTTTATATTGTTAGATGATTGACCTAGGACAGCGTTCTACCGCCGACACTGCGGCGTAGTCTGGGCGTTGTTACGTTCTCGTACCCTCACAGTGGGTGCGGGTCGTGACACGTTTTTAGTGGTGGCCCATGCAGGTCGAGTTTATGTAGTGGTATTCGAATTAGAGTATCACTACAGCCTGCAATAGGATTAGGATATTTTTGGAGGTACTCAATCACATTAGGAAAAACTCTTAATCTGAATCTTGTTATCAAATTCTTGCTACTTTAATACTTTCTTTTGAAATAAACTGTCCTCCCTTGACTTATCGCTTCTTTCTTAGCAATTGATACCCTCGTTTGATCTGTCTTCAGGATGGTGGAGACGCGATCACAGCGTGCCATTCATGGAGATACTGTAGAGGGGACTGCTACCTCTCAGCCAGTTCAGCAGGGTCGGGAGGCTACAGCTCCTGCCACCTTTGCTCATATTGGGACTTCAGCAGCAGCAGCTGAGGGTATACCTTCACCAGTTCGGAGGCAGGACCAAGTCATTCCAGAGGTACCGTTCCAGCAGCCGCCGCCTACAGAAAACGTGGACGCAGCTCAGATGTTCGCGTATTTCTAGCAGTTCATGGACCGACAGCAGGCTCGACAGGACAGAGGCATGGAGTTGGTCATTTCGACAGTTGCAGCCCAACCAGTGGTACAGCAGCCAAAGACACCGGGGATCGAGCAGTTTCAGAAGATGAGCCCCAGAGACTTTCTGGGGACAGAGGGGATCCTATATGCTGATGAGTGGATCGAGCATATGGAGGAGATCTTCCGCTTGGCCAGGATTCCAGCAGATCTTCAGATCGAGGCCGCAGCTAGCCGGATACGCGATCTCGCTCGCACCTGGTATTAGTCGGACCCCAGGGTGGAGGTAGCCGGACAGACTTGGGAGGAGTTCAAGGGCTTCTTCAAAAAGAAATTCTTCCCAGATTCAGCGCTCAGAGCTTTAGAGTCGCAGTTTGAGAGCCTAGTTCAGGGGAGCCTGTCAGTGGAGGAGTACGCTGGGGAGTTCGGCCGCCTCAGCAGATTCGTGGAGGGTTTGAGCGAGGTGGCAAAGGCCCAGAGGTTCCGGAAGGGTCTGGTCGAGGAAGTTAAGTCCTTTACCAAGGGCAACAGGGATGCTACATTCGAGAAGATTCTGACGGAAGCTTTACTGGCTGAGGATGATCTTGAGCTTAGGCTCAAGAGAGGGCGAGACCCAGTTGGAGGCACCAGCTGCGGAGGACCGGCCAAGAGGTCGCATGTTCAGCATCAGTTTTAGCAGTAGTATCAGCAGCCGGTGCCAGGCATACAGTTTCAGCAGCAGTATCAGCAGCCGATGCCAGGCATACAGTTTCAGCAGCAGTACCAGCAGCCGAGGGCTCAGATACATCAGCTACAACAGAGGCCTGTTCAGTATCAGGGTCTGGGATAGGTGCAGTATCAGCAGGACACCGTGTGCAACTTCTCAAGAAGCCAGGCCATTGGTGGAACGATTGTAGGAAGAGACTGGGTATGTGTTTAGTTTGCGGATCAGCAGAGCATCAGTGTAGAGAGTGTCCCCAGAACCCGACACCATTGGCTCAGGTAGCACCAGAAGCTAGGGCTCCGGCAGGGCAGCAGAGGGGACCACCATTGCAGACTCAGCAGCAGAGGTTCGTCTAGCATCAGCAGCATGCCAGGGGAGGCCAGCCAGGGCGAGCTTTCGCCATATCAGCCGAGGATGCTCAGGCCATTGGAGATCTAGTTGCAGGTTCCGTTCTTTGATTCAATTCTGCAATTCCTATCTTGAAATTCAGTTCCATCTATTCCTATCTGTTTTTCATTGTTGATAAGCTTGATCTGGTGTTTCCTTATGATTTAATTTTTTCTTCTGAGATAAGTCGTATGGGCTAGGTCGCCTCGATTATGAGATTTCAGAATCCTCTAGGGTCATGCTAGCAGGCATAGTGAGGACATATAGTCGAACTATGGACGTATTTCTCGGGTGTGGGAATTTAAGGTTTTCGTTGCCAAGCGCGCGGCAATGCAAAAATTTTAAAAACCATAGTTCTAGAGGTATGTACCATAGTTGAGGACTCTGTGATTATCGTAGCCTTTGCTCACTGGCATGACAGAGATTCTGAGTATCATGATGATTGGATAGACGCATACGATTATCGATTTGTATGATTTTCTGTGGTTATCTTGGTTTAAATTTTTTTGGATGATTTCTTTTTAAGGTGGATAGACTTGTAGCTTCTATTTGAGTGTAATTTTAAAGTTTATAAATTTAGTCATTTAAATTCATGCTTTGACTCTTGAGATTTTGATCATTTTAATTTTTAGCCATGACTTGTGATTTTGATGTTTTACTATGGTTTGGTTTTAATTTCGAGGACGAAATTTTTTTAAGGTGGATAGATTTGTCACCCCCAGTTTCTAGAAATAGGAGTATTTTTGTCATTTTTTCATTTTTATTATTTTAAAATTATTTATTTATTTAGTGTAATATTTTGGGGTTATTTGAGTCGAGTTCGAATTTTAGCTCAATCCGACTTGAAACGGGGACCCGGGGTAGTGTTGACCCTAGTGGACCCACACACTAGTTAGCCATGGCCCACATGTCATTTATTTTAGTTAGTGACTAGGCTAATTTATTTGGATTAGGATTTGTTTGATTAGTGTGTTAGAATGACTAAACTAGCCCCGACTTAAAACCTCCTTTTTAATGCATTGTTAATAGGCTAGAGGGGGGTGTTTTTGTCATTTCAAAATAGGTCATAGCAGCCCATATATGGCCGACCACCTCTAGGTAGGATAGGCATGAGCCCCCTTGATATTTCCTATTCTTTTCCATCTCATTTTCTCTCTCTTGTTCTTCCCCAAATTTCTAGAGAGCATCCCTACCATTTTCATCTCCAAATCCATCATTTCTTCCACCAAATCTTCTTCTCTCCTTCTCTACTCCATGAGAGGAAGGTGCTAGCCAAGTTTGAAGAGATTCGGAGCTCGTTTGTGTCCATTTGGAATCTCTACGTGTCGGTGTCGCTCCGGAAAGGCTTTTCTTCGATTCAATCTACCGGGAGGTATAAATCTCTTCTCCTTTTCATTTCCTCATGCATATAGGTCTATTTTTGACCCATAGGAATAACCCCCATGGTTTTGTGTCCATTTGAGTCCATTTCGTGTCCATTTGGACACTTGTAGAGGTGTCCTATGTGTAGGTTTGTGTCCATGTGGGGAAACACCTATTGGACACATGTGGGATATTTATTGTGTAATTGATTTAATATTGTTTTAACTTTATTTCCAGATTTTTTAGGTGTTTAGGAATGAGTTTTCTATGTATCTTATTGTATCATATTGTTTATATATATATATATATATATATATATATATATATATATATTTTTTTTTTTATATATATATATATATTTTTATATATATATATATATATATATATCTATATATATATATATATATATATATATATATATATATATATATATATATATATGGTGATATATATATCAATCTCTATATGTATATATATATGTATATATATAATATGGTTTATATATATGTGAATATATATTATGGTGTCCTTGTATGTGTTTAGGAGATTTGGGATTTCGGGAAAATAGAGTGTGTAGAGTGGTGGTGGACTTGATTTGGTTTGGTGTGTAGGTATAAGTTGGAATAGAAGGGGACTAGAGTGTGTAGGAGTGGTGTTTGAGTGAATTCTAGAGAGAGTGAGAGATTGCGAGATTTGAGGAGGGGGGACCTGCTGTGCTACACCACAGCTAGATGAGTATCAGTCCCCACCCAGGGGACTGATCTCAGGAATCCTGAACAGTCCCCAAAGGGGGACTGTTATTAGCAGCAGGGCATTGGCAATATTGTACTGCTAAGAAGCAGTTTAGGAGGGGAGCAGGGGATCACCATGTTCTGCATTTCCTGTCCCCATGTCACCATTTAAGAAGCTCCATTTCAGCCTTGGTAAGCTCTACAAATCACCACCATAGCAGCCACTTAGTTGGCTCTCTAGCAGTCCATGGTACAGCCAACATTGGTCCACTCATTCACCCCATTGACAGTCCACATGGACACCACAAATCAGTCCACATGATCCTCACAAACCTGTCCATTGCAAGTCTAATTTCAGTCCCTTTGCTCATTACAAATCAGTCCCTAAATTTCCCCCCCACAATCAGCCATAGCAGTCCCCTTTGAACCCATCCTAATGGCAGTCCCAAAGCCTGTCTATTGCACCACTAATCAGTCCATTGTTGCCCCCATCAAACCACATTAACACAGCCTTGATAGCCCCCAAGCATAGCCTGAAATCAGTCCTCCATGGAAACCCTTTGCAGTCCCATGTTCAGTCCAAAATGGACAGGCCTTAGGCTATCCTATTCCAGCCATTTACTGTCCCTAGGACCAGTCCCATATCAGCCTGAACAGCCTATACATAGCACCCCAATCCAGCCCCCAATATGTCCAAATGACAGCCCATATAAACCATCCTTAACCCTCCATTAACCTGTCCACATGTGGACAGCATAGCAGTCCCTAACCCAGCCTCAAAACAGCCATCAAACACCCTATGTTTCAGACCACAGACCAGTCCCATTTTAGGCTCCTAAAACCAACTAGTAGCAGTCCCATATATGGCCTACAACCTGTCCCTAAATTCAGCTCCTAAACTTGTGCAAACCATTCCTTGTTCATCCTTAATCCTGTCCTTTGCAGTCCCATGGCAGTCCCTATGTGTGAGGATATAGGTGAGTTGTGTAAGTGAGTCTATATATATATATATTAGAGTGTGTGAGCTATTGTGTTGTATATGTGAGTTATATATGAGAGTCTATATGGGAGTGTATGTGAACCTATATGTGACCATATGTTGTGGGTGAGTGAGCTAGTTAGAGTGTGTTTATGAGGGCTTATATATGTGTACTTATATATATATGGGTTATATATAATTGTGTGGGTGGGTATATATATATATTATGAGTGAGAATGGTTTAAGGGTAAGATAAAGGGGTAAATGGATAACATGTACCATAAGATGACTTAGATGACCTAGATAGTGGGATTTCTTGGTAGGTAATGTTAGTATAGGGTAGTATCTAACTATCCTAGGAAGCCTAGGCTAGTATTCCTAGGTTAGAGTGATATTGTGCAAGGTATTGGCATTTACCTTGGTGAGGTAAAATAGGTAATGCATAGAAATAGGGTATTTGAGTTTGAAGTCTAAGATAGAGTTAGAACTTGGTTCCCTTGGTTGGTAATGATCAAATATAGTGCTCATAGAATAGTTTTGACGTCGGTTGACCATTTTGACCAAAAGTCAGCAAAAGTCAACCGAGAGTCAAACTTAGCCTTTAACCGACCAGATTTGATCAAAACCAAACCAGAGTTGACCAGTTGACTGAAAGTCAACAGTTGGTCAACATGTGACTTATTTGACCTAGGGTTGACTCAGTGTTGACCAGAGTTGACCAGAGTTGACTTTTTGACCAAAAGTCAACTGTAAGTCAACCTTTGACCCCGATTGACCTAGTTTGACTTGGATTGATTTCCGGTGACCTTGTTTGACCTTGGTTGTCCTAGTATAACTCAGTATGACTTATCATACTTAGATATTTCCTGTTATCAAATCTCTACTGTTTTTCATATATCTTCTTCTTTCAGCGTTTCATGTACTTTACTCTATTGCATGCTTTATATTTCCTAACTCGTTATGAACTGCGTGAGATGTTTTGTGCTCGCTCCCATCCTGACTGGACCTGTTGAAAATATTACAGAGGATGAGGAGGAGGCCTGCATAGACACCTACTATGGGGCAGCTGTGGATGCCATGTGTGACCCAGATTTCCAGCCTGATCCACTAGTTTAGAGACTGAGGCTCCCTAGTCTAGGTTTTCTATTTCTGTCATTTGAGATCCAGTTTGTATATATTCTTTCATTTCAGTATTAGAGTCTTGTATTGAGCTGGATGTTCTGATTTGTTATGTCAGTAGACACTTAGACTCTCTGGTTGTGTTTATGTGGTTTTTCCTTCATTCCAGTATTTATCTATCTTCCTATCGTTCATTCTGCTTTAGATGTGATTGAGACTGTATATTGCTATGTCACCTCCATTCGGAGTGTATATACTGTACAGGTACCTCTATATTGTTAGATGATTGACCTAGGACAGCGTTCTTCCGTCGACACTGCGGCGTAGGCTGGGCGTTGTTACGTTCTCGTACCCTCACAGTGGGTGCGGGTCGTGACACCTCGAATGGCTCATCTTATTCCGGCGTCGAACTCCATGTCCGATCCTTCCGCAATAATCAGTCAATAGTGCTGCGATAGCAAAATATCCTCGAATGAACCACTAGTAGTAGTATGCCAGGCCTAGGAATGATCGCATCTCCTTCGCCTGGTGGCAGCCTCTCACTTCCATATAGACTAGACCATTGTGTCGTCGATCCAAATCATGCCATGCCGAATCCAAAGCCCAAGGAATGCCACTACTTCTGTACGAAGTAGAACTTCTCCTACTAAATGAAGAGCTGGCTTTCCTTCAGCACCTGGAAAATCGCTTATAAATATTTGATATGCTCCTCCATCATGTTTGAGTACATGATAATATCGTCGAAATAGACCATAATGAACTGATCCAGGTAGGGATGAAAGATCTTGTTCATCAAAGTACAAAAAGTCGCATGAGCATTTGTCAAACCAAAGAGCATAACTAAAACTTTATATGCGTTATACGTCGTAACGGATGCCATATTTTCTTTATCTTTTTTGTAATTCGGACTTGATAGTATACCGAGCACAGATCAAGTTTGGAGAAGTATTATATGCCTCCAAGTTTATCGAGCAAGTCAACCACCAACGGAATAGAATATTTGTTCTTAACCGTCACCTTGTTCAGTGTACGATAGTTGATGCACAGATAAAGGCTTCCATCCTTCTTCTTCTGGAATATACAGGTGCATCGTACGAGGCCTTCGACGGTCTGATGAAACTCGCATCGACCGCTCTGTCAGTTGCCTTTTCAACTTGAAGAGCTTGGGCGGGGGCTATGGCGAGCGACTTCATGCCCGACTCTAACTCGATGGCATAGTCGACCTCCCTCTACAGAGGTAGCTCTCCATAATGATCCTAACGAATCCCAGATGAGGCATTGGAATCGCCTTTGCCAATGTGAGAAAGTCCATCCTGAGGATCATGCTAAAGTCGTCAAGTGGTGCGGCCGTGAGACTGGTGACACCCATCTAGTCTTCCACTTGGATCTTTCCCTCCTTGGCCACCCCTTGCTCGAGTCTTCTCTAGCACCAGACTCAAGCGTTGGATCTTTGCGTCCGAGATAAAGTTGTGGGTCACCCCCATATCGACCATTGCCCTCGGGTTGTGGTTATTGATCTTTACGTCGATATACATCAGTTCTCGATTCGGAGCTTTGGCCACGATCGCCTTATTTTTCAAAGCATTGAGAAGGCACAGGACGCTTATGTGAGCCCCTATCATAGGCTCCTCGTCCTCGTCCATTCCATCTTGGACAACGTTCACCCTCTTGCCATTATTTTTCCAGTTGCGTGCGAAGTGGTTCCCTCCGCACACGAAGCACTCGATCTTTTGCTCCGTCGGAGGCTTCGCATACTGTTTGTCCTTTGGCGGGGTTTTTTTTGTTGTTCTTTTTGTCTTCCCCAACATTGAACTTGGTGGTAGTCCTTGCCTTGGGCTTAGAGGTATCGTTCCGCCAATACTCTATCAGCTTCTTGGCCGCTGCAACGGTCGTGTTCAGATATGAGATACGTTCCCTCTGCACTCTTGCAGCGCCCATGGTTGTAGATCGCCTAGGAAGAAGAACATGCGATCTTCTTTATCCAAACTTGAAATATCAAGCATCAGGCAGGTGAACTCTGCCACATATTCTTTAACGGACCCGATGTGCTTGGGTTGTCGCAAGCTCTACCTCACCATACTCCATATTCTAAGGGTATACTTGGACTTGATCTCCTTCATCTTCCTAAGTTTCGATCAAGCAAAGTCCCTTCTCTTTTTCGATGCACCTACGGTGCCACCATAGCATAGCATCATCAAAAAATAAGGAGATGTCGTGTTTACCTTATCGGTCTCATCCTCGATGGGAATCACCTTTTGGTACCGCTCGATCTTCCAAATGAAGTTATCCACTTCCTTCACGTCTTGCACGCCATTGAAGGACTTGGGTTCTGGATACTTCACTTCCTGGGCCGTCTCCCTCCTCGGAGTCGTACCACCAGCAATAGCCTTCTCGAGGATCATCAACATGGTTTTTAGCTTCTCGCTCAGTTCAACAATCTCTGCCTTGGTACCTTGCATTCCTCCTTGAACTTGGCTTGCATCTCACAGGGTTTCTCCCAAAATAGCGCCGTAGCATGGATTGCATCCTTCACCAGCCCATAGTAAACCCCTCATGAGCCGTCTGGTTTTGCTCCAGTTGAAGCTTGATATCCGTCACGCCTTTCTCCAGCATATCCATTCGGGATGCCAACTCGCTAAGAGCCCGTTGTATCGACGGTTCCTTACGCTTGCCCTTCCTTACGGGCATTGTCTTCTCCTTAGGCGATGCGGGTTGCTCCTCGTGGACTACTTTAGACGAAGTAATGGGAACGATCGACCTTTGCTTTCATACTACTTGTCATGGACTTAGTGTTTTAGGCTATACTTCGTCGCGTGCGACGCACTATCTTCCTTCTCGATGACTCGTACAAGCCTTTCCAAACCCGCTTAGCTAGAATGCTAAGTAATTAAGAGAAGAGTGGAGCAAATGTGACTCGTAAAGGATTCTTCTATTACTTGGAGAATGCTTACAAGTTTTGGTGGTGGAAAACAAATGAGTCCTCCCCCCTTATTTATAGTGCCCATAGGGCATACAGAGAAACATCAGGAACCATCTGGAACCAGAATATTCTAGTAATTATTCTAGGAATATTCTATGGACTAAATAAGAACAAGGAAGCTTCTAGTACATCCATAAAGATCATGAGACATCTAAAAAGATCTTGAGTCTTCTAGAAGATTCTCGGATCCTTCAAAAGATTCTGGGGCCTTCTAGAAGATTCCAACCATCTTCTAGAACATTCATGAAGCTTCCCGCATAGCCTTGGTCCGTGGAAGGCTATGCAACTTTCCCTCGGTCGGGGCACAACTTAGCGTTACATCCAGCCACTATCGGGCTTTTGTTAGGATAAGTTGTTTCATTAGCTCTACTCTTTTTAGGAATATCATCCTTGGAACCTATAGGCCTACCGCGCTTTTAACGTGTAGTAGTAGATTCATTTGCCGCCTTGTTTAATTTTATCCAAATGGAATAATGATTCTGACTGGCACATTTATAGCTGGCACACGTGACCTAGTTACCTTTACAGCATCATTAAATGCATCAGGTAATTGATTTACAATTTCTTACAAACGTATCATTCTTCTTGTATCATAATCATATTATGGAGTTCTTGGATCTTTATGAGATATAGTAGGTGTATTCCATGTCAATTCACACCATTCATTAGCAATGTTTGTTCTATATGAACAATTTGTTATTTACCTTCCCCTAACGGCGGGAAGACTCTTGTAATGCCCCTGTCCTAAAATACATAGGACTAGGAACGCAGCATGCCAGCTGTATGTATACGAGATATACTCCAATACATGGAAATCTCGAATACACACATAAGCTGTATTGTGAATAAATAATAACAAGCAGTCACAGGTAAAATCTACATCTCATCCACAATAGAACATAAAGAAAATGGTATCTCATGAATCAAAGTAAATGTCAAAATATAGTTGTTGGTCGGGCGGAGACAAACCCACTACCGGCACTAGAATGAACTGAAAGAAAATAGAGTCCAAACTCCAAGCTAAACAAAATAAGAAAAAAGATGACTAAATAGGCTCCTCGACCCAATAGGCGCAGCTGTGATCAGAAGGTACGACTCGCTCGAATATGAAGGATAAGTCTATACCAGAGCCATACACCTACAGAAAGTCCTGCGCACCTATACCTGGAGAGATCACCAGGTCCTCAGAGGGACGTAACAAGATACAAAAAGAACGTGCCACATAAACTGAATATAAACTGCTCAATAATAATAAGTCAAATCAGATCATATCATGGTCCAACACTTTTCATCAAATTAGCGTACCATCCCTCCAACCAAACAAGGACATGAGATGGCAGACTAACCCACGACGAAGCTCCTTTCCAAGACATGAATCCAATATAAGGTATCCGGACCACAACAAGGTTTAGTACATTTTCATCGAAGTAGCGAGCCACACCTACAACCAAATATGGATATGATGTGGCAAACTAGTCCGCGACAAATTACTGTTCCAAGCCACGATCAGATACAAGTACCCAAACCAAGAGTACTCAAACCTAACGGATAGGGTAGCCAAACTAGTCTAGTGAATGCAGTTTTAAGAACAACCCTCATACGCATGGGCCCTGGCTGAAATGGGATCGGCTTGGTCCCCCCTTGGGGCACCAGAGGCCCAGGAAGAGCATAACTTTCCGTAGAACGTCAGTGGCCGTCAGTATCCATGGGTAATCTCACCCGCGTCTCCGACGGAGCTCACGGGTTACAAAAGGTAAATTGTATAGTAGCCCATATGCTAAGGTATTGTCCTCCCCACCCAATGCCTACTATGTTGTATCCACAACACATAATCTCTATTAACCGCTAAGTCAAACTAAACATGCAATACTATTAGCGGTTAATCCTATCACACGGCTTATACGTACTGGTGGCCAGCCAGTCACGCATGTCCGAGTTATATATGCGACTCGTGACTTTGTGGTACAAATATGTCAAGGCCTATAAATGCAACACACAAAGGTGGTCCCTTAATTCTAGGTTTAAGTGCAAAAAAATAATCAAATTGCAGGAAATAAAACTAGAAAGTAAACTGCATCTCAATATAACTATAAAACATAATAATTTTACAGAAAAAAAATAATAAGTAAATGCATAAAATATGAGCTAAAGTAAAATAAACAGCAAATGACAAGGTATCTTGCCTGAAGGTAGTATGCAGAATACGACGTCCGATGGGTCAAATCGTTAGAATAGCGAAACGACAAAAACTAACTTTTACGAATGACCTCGGATGCTGAAACAAACATCACGAACGTATTTGTTATAAAATATATTTTTAGGAAATGCCTGTCCAAAAGTTCAATTCTGGAACAGGCACAAAATCATAATTTTGGGTCAAAACGATATCAGTCGTTGAACCCGTTTTGCTCCAAAATACGTGCCAGTACCTATGGTCTCTAAAGTCATCAAACTATATGTCTACGGGTCCAATTTGAGGAGACGAACCCAATCGTATGTCCAAAGTTGGATTCCGGCTGGCCGTGTACAGTTTTGCCCGTTAGATCGGGTCGAGGGCCCGCCAAAAAGGCGTTCCGATCGACATTCTCAGAATCGGACCAAACTTGGCACACAAGACCAAAATTTCGATACGGTCCTGTTGGCATAAGTTTTATCTCGATACGATGAACGTACACAAATTTATGGCCAAGTTTGCAAAAGGTCGATACAGGGGGTATCTTGACGGATACGTACTGATTTCATCGTGCACACGCAATAAAATCGAGTTCCGTTAGTTCCCATATGTTGGCAACATCCATATACGCCTTTTGATGCATATAGTATACGACCATGTTGCCCGATTTGTCGGAGTGCATGCCGTATTGAAGAAATTTTCTAAAATTATATTGTTTTGAAAACCTGTTTTTGGCAAACTTTGGGTGAGATTATCACGACGTATAGTCGATCAAATCAAAATCAACAAAGTGTCTTGTGAAGCCCTATTGGTTGTCTATCTCTGTTTTCAATTTGTTTTAAGAAAAATCTATAATAATCAGTCATAATTAGCCTTCAAACACGGGTGGCTGGGCTGTATTCAAACTATCAAGAGATCAGTTTTTGGTGCTTTTTCAAGTCGATGTACCGACTCGCCGGGTTGACACTATAGGGTACTGCTAGGTGGGTTATCTAGAGGGTCATGTGTGCTTTCCACTGTAACTCGCAGAATCATAAAATACGAATTACACACGAAGAATTTAGACGGGGAAGAGGGGTACCTTACGGTAAATTTCTGGAGTCAGTGTTCTGTTTTGTGCGTCGCGATGGCTTCCAATGGTGGTTGTGGCACCTCCGATGGTCGTCGACGGCCGAGATGGGTTCATGGTGGGTCGCCCAGGCTAGGTGAACTCTTCTGGGGTGGCTACTAGGGTTCTTCAAAGTTTTTTAATAGTTTCAAAGTCTAGCGATACTTTATATTGATACAGGAAAATTCATTACAATTCTCGATATAGGGCTGATAGGATTTGGTCCTGCTGTAGAGATTTAGATAAGGATGTATTAGGGAAAAGATTTGTTTGATAGGGATTCAAATATATCTATAAACTGAGTCCCTATCCAACTGAATGTTCGACTGCTGTAGTCGGGGGTTCCCTTGATTTACATCTCGCGAGCTATTGGATACTCACAAGATTTTGGGTTATAAGTATATATATTCCTTTATTTAATTCTAAATATATGTATAATATCCTATATTACCTATCAGTAAGCAAACTATTTATATTTATATTATTATTATTATTATTATTTTTAATACAATAAATGCCTATCAAGTAAAAATATATATGAGTATATATTATTAACAAATGTTGTTTATCAAGTATATATAAATATATGTATAACCTTGTATGCATACTTGTACCCAAAATATAGAAAAATCTCTAAAAATATTAAAGCTATCTAAATACCTAATAGATTAGGTTTGAAGCCTATTCTATAATAAATACCAATTTGTTTGCTCCCTTTTGGTTTTATAAAGAAAATAGTTAGTCAAAAAAATATGAAAACACAAAAAAAAAGAATATCTAAACTTAACTATAAAACATTTTTAAAATATGGGGGTTTACATCTTACCCAACCTATAAAAATTTCATCCTCGAAATTAAAAATAAATATTAACATCAAGGTACATGAGATTCAAATAGAAGGGAGAATATGTACATCAAATCGTAACTTGATTTAAAATAAAATAAAATATATGAGGTGGTTATAGAAGGAATCCAAACTGGCACCATATTCTACTAAAAGGTATTCTTAGTCTTACATGGATCATGGATATCCAGTCATTTGGATGAATGGGGTGACATCCAGTCATTTGGATGAATGGGGTGTTAGTGTATAGTTAAGTTCACATGGGACTAAAATGACTGTTTGCCATTGATTGTAAAAAAACAGAACAATTATCGGAGGACTGAACTTAGACTCACAATACAAACTCGCTTGTACAAAGAAAGCCTAGGGACGAAAACCTAGGTACAACAATCTAAGTACAATTGTTTATTTTAGATTCTGGGAGGTGACGGTAGAGGCTCGGGAAAGCGACGGCAGCTCTGCCTTACTCCTTGGACGATCGGGTGCAGCCTTGGCTCTGTAGAAGAACTGCTTGGCGTTGATGAAAAAAATGCTCTCCTTTCAATTTCTCTCTGACTCTCTGGATCCGAGGGGGGTGTGCTCTCTCTCTCTCTCTGCTCTCTATGTCTGTCTATCCCTGTTGCAAGGAAATGGCACCTTGCTATTTATAAGAGTGGGGGCATCATTAGGCTTTTGCAATGATTGCCCATTCTTAAAATTCGGCGGTTAAGGATCAATGAATCTGGGCCGTTCATAATAGATTTGAGAAATTAATGTGATTGCATCAAATCTCTGTGGGCAATTAATGATGATTGCCATAAATCCTCATGATTTATTATACCAAGCTCGGATCCTCTGCCACGTGTTCAATTTGATTGATTGCAAATGATCTGATTTGATCCCAGTAATTATGAGGATGGCACTAAACCTGGTTGTTAGGATTTGTTGATGAATCTTGCCACGTGTCCTACTATTATGAGGCTAATAGCTGTAGGGACGTTGGCAGAACCGCGAGCCACTTAGGAAATCTGAGCCGCATGAGGATCACCCCCCACTGAGCCGCATAAGGCTGGCCATTTGTCAAGGCTTCTTGGGAGTGGCCTCTGAACATTTGAACTGCACGGAGATGATCTGTACCGCATGAGCGTAGGCGACTACATGATGGGTGGCTTCTCAGTGAGTCGCATGAAGATAGTCCTTGCGAGCCGCATGGATAGCCTCTACCAGAGCCGCATGGGTGGCCACTACCTGAGCCGCATGGGTGGCCTCTGTCTGAGTCGCATGCGACTATCCACGTGGCAAGGCCGCATAAAGGTCTTTGGGGTTTGACGGATTGTATCAGAGATATCCTTCGTTTTCCTAGGAGTCTGCCATTATGACAGAGTCATTATTGTATCTTTCTATCATTGGTCAGAGCTGTCAGCCGTCAAGGCATTAAATGCTGTAAAAGACAAAGGAAAGAACTGTTGAGGGCCACGTGGCTCCTCTCTGGGCCGCATAGAACTATTCGAGCCGCATAGACGCTTGAGCCGCATGGGTCCCTGAGCTGTATGAGCTCTCTGAGCCGCATGGGGATCCTTGGCCGCATGGATCTTTCTTTATTCTTTTCCATGCTTCTACAAGACCCCCTTTAAAGTTTTTAATTTACAAAATTGAAATACTTTGAATAAGAAGCATGGCTATGTATAAACTCTTCTGGCCGTATATGATGTCCTTGCCGCATGGATGTCCCAACCGCATAGCCTCCTCAGCCGCATTGGTCAATCAGCCACATGGACCCTTTGCCCGCATGGGCTGTCTGGCAGTATGAGCTCCTTGCCACGTCATCCTGTCACGTGTGCAAATCTTTTTGTATTAAATGCTGTTTGATTCTAAGGCCGCTTTTTGGGGCAGGATCCCAAGAGTCTAGCCCTAAATAATCAGATTGCCTTGATAACCGAAGAGTCGGTTATACTGCTTGTGGACCGATGCGTCGGTCCATTGGGGTTCTGCCTATAAATAGCAGGGTGTTTGGGAAAGACTTTCTTTTACTTTCTGCTATTGCCCTAACCCTGTTGTCTTCGTCCTCCTTCTCTGATCATAGTAATGGCTCCCAAGAAGACTGTTGCGGCGAAGAAGACAGTGTCTTCATCGGGGGCGAAGGGTAAGAAAGCTGCTTCTGCGACGACGGATGTGGCAGCTCCTCCGCCAGCTGAGGTACCCGTAGTTCACCCCGACGTCCACCCCGCTATCGATGGTAAGGACCTTTAGCGTGAGTTTGGAACCCTGACTATCATGGCTACGTCGCATATTTTATGCGCGAGCCTTCATCTTCTTGTGTGTCGCATACACGTCTCGAGCCGCATGGGGTATGTTCCATGTCGGAGCCGCATGAGATCTGTTGTTGTGACCGCATAAGTACTTCTCTAGCGGGGCCGCATAAGCTCGGCATAAACTCACTTGATTTGGACCGCATAAGCCTATTCGAATTTAGACTATATGAACTTATCTGCATTTGAGCCACATAAATGTGTCTCTAACGGGGCCGCATAAGCTCACTTGATTTGGACCGCATATGCTCACTTGAACTCGCCTTGTCGTATGAGCCTTTTAAACTTATTCGAACTCTGTCTTATGAGGCTGTGTTTGAATAGAGCCGCATAACTATGTTTAGTCACTGTAGCATGAGTCTCCACTAGTCGGAGCCGCATAAAGTTTCTGAGTTGGGCCGCCTGAGGCTTCATTGAATCCGAGCCGCATAGGCTTGAGGGCACTAGTCAATCATCTTTTTATCTTATTTCTTTTGTCTTTGGTTCAGTGAATTTGCCAGTTAACGCTGCTGGAGAACCTCTGGTGGGTTGTGCCCAGGCCGCTATGGGCTATAGGTATGATCAGATAGTTCAGTATGTGGCAGACCAGCTCCCTAGTGACGAGCCTTTAACGAGGAAAAATGCCGTCAAGAACCAACCTTTCCACTTCCTATGTGCCATGATGAATTTGAGAAAGTTGGAAGGAGAATACCTGAAACCTGCGTTTTTCTTTGGAGACGCTTTGACTGTGAAGAACAGTCATGTTCTGGATATATCGGAGAACTGGAGCTTCATCTCTAACAGGATTGCGATCCGCATCCCTCAAATGGAGCGTCACTTCCCATTATCTTGGTTCAATATGTTTTCGCTGGACAGGAAGATGGAAGAATCTTTGACTCCTACCCAGAATGGGATGTTTGTGGGCGACATCCATTACAACAATAATATGAAGTTAGTATGTGCCGGCAAGGTGCACGCCAGCCGTTATGTAATGGGATTGGCCCCGGGTGCTTTCTTGAATGTGTCGGACCCTAATTTCATATTTTCTTCAGCCGATACTTTCCTGAACCAACTTGCTCGGAAAGGCTCCTATCCAATTGGCCGGTTGGCACTCCCAAGTTGGATACACCCCATCCCCTCATGGATCAATATGTTTATATGGATCTTACGAAAGTATGAGACTTTTCTGCGTGAGATTGGTCTTTATCATGCTATTCGGGGCACCAGCCATGGCTTACCTGTAAACAAGAAGTTATTCATAGCTTTGCTGGAGATGTACAACTGCCGTACGGGAACCTTCTATACCCCTGTAGGGGAAATGGGGCTGGCACTCCATGAGATGCATGCGATTTCCAAACTTCCCTGGGGGGATGAAGCTTTTGAAGCATATACTCCTACGAATAAGGAGTTCGAAGAGCTGGAAGAACGATACTCGGGATTCGTGGCTACTTATCAGGAAATACTGTGCCACTATAGTACGTGCCAGCAGATAGCCAAGAAGGAAAGCAGCTCGAAAGGGAATGCTCCCCATACTAAGGACTGGGTGAACTATCTCTTCTCGACGGGAGCCTCAGGCCGAGTCACTTCCCGAAGTCCTCAATCCCGGGAGGCGGTTCAGGCTTTGATGTCGTCGACGAAGAGGGTGGCCTCTACCAGCGACAGATTTGGAAGTAAGACCGACTCTTTTTGTTATTTTTATCAGGATACCAAGAGCTGTCAGAGAAGGCACTCCTAGCAGGATTTTTGATGGTATGGCTGCGGAATTGCGTCGTCTCAGGAGGAGCTGGTTCTATTGAAAGAATCAGCCGTAATTTTATTCTCCCTGCTGTGAAGTTAGTTTTTAGAGTGAAACTAGCTCTTTTCCCGGCCATGGTGTG
Organism: Iris pallida; assembly: GCA_029216955.1. Lineage (NCBI taxonomy): Eukaryota > Viridiplantae > Streptophyta > Magnoliopsida > Asparagales > Iridaceae > Iris > Iris pallida. Next base: position 28,593 of record JANAVB010000179.1, read on the forward strand.
CATCATACACCATGGCCTCCATACTTTTACGTCCAAGGTCATCGCCCGCGAGGTGACAAAGGACTTTGAAAGGACTGAGCTGCCCTATCATTATCTGATGGGGTGGCTATTAATGCACTACCGGTCTTTGATGAGACCTGGTTCTGAAGACTGCGTGATTGCTGATGACGCTTTTATCTTCCGTTATCGCAACGAGTCTTGGGAGCATGATACCATGCGTGCCTACCGGATGGCGCTTGTGAGAGCAGATAGGTACAACATTTTTGTATCTGTCCCTCGTTTCACTGCTGAGGAAATAGCTAGCGTTCATCTCGACGGTATTGGTCCTCCCCAACTTCTAGACGGCCAGATGCTCTTGTGGTTGCGTAACATCCGCCCCGCGCACCTGGTATACCACAATCGTAATGCCGTCTTCCTGGAACCTTACCTACCCAGCAGGTTTGTTTGTCAGTTTGGGTACAACCAACTTTTTCTGGATAGTCCCAGCTCTTGTCTGGGTTTTGAAGGTAGCCTCCTTGACGGCATCAGGGCCTGGCATTACTATGATATATTCCATACCCGTGCCACTTTCTCGGTTCCTGCCATTGAGGCATCGGTAGAGATTTTGTACATGGCGACCTTGTACCATGTCATGGCGAACAAGCTCCCCATTGGTTTTAGCCCGGATACCAGTTTTATCGTTGGTACTGGCTTGGATGAGAAGCCTCAAGGGGCCAAGACGAGGAAGAAGAAGAAGAATAGAGTCGAAGTGCCCGACTAAGACTCCACCACTGCGGATGATGAGGACGAGGAGCGTGATGCAGATGACTCTTCTTTCCTGGTGGAAGATGTTGGGGTGGATCAGCCGCATGTCGCACCTGGTTCTGTACGGAAGCGTAGCAGACAAATCTCCCCTATTGGCGGTATTCCTCACCCCCGAAAATTAGCTGCGACCAGACGTCGCAGGCTAACTATAAAGGAGAGAAACGAGGAGGTCGACCCCACTTCGGAGGTAACACGAATTGCTACCATTTTTATTTAGTTCTTCGTTTCCTCCAGTTTTGATCTTTAATCATTTTCCTTCCTTCCCGTAGGTATCGAAAGAAGAGAAATCTCAAGTCACGGAGGTCATGACTCAAGATGACGGGGGTTCCGACAGACCTGTCCCTAAAATTATGGAATTTTATCAAAATGATGCTGATAGATTCGTATCTCCCTATGGGGTGGCTGGGGCAGAAGAGCCAGCGAAATTTAACTTAGAAGTCGTGGGTGAGGAGACCACGCCAGCTGCAAGCGAGTTACAACCTCCATGCTCCTCCCCTGGTAAGATAAGCCGAATTTTAACTTGCGAGGAGGCCTATCTGCTCTATCATCACATCCTTCGGGTTACGTCGATTGATGGTTCCTCTGGACATACAGGTCCTGCCTCTCCAGTGCCGATGATGGACATTGTTGAGACAGACTCTGCCGAAGGGGCGTTGGCGGAGAGAAGCGTACCTCCTTCCCTTCTGGTTCGTCTTACGGGGCCTCCCGCTGTCTGGAGTTCGGAAAGTCAAGTGGTGGGACAGCCAGGGCAGGGGACAATAGTCCTTGCATCTTCTTCTGTGCAGGTGGCTCCGAGAGTCGACCACTCTGCCCTGCCAAGTATACAGGTTCTTCGAGTGGCGGAGGAAGAGTTAGCTGCTATCCGCACATCATTCCGCTCGGAATTTGTCCCTTGGTGGCAAGTTCTAGCGCGCCTCCTCCGACATTGCCGGCCACGCTTCCTTTGACGTCGTCCTCTACAGAAGTTCTGGACGAAGCGTTACAGGACGTGGTTGGCAGCTTTTATCGTCACCTGAAGAGGGGGATAGTGGCTGCTGTGGAAAGAGGGACCTCTTTCGTGGCCCGGCAATGTGCCCAAGGTCATATTGATATCCTTAAGACTCTTCCCGGTGGGGCAGGGGTAGCCGCGCTTCTGGAGGCAAAATTTCTAGAGGCTGATCAGCTGGTAGACCATCTTCAGGTACGACGGCAGGCTGATCTGTCTGCTGCTATAGATCAGGAGCACGGTTTCCTCATAACTGCTGTAGAGAAGATAAGGACTGCTCGGGATAAGACCCTGCCGGCCATGCTGAAGGACCTTCGCGATCTGTCTGATCGCTATGATAAGTTGAGCCGCGAGAGTGAAGATGTTACGGCTCGGGAAGTGACTGCCTCTCATGGGATTATTGACACGCGGGAGCAGATCCTTGAGCTTCAGAGGAAGTTAGCTTTCCTGGAGTCTGATATTGAAGCTGCCCATACCGAAAGGGGGCTAATTATCCAGGAGGCTGACAGAGTGAATCGAGCTTCGGCTGATCTGGAAATTGCCCTGAAGAAGTTGGAGGACGACTGGCAGGCACACATGGACTTGAATAATAACGAGCGGTTATCCCAGGAAGCGGAGCACCGGGCCAAACAGCGGCTTGAACAAGGGACCACCTTGGTGAAGAACCGTCTTCTGGAATTATGCAATGCTGAACCATAGACGGCCTTTTTCTCATTTTTTGTTTTCGTTCTCTTTTTTTTAATCGGACATTATCCCTAGAACATGTAGTACTTTTGCCTTCCAAATAAAAGAATATGTTTTATTCCATCCTTTATTTGTACTGTCTGTTGTGCTTGTGGTGTTATGGTGGCGTTTGCCCCAAATGGGGAGACTTATTTGTGGACCTGTTACCCTTGGCATACCTTGGTTTTAGGTACGGATAACAAGTTTGATTGGGGATACCTAGAACAATTCCACGGCAAGGTGACCATGGACGTTCCGGGTATCGGAAGAGAGAATGCCATGGAGCAGCTGGGCTCCCGGGGCATGATGAGGAATGATGGGCCTGTACTAAAAAACTTAACAAAGGACATTTGTGGGCCTATTATCCTTGGCGTACCCTGGCTTAGGATATGGATAATAGGATGAAAAAGGGAACCAACATACTTACTCAGAGGTAATGAGGACATGGCAAGTATGAGGGTTTTACCGTGGAGTCTTCCTACTCAGAGGTAATGAGGACATGGCAGGAGTGGACTCAACGGAGAATATTTGTGGACCTATTATCCTTGGCGTACCCTGGTTTAGGATATGGATAATAGGATGAAAAGGGAACCGACATACTTACTCAGAGGTAATGAGGACATGGCAAGTATGAGGGTTTTACCGTGGAGTCTTCCTACTCAGAGGTAATGAGGACATGGCAGGAGTGGACTCGATGAAAAATATTTGTGGACCTATTATCCTTGGCGTACTCCGGTTGTGGGTACGGATAATAAGTCAAAAGGGAATCAGCATACTTACTCAGAGGTAATGAGGACATGGTAAGCATGAAGGTTTCTTCGACGGGGCCTTCCTACTCAGAGGTAATGAGGACATGGCAGGAGTGGGCTTAATGAAGAGGGGTACATAGAACGACTCAGAGGTAATGAGGACATGGAAGTTCTATGTAAAGGGGTAATTTGTTTTTGGCGAAAGTGAAACGACTCAGAGGTAACATCGACGTGGTCGTTTTGGAAATTTGTGGATCTGTTACCCTTTTTGTGCACTGAGAGTGCGGGTAGTGGATCATAAGGGAGGATCTCTTTCAGGAAGAGAGAGTTCAGAGGTAGGTCATACATGACTTACTATCTGAAGAGTGACCGAAAGTGAGTCAGAGGCACCTGTGGGTACATAACTCGATATCTGGAAGAGTGTGAGTTCAGCGATAGGGAGGGTACATGACTCAATAATCGGAATTGTGTGTGAGTTCAGTGGTACCGACGGGTACATGACTCATAATCTGGAATTTAGAATATGAGTTCAGCGGTACCGGCGGGTACATAACTCAATAGTCTGGGAATTTGGAATATGAGTTCAGCGGTACAGCGGGTACGTAACTTAGCATCTGGAAAAGTATATGAGTTTAGCGGTACTGGCGGGTACATGACTCGATGATCTGGAAGATGTCGTTTAGACATAATATTTCTTCAGGAAACTTGCCATTGACGGGCAACATGAGCAAGTCTCCATTTTGTTTTACGAGGCGGTAAGCACCATGGAGAATACGGCCTCAATGATAAACGGACCTTCCCATTTTGGCTGGAATTTGTCGGCAGTTTTGTGAGTCATGACCATCGGCCTCCGGACTGCCAGAACGAGATCGCCCACTGGAATGTTCTGATTTTAACCTTCTTATTGAAGGCTCCGGAGATGCGTGCTTGGTATAGTCGATCGTTGCTGAGCCAAGAGGCATTTTCATCTAAGGCCTCCAACTCTTAGGCGGCAACGGTAGTTATCATCCGTCGTCAATTGGTAAGTAAGGGCGGACACGGAGTGAAGGTATTTGAGTTTCCAACGGGAGGACTGCCTCATCCAGTAAACCAGGGGAAAACGACGTGTTTCTAGTGGCCATTCGGGCTGTAGTACGGTACGCCGATAAGCATTCACCAAGCTCTCGTTCCAGTCGCGTTGTTGGATGACACGAACTTCTGGAGCATTTGATGATTATTTTGTTGAATGCTTCTGCCAACCCATTCGCTGCTGGAGTATGGCGTTGAAGTATATTTAGATGCGGTGCTTGTCATAAAACTGATAGAAGGCGTGGCTTGCAAACTGCGGACCATTATCGTGGATGATCCTTCGGGGCAGTCCAAAGCGATAGATGACGTGATGCTTGAAGAAGCTGATCACGTTTGAAGTCTTTACTTCTGTAAGTAGAACAGCTTCCGCCCATTTGGAGAAGTAATCCGTGATTGCGAGTATGAAGCAATGTCCTCGGAAAGAAGGTAGAGTGATTGGACCAATGATATCCATTCCCCATGCTTCGAATGGCCAGGATGCCACTGTCGAATGTAGAAATTCGGATGGTTGGTGGATGAAGTCAGCATGGACTTGGCAGGCTTTGCACTTTCTTGCATAGTCTATCGCATCTGCTACCATCGTGGGCCAGTAGTAGCCCATTCGACGAAGACGGACTTACAATGTAGGGCCAGGCTAATGGGCCCCGCAGACACCGTCATGAGCTTTGCGTACGGCTTCTTTGGCTTCTGCGTTTGACAGACACCAAAGCAATAGACTATCGTAGGATCGTCGATACAGCATTTTCGTCTCTGTATCGTAGAAGAATCTGAGAGAACGCCTTCTGATGGAAGTGGCTTCCTTTGGGTTCTCGGGCAGGATGTCGTAGACTACGAAATCTATGAATGGTTGTCTCCAATCTGGTGCTTCGTCGATCGTCTGAGCGGAATAACTCGCCACGAATTGAATGTTATTCTTGGGACAGACCAGTTCGTGGCCTATTACATCGACCGAATGATGAGTATGATTTGGCACTACTAGGGAAGCAGCAAGGCCTGCTAAGGCATCGGCTTCGATATTTTGGAGTCTGGGAACGTGTTCGATGAAGAACCCCTCGAACGAAGAGATTATGTTGATTGCTATTTGGTGATAGGGGATCATGTCTTCATGGCGGACTTCGTATGAACCCCGGATCTGATTGACGATTAACTGTGAATCGCCGTATGCTTCAAGATATTCTACCCCCAGCTCTCTTACAAGTTGGAGGCCAATGACCAAAGCGTTGTACTCGGCCATATGTTAGACAGGGCTCTGTGAGAGAGTAAGCACGATTGATCACCAATCCGGAAGGGAAAACCAGCACCACCCCGACTCTGACGACGATGTTGCCCTTAGGTCCGGTCCTTGAGGCGCCGTCGAAGAACATTCGCTATATATCATCGTGAGAGGTTACATGCGAGTCGACGACCTCATCTGGGATTTTTTCATATATTCTGGATGACTCTGAGCCTGGGTGGGCTGCTAAAAAGTCTGCCAGAGCTTGACCTTTAACAGCCTTTTGCGGGACGAAGATCATATGATAGAGGGACAGCAATATTGCCCATGTAGCGAGGCAAGAGCTGAGTGCCCCTGGTTTAGTCATGAGGACCCTGAGAGGGTTGACTCGTGAGATCACATGTATGGTTTGTCCTGTGACATAGTGTCGTATCTTCTGAATGGCGAACACCAGGGCGAGGCATTCCTTCTCCACGGCGGTGTATCGGTGCTCTGGCCCAATCATCATTCGGCTGAGGTAATATATAGCTTGTTCATGGCCTGCATCGTTGTTTTGTGCTAGCAGAGCGCCGAGGGAATGCTCCATTGCTCATACATAGAGCAGGAATGGTTTTCCAGCAACCGGGGCTACCAGGACTGGAGGGTTTGACAAAGATTCTTTGATACTGTCGAAGGGACGTTGGCATTATTCATTCCATACGAACGAGATGCCTTTCTTCATAAGATGGGTGAATGGCCGACATCGCCCGGAGAGGTTAGAAATGAACCTCCTGATGTAAGCTAGCCTCCCTTCGAGGCCTCAAAGTTCTCGAAGATTTCTCGGGGGAGCCATCTCCATGATTGCCTTCGTCTTCTCAGGGTCTACACGGATACCCTGGGGTGATGATGAAACCCAAGAACTTTTTGCTGGATACGCTCAAGAAAGATTTTGTGGGATTCATCTTCAGGTTGTGTGCTCGCATCAGGTCGAATACCGTCCTCAGATCCTGGAGATGGTCTCTCTTACAGCGACTCTTGACGACGATGTCATCAACATAGTACTCCACCATCTTGCGTAAGTGGTCTCTGAAGATGATACTCATGGCTCTTTGATATGTGGTGCCAGCATTCTTTAAACCGAAAGGCATGACTGTGTAGCAGTATGTGCCAATCGGTGTTCGAAATGATGTATGCTTTTCATCGTCAGGAGATATCTTGATTTGGTTGTACCCCGAGAAACCATCCATGAATGACATGCGTTCGAAGCCGCATGTGTGTCGATCATGATGTCTGTGATAGGGAGGGAGAATTCATCTTTGGGACATACCTCATTCAGAATACGGAAGTCGATGCAGATTCGAATCTTTCCATTCTTCTTGAGGACCGGTACTATGTTGGCGACCCAGTCTGGATGTTGCTCTTCCGTATGAAGCCGCTGGCTATAAGTTTGTTGACTTCGGCTTCGATCGCATCCATGATGCCCGGGCGAAAGCGTCGCTGCTGTTGTTTGACCGGCTTTGCCTCTGGCCGAATGTTGAGCTTGTGAAGGGCAACCTCGGGGTTTAGTCCTGGCATGTCTTCATAGCTCCAGGCGAACACATCATTATATTCTTTGACAAGTTCCAGCAGCGATTCTCGCTCTTCGTCTGTTAGGCTTTTACTGGCGATGATTGGTTTTGGAGAAGATTCGCTGCCGAGATCCACTTGTATGACCTCATCTTTAGTAGGAGGTTCTCTCTGTTCGAACCATTTTTCCCATTGTGCATCCAACTGTTGGGCCCACGGCTCTAACTCGAGGATTTCAGGAATGTCTTCATCTTCTTCGTAAGCGTCGGCGAATGCCATATTGACTGACATGACTTGTCTGAATAAGTCTCCGATGCTGGTATCCGAATTAGAAGTTGGTGACTCGGTCGAATGTGAATGCCAGTCGCATTTCTCGTCTGAGCTTTCAGGGGTTGTTGCGGGTGTGACATAACCTAGCCCACATCTAGTTTTGTTGTAGTAGTCTCGTGGTTTCCCGCCAGGACTGGCGGCTTCAAAGGTAATCGTCGACCAGTGCCGTAGTTCAAACCTGGTGTAGTTTTCAGATCATACCCCTGTTTTTGTATGAGAGATTAGGATTGGGGGTTATACAGGTAAAGAGGCAGTTTCCCGACATCTGATTCAAGATCGACCTTCTCTATAGTAAAGGGCTGTGGGTCGTCTTTTCGGCCAAAGATGATTGGATGGTCCCCTCCCTCGATTATGCGGTAAGCGTCTTCCACTGGGGTAAGCTGGTTTGCGGTGTAAACATTCGTCACCTGTGTGTGTAGGTGAGTGCCTATACCGTGTTCCATAGCATACATGGTACAAAGCTTATTAAGCTCGAGGTAGCTCAAAGATAGCCCTTTATTGATGAAGTAAGGTATCTTTTCTAGCGGGATTACATCATCTGCGGAGGGAACATCAGTGGGGCAGCCACATACTTGCCTAGCTTCGCTTCTTCTTCGGCTACCCCCTGTATAAATGAAGACTGAGAGGACGACCTAGGCAGCTTGATCGTCAGGGGTTCAGGTGGTGGAGCCGAGTGTGGAGTTGTTGGCAAACTAGCAACCCCCAGTTTGGTACCTGATGCTGGGCGGGGAGTTGTTGGCTCGCTCGAAGCCCCCGACTTTGTATCGGGGTGACGACTCTTCTTGGGAAGGCGTATCGTCATTGGCTTGTCGGAGGGATTGAGCTTCTCCATTTGTGGCTGGCCAACCCTAGGCAGTCTGATTGTCAGTGGCTCCCTTGTGGGTTTTGGCACTTGGCCAGACCTTGGCAGCCGAATTATCATTTGCTCTTCTTGTGCCGAGAGGCTGATTGCGTCCTTACACAGAGTGACTGTAAGGGGTACGGACTTGCCAGGTTTGCGAGCTTGGAGGTGGATCGTTAGAGGTTCTTCTAATCCTGTGGCTGTCTCGGTACGAGCTTGCACATCTCCTTCACCAAGGTGCCTCTTCGACTTTTCGTGTAGGCAGGAGTCTGAGTAGTAGGATTCGACCCCTTTGAAGGAATCGATGTCGACAAATTCTGTCCTCACGAAGCCGTGTTTGTCGACATACTTGAAGCATTGGTGCAGCGTGGAAGGCACGATCATATAATCGTGTATCCAAGGGCACCCCAAGAGGATGTTGTAGGAAGTGTCTGCATCTATGACGTAACCGGTGACTTCCGACTGGAGATCGCCAATTTGGCACTTCAGACGAATCTTTCCAATTTGGTAGCTCCTGCCCGAATTGAAACCGCTGATGGCGGTGCTTGTAGGCGTCAGGTGATGCATAGGGATGCGGGATGATGTAACAGACCCTTCGGAATGATGCTTATAGAAGAACCAGGATCAATGTGCATCCGATCCACCTTTACGTCACTGATGTATCCAGTAAACATAACGGGCGATCGTGCAGGTTGGTTTTGATGAGCATATCCTGCGGAGTGAAGACAATGTTGGGCATCGCTCCCGTGCAAGTGCTGTCTTGGAGATCTGCAGGCGGGTTCTCTCCCGTGAGGTTGACCTGAGCCAGGTACGCGTCGGCATTTTGGAGTGCATCGCTCAAAGACGCACGAACATCCTTTGAGAGTCTTAGGAGCTCGTATAATGACAAACTTGGCCGGTGTGTTGGCCAATTGTGCCAAGATGTCGAAGTTGTAGTGCTTCTCCAGCCCCTGCGGTGCCTCTTTTCGGAGGGATTTGTCAAAGCGAGTCTCCTTCGGCCTAGGCTTGTCGGTCATCGGAGGCTGAGAAGGTCCCGGAGCGTCAGTTGTAGTGGGCTGATGATCTTCAGCCGAGTTATCAGCCACAGGTTGGGATTGTGCCCCAGACCGAGTGACGATGGCTGTGACTTCTTCGATATCTGCCAAGATTGTGCGACGGATCTGACTTTTCCACTCTTCTTCTTACGAATAGAAGATGGTGTAGACTGAGTCACTTCAGATACCAAGTTTGGATGGACCCACATGACCTTCCCTCGTAATGTGGTGAGGGGCACTAGACCAGCAGCCTGATCCCGAGGAGGTGGAAGATTAGCAATCTCCATTGTCGCCAGGGGGATGGGGATCACACCGTCTTGAGTCTCCGTTGGAGGGAAGCTGCCAAATTGTACTGATACCATATTGGCTGCCACAGTTACCTCCTCGAAATCGATGGCCAGAGCGTTCGAATCGATGAGATGTTGGATGTACCGTTTCAGTTGGTAGCAGTCGTGTATAGCATGGTGGACGTAGCGCGTGGTAATGGCAGTACTTTGGGCTCTCCATTTCTGCCGTCCGGGGTTCCCGTTGGTGGAGGGAGTTGAATTCTGTCTCCTTGTATGAGCATGTCCAAGATGGGCTTGACTTGGCCGTCTTCGAAGGAGTAGGTCATTTATGGCCATTGCTTGTCTGTCAATTTTGGCTGAGGTTTTTGTGCCGGTCGGC
>JANAVB010000180.1:0-66122 GCA_029216955.1 Iris pallida
AGGTTGTTTTGGTAATTTTGCAACACCCAAAAGTACTATTCAGCTAAGATTGATCTACTAAAAATACTTACACTAAACATTAACTTTTGTGAAACCCATTACTTGTGAATTAAATTATTATTAGTATTCCATTATTATTATTATTATTTTTATATTATTATTATTATTATTTCAAGTGTTAAAATTATTTCGAAATTAATTAAGGATTTTTGGTTTCAAACCCAGACCCGAGTCAGAACCCAGACCCGAACCTGAGCCCGAACCCAAACCCAATCCCAATTATAATTCTGATTTGGTTTCAAATAATAAAAAAAGAGTTCCCTTTGTGCTGGTCACGAGGACCAGCACCCTCTCGTTCTTCACACACGTACACCTAGTCGTTCCCCCTTCTTCTCCCTCCACACAATCAACCACCACCCCACCCTTACTTAATCCCCTTATCCACAACTCCCACAGCAACTAACCCCCACTCTCTTCTTCATCACAACCCCTCACAACTCCCTCTTCCTCACAACCCCCTCTCTCCCCCACACCCGCTGGCCTCCCCGCACTCACGGTCGTGCCCCGCGCCTCGGACCCCCGCTTCCCGACGCAACCCCCGACCCTCCGGCCGGCCTCCTCCAGGCCCGACGTCCCGCGCTCCGGCCGCCCCTGTGCGCCGACCATCCAGCCCCCTGTCGCCCCTCTCCGGTCAGCGCCCGAGCCCTAGCTCGGCCTCCCCGCACCCGCAAGCCGCCGCCGGCGACCCCCTGGCCCGCGCGCCCGACCCCCGTACGCCCCGATCCGCTGTTCCGTGACAGCGTTGCCGCTGTCCGCTGCTGTCCCGACCCCGATTCGCTGTTCTGCGACTTTCTGTTCCCGACCAGGAGCTGAATTTCAGTTTGGACGCTGTCCCTGGTTTGCATTGCTGTTCGGAGCTCTTATTTCTTTCTCTATTTATCATCTGAGAGCTCTAGCCGAGCAACCTGAGGTATAACCCCTGTCCGTCTCTTTATTTCAGTCTGTGATGAGAATGGTCCCCGATTCCCCTTGGGAATTCGGTTTTAGCGACGTGTATTTTTCCGGAACCTTCGGAAAGGTTATGTTGATTATTCTGGGATTTTCGAATATTTTGGGAATTGGTTTTGGTATATTTCTGAGCTTTCCGGATTTTTCCGGTAGCGTTCTGTGATGTTTTGGGTTGGAATCGGACTTCCGAAATTATTTCGGGTCGTTCCGAATTTATCTGTGGATTGGTTGTGTTTATTCTGTATATATATTTTGGGGATTCCCTGGTTTGGGATTTGCAGAAAAATTATCGGCGCGATTCCCAGTTTTTGGGTTGACTAAAAACAGAGGAGATGCTGCCGGATTTTTCGTAAATTCTAGAATATTTTAAAAATGAATTTAAAATGGATTTCGGAATTTCATTTGATATTTGGTTTTGGGCGACGACCGTATCGGTCAATGGGCCCCGGCTAAGTGCAAACGAAACCGGCTTCGCCCGGACGTTGAGGCATTAGCCTAGTTGAGGATTGGACCATATCTAAGACTCTATATTTTATCTTTATTTTTACTATTTAATTTTGTTCATATTTTATTCATATTTAAAGTTTAGGACTAACGGCAGTTTTGTCTTATTTCAATTTATGTAAATAAATTGTAATGGGCATAAGCCCAGTTGGCTGTGTTCTGTAACTGTATTTGGTAGCATAGATTTTAGTTATTTCTGATTTTGCGAGTTTTTGTATTAAACGAATAAATTGAATAAAAAGTATTTTCGTATAAAATTAATAAGAATTTCTCACATAAAATCTATCAGTTTTGATATTAAAAATCATGTATTTCTCACTAAATAAGAAATTAGTTTTTATACTTATAAATTATAAAAAATACAAAGTTTTAATAAATTAATCTGGCATCGACGAGTTTTCCGAATTCAAAATATAAAATGATCTTTTCCCTCGTATTAAAATCAACGCACAAATAATCGTGTTTCGTGTTCTATTAATTAAAGAATTAAAAATGGATTAGGACACAAATAGAGATTTCAACTAGCGTAGCTAGATTGGTAAACCTGGAATCTGAGTCAATTTCTCGAATGTAGGAATTCGAGGACGATTCTGAATTTCCTGTCTCGAAGTCTTCTACCTCTCTCAAATCCTTTGAGGCAAATATAGTTTGTGTTAGTTTTACAGTTATTTTAATAATCGTTTTACTGCAAGTTTAAACCACGATGCAAACACGAAACTCTTTCAGAGAGTACTGATGTGACTACTGTACTGATTGGGACTGGGGGAATAGAGTAATGATTACCAAAGCCAACGGTAACTTAGAATTGTATTAGCTTACCCCTCATACACACGGGGATAAGCCGTATCGTATCAATAGGATACAACTGTACATCCCAAGCCGGTCATAATTCATTGCCTGTTCAAAACACATTGTTTTACTGCTGAAAACTGTTCATCTTTAAACTGTTTAAAACTGCATTATTCTATTTACTTTAACTGTTTTAAATTAACATGAATTGTACTTTGCTCTCTCCTGACTGGAGATACATTTTTAGGGAATTTTGAGGATGCCGAGCTTTATACAACAGCTACTACAACCCTGTGTTGTACCGGTAGTGCTGCCAGAGTCCCCTTTGGAGGACGTTGGGACTGAGGCCGATGATCCAGCTGATAGATAGATTTTCTTTTCTGCATTGTGTTATTTCAATTCTGTTATTTCATTTCAGAACATTTCTCATTTGTATTTAAATTCCAAGTTTAATAAAGTTTCATTTCCCGATGTTGAGTTGTGACAAATATAGTGTTGTTGTATGGTTACCTGCTACTGGAACAGCTTACTGCCGCCGTCTCAACAATGGCGCAGGCTGGGCATGATCCGGTTCGACCCAATTAGTTGGGATCGGGTCGTGACATGTTTTTAGTGGTGGCCCATGCAGGTCAATACAACAACTTAGGAAAACATAACTAAAAACAATTAGAACACTAGAACATTGATTTGTCACAACATAGGACTGAATTATACATAAATATTTTTGATTGATTAGACTGGTAGGATATCTTGCTTATGTATGTACCCTAAACCTTACAGATTATGGCCAAAGGAAAGACTACCCGATCCAGCCCTGCTGACGATGAGGTGTCATCAACTGATCACACCCCTCCTCAAGCACGCCGGGACCCACCTCCCTTGCAGCTGACAGACCGTCCCCATGCTGCACCAGCTCCCCGGCCCGTTACACTACCACAGCGCAAACGGCGGAACCGGCACTTCCCGGGCTGAGCCGCAGATCCCTGCGGTAGTGCCCGCACCAGCTGTCCTACCAGTGCCCGTGGATCCCACTGATCTAATGGGGATGCTACGAAGAGTGCTTGAAGTACAGAGAGCTCAAGCAGAAGCCCACATAGAGACTGCTGCCCAAGCTGAAGCCCATCGCGAGTAGACCGCGATTAGAGAGGGCATGGAGTGCCCACAACGTAGCTATGGCTTCCCTCGAAGAGAGGAACCACTTCATCAGAGCCATGATCTGCCAAGGTAAGCATGATTCAAAAGTTAAGATTTATCTATAAGACCATTCTTTTGATTAGAAGCGTATTATTGCATGAAGGTGGAAGATATAGAAAACTTTAAGAAGCAAGGCCCGACCTTTCAAGGAACCGAGGGTATCATCTATGCCGATGAATGGCTGGATAGCATGGAGCGTCTCTTGAGCGTCGCTCGACTCCCGGAGGACCTCAAGACTGAAGCTGTAGGACTCCAACTACAGGATGTGGCGAGCACCTGGTATCGGAATGAACCCAGACTCCAGGATAAGCAGCTCGACTGGGACACCTTCAAGAAGCTGTTCCGCAGGAAGTTCTTCCCGACATCGGAGATGCGGGAAATGGAGAGGCAATTCTAGGACTTGAAGCAGGGAAGCATGACGGTCAGCGAGTATGCGGCAGAGTTCGGTCGACTAAGCCGCTTTGCCCATAACCTGGTAGCTGACCCCAAGGATCGTGCTGAACGATTCAGGTATGCTTACGAGAAGAGATTTGCACCCCTGTGATCGCAGGTGGTGCTAAGACCTATGAGAGGATCCTGATCCGAGCTCAGGACGTGGAGAAGAGCCAGCCTTCTCGATCCAAGAGGGAGTATCCTGGAACTAGCAACTTCTAGGGTAATCAGAAGAGGCCCAACAACAACAACAACAGGCCCTCGCACCACCATCAGCATCATCATCAGGCGAGGACCAATGACAGAGCACACCAGAAGCAGATCCCCGTCTGTGACTTTTGCAAGAGGCCATGGCATCAGTCAGACATATGCAGGAAGAAGCTAAGACATTGTCTGGTCTGTGGGTCTGCCACCCACCAAGTAAGGGACTGCCCCTCATCAGTCCACCGGACCGGAACCAATCAGCAAAAAGCTCCTCTACCTACTCAACAACAACGGTTCGGACAGCACCAGCAGAGGACCGGGCGAGCTTTTGCCCTAGCAGCTGATGGACAGAAACCAGAGTAGAAACCCACCGCATATGTCATCACAGGTTCCATTTATGTGTTTTCACATCCTGCTCTAGCATTATTTGATTCGGGTGCATCACATAGTTTTATATCATCAAAGTTTATATATGCACACCACATAAATTCGGGACTTAGCAAGATGATTAGTAGAGTTATGACCGGTGGTAGACCCATACCCATCACTGAGGCTTGTAATTGTCCCATAACTATCTCTGGCCATCAGTTCTTAACACCTTTACTAGTGATGCCCCTGTCCAACTATGATGTAGTCCTAGGGATGGACTGGTTAAGTGAACAGCATGCGCTGATAGATTGTCACCGAGGATGTGTAATCTTCAGCCCACCAGGAGAACCAGAGTTTGAAATCTCTCGGGCTCAGGAAGATATGAAAAGTATTTCCTACTCCTCTATCACCGAAGAACCCGGGCCTCCTCACCCTATCATTGCGGAATTTATGGACGTATTTCCAGATAGTCTTCCAGGATTGCCGCCGGATCGAGGTGTAGAATTACCATCGATCTAGTACCCGGCTCTTCCCCTATTTCTCAGGGATGCTACAGAGTCAACCCAAAGCAGGCTAAGGAGATGAAGGATCAGATCGACGAGCTGAAGTCGCAAGAATTTATCGGAGACGGAGCTTCACCATAGGGGAGCACCAGTTTTGTTTGTGCCCAAGAAGGATGGAACTGTGCGGATGTGCATTGACTACCGGGCGCTGAACAACATCACCATCAAGAACAAGTACCCCTTGCCCCGGATCGACGACCTGTTTGATCAACTGAGTGGAGCCAAGGTATTTTCAAAGATAGATCTCAGATCAGGCTACCATTAAATCAAGGTGAGGAAGGAGGATATTTCTAAGACGGCGTTCAACACCAAGTATGGACAATTTGAATTCTTGGTCATGCCGTTTGGACTGACAAATGCTCCCGCGGTATTCATGGACCTCATGAACAAGGTTTTCCATGAATATCTGGATCAGTTTGTTGTCGTCTTCATCGATGACATACTGATCTACTCGAAGACGGAGGAAGAGCATGAAGAGCACTTGAGGAAAGTGCTGAGTACCTTGAGGAAGGAGAAGCTCTATGGTAAGCTATCCAAATGCGAATTCTTTTTAGACAAAGTGGAATTTTTGGGCCATGTTGTCACAGGAAAAGAAATTTTGGTGGATCCAAAGAAGATAGCTGCTATTGAGAAGTGGACTACACCAAGCTCGGTTGCAGAGATCAGAAGCTTTTTGGGACTAGCTGGCTACTACCGGAAGTTCGTGAAGGATTTCTCCAAGATTGCGGAGCCAATGATGAAGCTTACCAGGAAGAACGAGGAATTCATATGGTCTGAAGCGTGCCAGTCAGCTTTTGAGGAACTGAAGAAGAGGCTCACAACAGCGCCGATACTTGTACTACCCGCAGGTACCGACGGTTTCTCAATCTGTAGTGATGCTTCCGAAAAAGGACTGGGTTGCGTTCTTTAACAACACGGGAAAGTAATTGCCTATGCATCTAGACAATTACGGACTCATGAGAAGAACTACCCCACACATGATTTGGAGCTTGCAGCAGTGATATTTGCTTTGAAACTATGGAAGCACTACCTGTATGGAGAGAGAGTGAAAATATTTACGGACCACAAAAGTCTGAAATATGTTTTCACTCAGAAGGAGCTGAATATGGGACAGAGACGATGGCTGGAGCTAATGAAGGATTTTGATATCAACCTGCAGTATCATCCGAGTAAGGCTAATGTTGTTGCAGATGCACTTAGTCGATACCCGATGACAATGTTCTTGACCAAGAAGCGCCATTTGCTGGAGGACATGGAGAAGCTTGGATTGGAAATTGTACTGCGCGAGGAAGAGATGAAATACTTGGAAGAGAAGACATCGTACCAGAAGATGAATCATCATTGATGCAGTTGCAAGTGCGTTCGAGTCTTATGGACAAGATCAAGGAGACACAATTCCAAGACGAGACGCTTTGCAAACTTAGAGATCAAGTGTTGGCAGGAAAACTAGAAGGACTCTCAATCGCCAGCGACGGAGCACTGAAGAATGGTACGAGGCTTTGCGTACCAAATGGCGAACTGAGGAACGAGCTGATGCAAGAAGCGCACCAGTCGCAGTATTCCATACATCCTGGAGCCAACAAGATGTACCGGGATATACGAACTATAGTATGGTGGTACGGAATAAAGAAGGACGTATCCAGGTATGTGGCTAGATGTTTAATTTGTCAGCAAGTTAAAGCTAGCAGACAGAGACCAGCAGGACTTTTGCAGCCGCTTGACATTCCGGAGTAAAAATGGGAGCACATAACGATGGATTTTGTATCGGGACTGCCTCGATCCCAAGGAGGGAAGGATGCCATTTGGGTTATCGTGGACCAACTGACGAAGTCAGCTCACTTTATCCCCTTCAAGGTTGGTTTATCCACCGAGAAGTTGGCAGCAGTGTACATGCGGCACATCTACCAGATTCATGGAGATGATAAAATGGATTTAGTCACGCTGAGATGACTTTAATGAGAGATTTGCTCCGAGATGATTGGGCTGTTGGGATTCTGTGCGGTTAGGATCCCGTGCAAATCTCCAAATATCGAGGCAATAATGACTTTGCCGTCGTTTAGAATTCTTCATGAGCCTATAAATAATTCATAAACCACTCCTTTACTTGCTTTCAAGAGAGAGAATCCACAGAAGAAAGAAAACTCCTCCTTCCCCGACGAACTTTTTCTTCTCCGACTTCTTCTTCTCCTTCACAGCAGCAATGGCACCCAAGAAGTCCGACGCTCAGGCCAAGGGGAAGGCTCCTGCGTCTTCCTCGCGTGCCACCACCGACAGACTCCCTCGACGAGAAGTCACTGCAACCACCTATGCAGCGTAAGTGATGGACGAACTGTTGAAGACGACTTTGATGAAGATGAACTTTGATGAAGACGAACTCCACATAGATTTAGGATTAAAAATAATCAAATGATGAACTCAGAAATGTATCCCCCTTCTTAGGGCAAAGGATATTAACAAAGTATGCCCCCTCTTTAGGGTCGGCCATACTTCACATCTTCGTGTTTACGAAGCTCTGTGTTTCACGCAAAGGAGCATGGCTCTCATGATTCTGCGTGATTCTTCACATGTTGAATAAATCCCATGTGTGATTGTTGATCTTTGCGTGATTCTTTGCAGTGTCTACACCGAAAGCTGAGATCGTTGTGAAGGAAGAAATGCTGCCTTTCGTCAAAGAAGAAGTGACACCCAAAGAAGAACTGGCATCCATCAAGGAGGAACACATTTCTGATGTTAAAGCATCTGTAAAGGAAGAACCCATGTCTGAAGAAAGCAGTACTGGGAGTTCTGACCCTCTTGCTCTGGACGAGAATATACATCCTTTGTACGCAAAATGGTTGAGGGAATGGCATATGCGTCGTCGTAACTAGGCCAAAAATGTCTGTCAGTGTAATCTCTTGCTTTTTGTCAGGCTGAAGAGATAATAATCTTCTATGAAAGTGCGAATGTAACCGTTTTTAAATCAATAGAATGCCTTTGCACTTTTGAGTGAAATAGATTATCAGGATGATCGAAAAATGAACTGCCAAGTGGTTGCAATGAATGGATGAACCATCATAATAACTGTAATAAATGAACGAACCACCGGATGAATGTATTAAATGAACAGACGAACCATCTTAATGAACGAATCTTGGGAAAGACGCGTCCCTTCAATTCTTGTAACCAAGTGCCTATAAATAGAGCATATCTTTGAATGGAAAGATCAACATCACTCCCTTCTATTCATAATGTCTTCCGAAGATAGCATGAAGAAGGCCGAAGCCGTCTCCAAGGTTGACGAAGGCGCTAAAGAGCACCCAACTCCACCGAAGACGGAGACGGGGGAAGGCTCGTCTAATCCCAAGCCACAAGAGGATATCCTGGACTTCTTACTCGAACCAGGAGAAACCGAAGAAGAAGAAGCAAAGAGGTTGGCTGCCTACCAGTTTCTGGTGCGATCAGGCAATGATGTGTTCGATTCCTTTGCCAATTATGTATTTGGTCCTCGTCCTAAGTTTGAAAAGGATGACAGTGATCTTCCATGATAATGTACTCCTCTTCATGAAATAAAATCAACTTTTATTTATAAACTGATAATGTTTACAAATAGTCTTATTTATATTCATGTGTAACAACAATTCGACTGTCTAACTCGGCTAACCGATAAGCTCCGTTTGAATAAACTTTGTTTACAATGCAAGGTTCTTCCCACTTTACATCAATTTTACCTTTATTCATTGATCTTTAGACTCAGAAATCAGAAAGACTAGATATCATTTTCATAAATATGATACTGAGATAGAAAATTCAGAGGTGATATGGACATGATTTTCTAGATATCAAATTTGTTAAGAAAACGATACAAAGTAGAATATCTCTTTCCACTGGGGATAACAGATATCGAAACAATTCTTGTAAAGAACAATGATTTTGGTATTTTGAGTAGCTGGTACATGATGGGAGAACAATCTTGACGAAAAATATTAGACATAATATTTCTTCAAAAACTTGCCGTTGATGGGCATCATGGTGACTTTATCATCCAGAGTAGTGGGTTGATAAGCCCCATTAGAAAAGACCTTATTTACAATGAATGGACCTTCCCATTTTGCATCGAACTTGCCTTTATTCATGTGCGTCATAGTCATCGGACGTCTGATGGTAAGAACAAGTTCTCCTTTTTGAAATGTTCGAATTCTGACTTTCTTGTTAAAAGCCCTTGAAATTCTAGCTTGATAGAATTCGATATTCTGTTGAGCAGACAACCGCCTTTCATCCAGAGCTTCCAACTCTTGAAGTCGAAGACGATCATTATTCTCGGAGGTAAGTTCATTAGCGATTGCTATCCTTAAAGAAGGAATTTGAATCTCTAATGGAAGGACAGCTTCACATCCGTACACCAGAGAGAAAGGCATACATTTAGTAGCATTACGAACTGTAGTGCGATAAGCCCACAAGCATTCACCAAGCTTCTCACTCCAATTACGTTTGTTGGTAGAAACAAACTTCTTTAGGAGTTTGATGATGGTTTTGTTGAAAGCTTCTGCTAATCCATTAGCTGCAGGATTATATGTGGTAGAAGCCACATTGTCAATCCGATGATCGTCGCAGAATCGAGGAAATTTTTGGCTGACGAATTGTGGTCCATTATCATGAATAATGCGTTGAGGAACACCAAATCTATAAATGACATGGTGTTTGATAAAACTTGTCACGACCCGCACCCTAGAGTAGGGGCACGAGACGTGGGTACGTCCAGCCTACGCCGCCAGCTCCAGGTCATGGGTAGGGTAGTTCTTCTCATGAGGACGTAATTGCCTGGAAGCATAGGCAATCACCTTCCCATGCTGTTGCAAGACGCAACCCAACCCCTTCCCTGAAGCATCACTATAAATAGTGAAACCACCTGATCCTGAAGGCAATGTCAGAATCGGAGCTGTCGTAAGCCGCTTCTTCAACTCATCAAAAGCTGCCTGACACTCCTCTGACCAAACATACTCAGTATCCTTCCGGGTCAACCGTGTCAACGGCTCTGCAACCCGGGAGAAATCCTGCACAAATCTCCTATAGTATCCTGCCAGCCCCAGGAAACTCCTGATCTCTGCTACTGAAGTCGGCGCCTTCCAAGCCTCAACTGCTACAATCTTCTTGGGGTCAACTGAGATACCATCTCCAGTCACCACATGCCCCAAGAAGTCCACCTGGTCCAAGAAAAACTCACACTTGGAGAGTTTTCCATAAAGCTGCTCCCGTCTAAGAGTCTCTAGCACTATCCGCAGATGCTCCTCGTGCTCCTCCTCTGTCTTAGAATATATCAAGATATCATCAATGAACACCACCACGAACTTGTCCAAGTACTGGTGGAACACCTTGTTCATTAGATTCATAAACACTGCTGGTGCATTGGTTAGCCCAAACGGCATAACCAAGAACTCAAACTGCCCGTACCGCGTCCTGAAGGCGGTCTTGGGAATATCCTCCCTCTTCACCTTTACCTGGTGATAACCCGACCTCAAATCAATCTTGGAGAACACCCGAGCTCCGCTCAACTGATCAAACAGATCATCGATCCGCGGCAGTGGGTATCTGTTCTTGATTGTCAGGTTGTTGAGTGCCCTATAGTCGATACACATACGTACCGACCCATCCTTCTTTGGTACGAAAAGCACCGGTGCACCCCAAGGTGAAGAACTAGAGCGAATGAAGCCCTTGTCCTGCAGCTCATCCACCTGCTTCTTCAGCTCCACTAACTCGCTGTTGTTCACTTAATAGACATGCTGGGAGATCGGTTCCGTACCGGGAACCAAGTCTATCGAGAACTCTACATCTCTGTCCGGTGGAAGTCCTAGCAACTCCTCTGGAAACACGTCCATAAACTCTGCGATCAAGGGATACGGAGCCACCTGCTCCTTGACTGATGCTCCACAGAAGACTCCGCCGTCCTGCTCTGTCTGCCGTCGGGTGTACTCAAACTCTGGCTCTCCTGGCGCCCCGAACAAAACTCTACCCCTACGGCAATCAATGCGGGCGTGGTGTCTACTCAGCCAGTCCATACCTAATACTATATCGTAGTTCGGTAATGGCATGACGAGTAAACTCACTCCCAACTCTCAGCCTCCCAATATAACACTCCGCCCTCTGCAAACATCACTCACGAGGATGACCCCACCCCCGGTTGTGATCTTGCAGGTCCTAGGCAATGGTTCCGAAATCAAACTGTGTCTAATAGCATACGATACAGACACAAAGCTGTGGGAAGCCCCGAAATCAAACAATGCGAATGCTGGAAGGGAGTCGAGAAGAACCGAACCTGCTATCAGCTCTCCGATGACCTCATCATCCTCAGCTGCCATGGCGAAAGCTCGCCCCTGCTGTCCACCTCGTGTCTGCTGCTGGTGCTGCTGGAACCTCTGCTGCTGGGTCTGCAGGGCTGGTCCCCTCTGCTGGCCTGCTGGAGCCTTGGCTCCACCTCCCTGCTGTTCTCGTCCAAAAGCCCCTGGGCAGTCCCTCAACTGGTGATCTCCAGCACCACAAAGTAGGCACTTGCCTAGTTTCTTCCTGCACTCATGGATCATGTGCCCCGGCTTCTTGCAGAAGGCACAAAAGACTAACTGTCGGGGTGCCTGCTGTCCTTTCTGCTGCTGGTACTGCTGCTGAAAGGGTGCACGACCCTGCTGCTGAAACTGCTGCACTGGCCTCTGCTGCTGCTGCTGCTGGAAATGAGGCCTCTTGGCCTGCCCCTGACTGCTACTGCCCGACTGAAAGTCACGACCTCTCTTCTGCCTCAGTCCCAGGTCGTCCTCTGCCGCCATGGCCCCGGAATAAATCTCAACAAATGTAGCGTTCCGGTCGCTCTTAGTCAGCGACCGAATCTCCCTAGTCAAACCTCGACGAAACTTCCTTGCCTTGGTCTTCTCCGTCAGGTCATCAATAAACCGGGACCAGTCGGCAGAACTTCCCGGCATACTCAGCAACAGTCTGGTTCCCCTGAACCAGAGCCTCGAACTGCGCTTCGATCCCACCCAAGGCTACATCGGAGAAGAACTGCTCCTTGAACAGCTCCTTGAACTGGGCCCAAGTCTGGCCCTCCACTCCTACTCTGGGATCAGTCTGGTACCATGCACGGGCCAAATCCTGCATCTGGATGCCCGCTGCCTCAATGTGAAGCCGAACTGGTATCTCTGCTAGTCGGAAAATCTCCTCTATGTGCTCAATTCAGTCATCGGCAACGTGAATGCCCTCAGTGCCAAAGAACTCCCGAGGGTGCATCTTCTGGAAGTCCTGTATATCTCTCTCCCTCCGACGGGGCTGCTGCTGGGCCCCCTGACCAGTCACCATCTCAACAGTCGTGCGTACCAGCTGGTGTGCCTCATCAATCCCCTGCCTGAAATCTGCTGTCTGCCTCTCACTGCGCTGGTGCGAGGACTCCAGAATCCTCTCCACGAAGGAGAAGAGATGGGTAGCATCAACCATCCCCGCAGGCGAAGGCTGCTGCGTGGGAAGGATCTCTGGAAGCACCAAGCTCGGCCTCCCGACTGGTGGAGGTGCTCCTCCAAAAGTGGCAGAAACTCCCACTCCCGAGGGCTGCACTGGCCCTGTGGCACCGGGAGCTGGATGCTGGACACGAGAGGTGGCAGACCCCTCTCCAGCCTCTCCCGTCACGGGGCGATGTGATCGCGTCTCAACCATCCTGGAGACACAGATCAAACAAGAATCAATTACTGAAAATGAGTCGAAATAATCAAAGTAGGACAGTTTAAAATTCTAAGGAAGACAATAAGCAGCAAAATAGATATACGAAATCTGATAAGGAGTTTTCCTAGTGTGATTGAGTACCTTCAGAAAAAAAAATTTCACTAATTTCTACTGCAGGCTGCAGCGGTATTCTAGTTCGAACACCACTATATTTCTAATCTAGACCTGCATGGGCCACCACTAAAAACGTGTCACGACCCGCACCCTAGAGTAGGGGCACGAGACGTGGGTACGTCCAGCCTACGCCGTAGTGTCGGCGGTAGAACGCTGTCCTAGGTCACAACATCTAACAACTGAAAGTAATAGCAGTTATACTCCCTGAATGGGGGTGACATAGCAGAATATAAAACTCAATCACAGCTAAGATAGAACAGATAAGATAGATAGATAATGAAAGATAACACAAACCAGAACAGAGAATCACAGAGATACAAGTCCAGAACTAAGTGACTAAATAAATACAACTCAGAATATCCCAAGTCTAGTACAGTAATCCAAAATAGAAAGACAGTCCTAAACTAAAGGAGTGTCATCTACAGCTAATGGCTCCTGCTGCTGGTCCAAGTCTGGGCACTCATCTAGTGTGGCACCGTAGTAAGTAGGGCAGAACGCCTCAGCCTCATCCTCTGTAATATTTCAACAGGTCCAGTCAGGACGGGAACGAGCAAATATCTCTCAACAGTTCATATCAGGTTAGGAGTATAAATCATTGCAATAGAGTAAAATACAGAAAATGCTGAATGGAAGTACAAGTAAAACAAGAGATATTTGTAACTGGAAATAGATACATGATAGTAAAGACTGTAAGTGACTACGTGATTTAGAGCACAATATGGTTATGTAAACGGCTTGGGGGCACATGAATACAAATAGGGAGCACATGAATACCTACTGGGGATTGTGTCCACATAACCAATTCTACTCACCCCGCCCCAATCAATACACAAGGATCCGTTCAAGTTATGTTATAAGCACATGAATACAGCTAAGATACATGAACTCACGAAGGAGTAGTACATGAGCACATGAAGCACATGACAGCACATGAGAACATGTAAAAACATGAACTAAATACGAGTACAAGGAGTACGTGATGCACATGATAAAGTACATGAACATGAAATACCCGATGCACCCGTAGAGGGATAACATCTCCGGAAGGGATCCATATAGTACTAATCCGTGAAGATACGTGTCAGCATCAAGTAGAGTAATCTAGAGCATGAATATATCCAGACAGGTATGAAAAGATCAGAGAATGTACTCGCCTGCTATCTGAAAGTCCGAGATGAAAGTACTGTCCGAGGAGTGGTGTCTGGCTCCTATTTAGAACAGTACGAGTCACAACAAGTCCAGAAAAGAAATATAATGCACTATAATGCGTTCTACGTGAATCTAGGTCAATCTAGACCAAAGTTAACTCTTGGTCAACCTATAGTCAACTGAGTCAAATCTAAGTCTAGCAAGACTATTCTAGGCAATAATATGACTAACTAGTCCACACCATGACTATCTACCATAACACATATATGTATATAATACCATGCATCAAAGGTATTCCCCCTTACTCTATAACACATATCACCACATATCAAGACACCACATAATACCCAATATATATATATATATATATATATATATATATATATATATATATATATATATATATATATATACATATCACACATATGTATCTAACTAATACATATATGTATAGGACTAAATATCACAAGGCACATTCATTCACATATATTTATAGGAAACTAATCCTAGACACAAGCCTATAATATATATACATAGGTAGGGAGAGGGAACACAAGCACATGTGTAATAGGTGTGTGACATGGTGTGTGTCAAAAGAATCATGGCAGTGGTGTGAAGGTGTGTGTATCATCAATAACTAGGAAAAACTAGGGTTTAATTCCCAGGTTTTAGGCAAGATCAATTTCAGTTTTTTACACAAGGGGATCTCAGTCATATGTAAATGGAAATAACCAAAGTGACAGTGTACATTTTAGTTTAAAACAGTTCAAAGAAAGGGAGTACTCATGTATTAACTCATTCACAGGTTTTTGAACTAAAACTCAGATTTGAGTTTGAATATATAATCATGGGTTAACAGAACATGATCTCAGGTTATACATTCATGAAACAAGCACATAATAGTCCAAAGGAATCTCAAACTAGTTAACAGTTCTCATGTTTGTATAGGATATCAAAATCAGGTTTGTACAGTGTAAAGCAAACTTAGGCAATAGTTCTCAGGTTTTTGAAGAATGTACAAAACCAAGTTCCACATTAGACCAAAACAGTTCAAACAATTTAGTCATTCCCTTGGCCTACATTCTCAGGTTTTTGATTCATTTCCAGGTTCCTACAGAACAGTGCAAGCCAATGTCAGGTTTTGTGTAAAGCCAATCTCAGGTTTTGTGTTCAAAAACTCAGATTTCTCATAACCTTAACATGCCTCATATGAATCTCATTTTTTAGTTTGCAGTAGTACATCAATCTCATATCATCAGTTTTGTAGTAAAGAAGATTTCTTTACAGTATAACACATCAATTCCTGTTCCTTACACAGGAACTCATATTTTGTATTGAAAACACATCCATTTCAATCCAAATTTAACATACAACTAAGTAATACATAGAAGAATATGTTAGAGTCTTAATAGCAAGTATTTCAGAGTGCCTAATAGGTTAAATCGATTGATAAAACTCATTTTGAAAACTGGAACCAAAATCAGGAAATGGGGAATCAACACAGTTTTGAGCTCATCACAACAAAATCAATCCAACTATCAATTTCCTCTACACACAAACCCAAACCCAATTTCAATTGCCAAGACTATGCTAACATTATTTATGATATGTAGGTTCAGATTTAACAGGCAAAACACAACAGGGAAATAGGAAATTCAATTGTTAGAGAACTGGAAATAGGCTGTGTCTGTGTATCAGTGCTCACTACACTGTCTTATGAAATTTTCGAACCCAATGATCATTCCAAATTAAACCAATGTATAATGTGTTGTAACAGAGATTTAAATACTCACTTAGGATCTAAATAACCATTAAAACATAATTTAAAAACATTAAAAACGATTAACAACAGATCACAACACACAGTACACACACGCACACACACAGTCCAGTACACACTGGAAATTGTGTCCGACACGACACGAGGACTCGTAAATTTGACGAGCCTCGTGTCAGTCAATGCCCCAACACGTGTGCCAAAAATCTCGTGGCCACGTGGCGTGTGCTGCGCGCAATCAACCCCGAGCAGCAGGGGATGCAACACAGCCCGCGCGCGCGTGGCACCCCGCGTGTTCACGTGTCCGTGTGGACTCGGCACAACACTAAGACACGAAACCAAGCACAGGAATGTGTAAGCGAGACCAAATACTAATTTCCTATTCAAACCAAACCACAAATTTCACACGAAATGTCCATTGGGGCATTTCATCAAACAATAAGCACTGCCTACTGATACGTGTCCTGTTTGGACACGAAATGACACGAAATTTTAGGAAACCCTATTCCTACAGTTAGGCTAGGGTTAGGGCATCCTAGAAATGATTTTTACAGTATTTTAGGAGCATTAATGGAGATTATACCTATAGGTGTCCAAAGCTCCAAAAAGCTCCAAAGAAGAGGATTCTTCAAAGCACCCAAAACTCCTCAAATTGTGTGCTCCCTGTCAAATCTCAATCCAAACAGCAAGAGAACAGTATTTAGAGACTATAGGAATTTGTTTGAAGGAAAAAAGACCTAATTTGGATTTTCTATGAATTTGTGAAGTTGGAACATTACCTCTTTTCTAAAACTTGATGAACCCTAATGAAAGAGGCTATCCCTAAAATTTGGGAGGATATAAATAGGGGGAGGGCTGTTATGTGGCTGGCCAAAGGCCCTAGGGTTAGGGTTTTAGCTTGTGGGTTGAGTCCTAACTAGTCTAGTCATGATTTGA
Source organism: Iris pallida (assembly GCA_029216955.1). Lineage (NCBI taxonomy): Eukaryota > Viridiplantae > Streptophyta > Magnoliopsida > Asparagales > Iridaceae > Iris > Iris pallida. The sequence goes on from JANAVB010000180.1 coordinate 16,774, forward strand.
CTTGTGACTACACAAGCCATTCTCTAACCAAACTAAATCCGATTAGCCCCAAACCAATTCTAACTAACTTGAAATGACTAACTAAAGTCACACTAGGGTTTCTTAACCTAACCATGGTGTCTGGACCTAGGTTAGCCAATAGGACAATCTCCTAGTCCACATGGGTCACAGTCTAAAACTAGCACCAAACAATTCACCAAAATTTATCTAAAATCACATTAATTATAATTAAATATAATAATCCTAAAATAATTCTAAAATTTTGAAAATGACCAAAATACCCTCAAGCTAGAAAAGTGGCAGTGACAAAACTGATAACATTGGAAGTTTTGACTTCAAATAATGGAATGGCTTCAGCCCATTTGGAGAAATAATCGGTTATTGCGAGAATAAACCGATGACCTTTAGATGAAGGTGGATTGATTGGGCTAATAATGTCCATGCCCCAGGCTTCGAAGGGCCATGATGCTGCCGTCGGATGCAGGAATTCTGAAGGTTGATGTATAAAATCCGTATGGATTTGACAAGCTTTACACTTCCTTGCATATTCGATGGCATCTGATACCATAGTTGGCCAATAATAACCCATCCGTCGAATACGGTCTTGAAGTTTTGGTCCAGGCTGATGCGCTCCGCAGATTCCGTCATGTGCCTCGCGAATGATTTGTTGAGCTTCATCACCGGCAATACATCGAAGAAGTAGACCATCATAAGATCGACGATATAAGGTCTTTGTAGTATGATTATAATAGAATCTGGGTGATCGTCGTCTAATAGATGCTGCCTCACTCGGATTATCTGGAAGAATATCATACAATACAAAATCTAAGAAAGGAAGTCTCCAATCTTTGTCCGTATTCTGAGCCTCAGTTGCATTATTGAAGATGAATTCCATACTGGAATCAGATGAAGAAGAAAATAATTTACGACCGAATCTGAATCCTCTTGTTGTATTAACATCATGAGATGATGATTCTTCGATGTCAACAGGAAGTCCGAGAGTCAGATTGTTCTCAAGATGAAATAATTCCCGATTGTAAACAACAATCATTTGTTGCCGTCTGACTGGAATAGCTAACACTGCAGCGAGATTAGCAAGAGCATCAGCTTCCGTGTTACATGCTCGTCTAACATGTTCGATGAAGAATTCCTCAAATGAAGAGGACATAGATAAAGCCGCTCTATGATAAGGGACCAGATCTTGATGGCGAACTTCGTAAGTACCCCTTATCTGGTTGACAATGAGTTTAGAATCTCCATACGCTTCCAAATGTTGAATATCTAGATGTTTAGCAAGCTGGAGACCAATAAGCAATACATTGTACTCAGCGACATTGTTCGAACATGGCTGGTCAAGAGAATAAGCTCTTTGGATAGCAAGACCCTCTAGTGATACAAAAACGATTCCAACTCCGGCGACAATGTCACCATTAGGACCTATCCTTGAAGCTCCGTCAAAGAATAGACGCCAAGTAGGATCTTCTTCAGCAACTTGATGTGAGTCTAGGACTTCATCTGGAATCTCATCATAGAGTTTTGAATTCTCTGGGATTGAATGAGCAGCCAGAAAATTAGCTAAAGCTTGTCCTTTGACCGACTTCTGGGGGATATAGTACATGTCGTACTGAGCAAGTAAGATTCCCCAATTAGCCAATCGAGAATTTAAAGCACTTGGTTTCTTCATCATGACCCGTATGGGATTGATCCTGGAGATGACATGAATGGTCTGACCCATGATATAATGTCGTGTCTTTTGGACTGCGAACATTAGGGCTAGACATTCTTTTTCGACCGGTGAATACCGAGGTTCAGCTCCGGTCATAGTGCGACTGAGATAGTAAATGGCTTGTTCATGACCATCTTTGTTCTTCTGAGCAAGTAATGCACCCAATGAATGACTCATCGCTCGGGTATATAGAATGAATGGAATTCCTGAGACGGGAGGTACCAATACTGGAGGGCTCATCAGATATTATTTTATGTCATCAAATGCTTTCTGACATTTATCATTCCAGACGAAAGAAACACCTTTCTTCATAAGTTTGTTGAATGGTCTGCAGCGACCTGATAAATTAGAGATGAATCTCCTGATATAAGCGATTCTTCCTTGAAATCCTCGTAGCTCTTTTAAGGAGCGTGGAGGACGCATCTCTTGGATGGCTTTGATCTTCTCGGGATCCACGTGTATACCTTTAGCGGTAATGACGAAGCCGAGAAATTTGCCACTAGAGACACCTAAGAAGGACTTAGTAGGGTTCATCTTTAATTGATGCTTGCGCATTAGATCAAATATAGTCTTCAAATCTTGGATGTGATCCTCTTTTTGTCGACTTTTGACAGCAATATCATCAACGTAGCATTCGACTGTTTTTCGGAGATGTTCGCGGAATATAGTGCTCATAGCTCGTTGATAAGTTGCTCCTACATTCTTGAGACCAAATGGCATAACTGTATAACAGTATGTACCGATCGGCGTTCTGAAAGAAGTGTGTTTCTCGTCATCTGGAAACATTTTAATCTGATTGTACCCGGAATACCCGTCCATGAACGACATCCGTTCAAACCCACAGGTATTATCGATCATGACATCAGTGATTGGTAGAGGGAACTCGTCTTTAGGACAAGCCGCATTGAGATCGCGGTAGTCTATACAGACCCTGATCTTGCCAGTCTTTTTGAGAACAGGAACAATGTTAGCCACCCAATCGGGATGTTGTTCCTCTCTGATAAACTCAGAAGCCATGAGTTTATTGACTTCAGCTTCAATTGCATCCATGATGTCTGGACGAAATCGTCGCTGTTGTTGTTTGACCGGTTTAGCATTCGGCAAGATATTGAGTTTATGAGTTGCGATCTGTGGATCAAGTCCTGGCATATCTTCATAACTCCAAGCGAAGACGTCAATGTATTCACGAATGAGCTTGATCATGTCTTGCTTATCAGTTTCTGAAAGACTATCACTGATGAATATTGGTTTGGGGGATCCCTCTTCACCAACATCTATTTGAACAAGTTTGTCTTCAGTCGGAGGCTCTTTTTGCTCAAATCTGAATTCTCATTGATTATCTAATCTTTGGGCCCATTGTTCTGATTCAGGTGAGATTTTAAATTCGTCTTCGATTTCATCATCTTCCTCAGAACCGTCAATGGAAACCATGTTAGAATATAGAATATTATGGTAGAAGTCACCAATACTTGTATCGGAACCCCAAGAGGTGGTACTAGAAGAATCAGATCTCGTATCTTCATCAGATTCGGGATCTTCATGGATGATATTGATGAAGGGAGTAGGAGCGATATAACCCAATCCGCATTTCGTCCTTCCATATTTCAAAGAAGGAATCCGGACATGCATTTTCCTTCCTTTACCCTCATTAAGGCCAGTTCTGAAGTCATAGCCCATATTTTTTATAATGTCTTTAGATTGCTGACTATAACGACGTAATTGTAACCTTCCGGTGTCATCGTCTTTGTCATCATCTTCTAGATCAGAGGGATTCTGGGTCCCTTTGTAAAAGAATATTGGAATGTCTCCTGGCTTTCTGCTGGGGACTAGAAAATATGAAGTTTGTACTGATTCTAGGGATACTCCCGTATGAAAAGTCTGTACAACTCCTATAGTTATTGTTCTTAAGTCATCTAACAGATGCAATTAACTATGAACATGATTACACACATCAATATACTGCAAAGATGGAGACATTTCATTAAATTCAAAAGCAACAATATTTACATGGGAAGAGGACTGAGCCTTAGAAAACTTAGCCAAGTCAATGACTAAGGGGGAAGAAGCAGAAGAAGCTTTGTTTCGATTAAGATCGATAACAAATGGCTCAGAAGAGGTGAGCTCCCTTTGAGATGGAAGAGTAGTCTGCCCTCTGACAGGGATTACCAGAGTATCATGTCTTATAGGAGAAGATACAGAAACTGTAGTACGTCCACTGACAGGAATGATCAGTGTGTCTTGAGTAGATGACTGGGGCAATGGAGAGATACGTCCACTCACTGGAACAATGAAAGAACCTTCTCCAGAAGATGTAGAAGATTCTTCTGGAGTGATTCGACCTTTAACAGGAATTATCGAGGTCTCATTTTGAGGATCTTCTTGTTCCATGGCTTGTATTAATTTTGTATATTCCTCTTTGTACATCCGGGAATCGTCGAAATAGGTTTCAACCCCACTGAAGGGATTTATATCAGCAACTTCCTTTCGTACTTGTCCATTGCTATCAATGTATTTGAAACACTGATGAAGAGTGGAGGGCACCACATTATTTTCATGAAGAAAGGGTCTTCCCAGAAGAAGATTGTAAGATCCTGCTATCTCAATCACATAAAAGGTGACTTTGGATCTGAAATCGCCTATCTGAAGCTTTAGATGAATCTTTCCCAAAGGCTCGCTTCGGCTTTGATTGAATCCCAAGATAGTAGTGACCGTCTTGGAAAGTTTATGAACAGGGATTTTTAGTTCATCCAGCAAACTCCTTGGCATTATGCTTATAGCATACCCAGGATCGATGAGGATACGATCTATCTTCATCGTATCGATATAACCAGTGTAGTAGAGAGGCCGGTCATGTCGATTATCCTCCAAGAGCATGTCATCTTGTGTAAAGGTGATGTTTGGGATAATCTCCAATACACTGTTGCAATGTAAGCAAGTAGCAGGTTCTGCATCTGGCTCCTTTAGCTATGCAAGACAAGCGTCAGCCTGAAGAAGTGCCTCGTTTAATGTCTCTCGAGTCTCTTTAGAAAGACGTAGAAGTTCAAAGAGAGACATTCTAGCTGGAGTATTAGCAAGTTGAGCTAGAACGTCGAAGTTGTAAGGCTTCTGAAGTCCAAGAGGAGAGGACTTCTTGATTGGCTTGTCGAAGCGAGCCTGTTGCTTGCCTTTCTCAAGAGCTGTAGGCTTGGAAGGAGTAGGTACCCCCGGTGTAGTTGAAGGAATAGGCACAGTGGATGATTCTTCTTCAAGAGGAATATCTGAAGAATCTTTGACAGCTGGAAAAACATCTGGAGTATCTTCAGGATCCTTAGAATAATCCTTTAGATAAGGCTTTCCTGTTCTAGTAGCACCAGCAAGTGCTTTTGCTTTGTCTTTTGGCTCTATGTCAGAGGTAGATCCGAGAGAAGTCATATGACATGACTTAGTCTTTCCAGCCTTCTTAGACTTCCGGGAAGAAGTCTTTTGAAGGGGAGGAGATTCGAAATCTGCCACAAGATCAGGATGGATCCACATGATTTCTCCTGTTTCCATAGTAATGGGTACCAGACCTTCAGACTGTGGAGGAGGAATGTTCACGATTTCCAGAGTCGCCTTGGGGATAGGAACAATCCCGCTTTCGAGGAGTTGAGGAGGGAAATCTCCAAACTGCATAGAGACGACGTTAGAGGTAACGGTCTTCTCTTTCGGAGTGAGAGTAATAGCTCTAGACTTGATCATTTCCTGGATCTTTCCTTTCAGTACATAATATGAACGAATTGTATGACCCAGCATTCTGTGGTATGGACAATATTTCGGATGATCTGTCTTGCCAGCTTCATCAAGTTTCTTCATTTCAGGTAATTGTATTTTATTACCCTTAAGCAGACATTCGAAGATACCAAGGACATCATCGTCATCAAAAGAATATTCTTCTCTGGGGTGAGGTGCTCTTGTTTGTTGACTTGAGGCAGGAGTAGTTTGAACAGCCGATGCATCTTGATTCTGAAAATTGACTTCAAGGGCTTCTTTTCCCTTGCGAGCATTGTTTTTAGCATTATTGTTAGCATTTTGGCCTGTTTCTTTAGGATTCATTTGTACTCCTAAACCTTTGAAGGTTTCAGCACTGATTTCTGCAGCTTTGGCACTCATTATGAAAGAAGGCCAATCTTGGAATTGAGTGGATCCTGTCCACATGCTGATGATTGGTAACAGATTTGATTTGCATGTGTCGATGGTGACAGCATCAAGAGTACCAAGAGGCATCTTCAGAGCTTCTCTTCGAAACCGTTCAATGAAACTCTCAGTAGTCTCATTATTTTTCTGCTTAATTTTGATGAGAGCTGACATAGTCATGTCATTTAGCCCTTCATAGAATCGTTCAAGGAACATCTGTTTGAAGCCGGCGAATGAGGTAATACACCCATCAGGGAGACTCCTGTACCAATCATAAGCCGTACCTTTGAGACATCCAACAAACACCCGAGTAAGGAGGGCGTCACTTGGTTGCAATTGATCAGTCATTGTAAACCCCCTAAATTTTTACTATATTTTTTTATTAATTTATGTTGGTATTGATTTTTTTATTTTGGTATCGTACCTGGAGTGCGAATGCGTAAAGACGTAAATATGAGATATTTGTTCATTCATATACAAATATTTTATTATTGTTTTTCTTATGAATATAGAATAAATATGTTGTTTCAATACATAGTATAAACAAATATTTTCATAGCAGAAGAACATTTCACGATATTTGCCAAAACCTTTATCTTTTACTTGTATAAAAGATTATTTTATTTCTAGTTCAAATTAATTTAGAAAACTATATTTTATGTAACTACCTTATTTGCATGGATGTACAAATTTTTTTATTCATATATTTTTTTGGATTTTTGAAATTATTTATTATTATTATTTTTAGAAAAGATATTTTGAACTTATTGTGGTAATTTAAACTTTGATTAGATTTTATTGATTTAATTTAAATAAGTTTGATTTAAATATGGGAATCATCTATATTTAATTTGGATTTGAAATTATCTAGATTTAATTAAATTGGATTTGGATTTGAATTGGATTTGGATTTGAATTTGGATTTAAATTTATTAGTAGCTAATTATCTATTTGGGTTTTAAATAAATATTAATCCTACATTTACTAGGAAACATCTTTACCTCTATCCTATCCTAACAAAGCAAACTCCAATTTATTTAAATCAAAACCTATCTAATTTAGGAGATAAATTTGAAATAAATAACTATATAAACCCAATACATCCCCATTCTATCAGCCATAGTTCGAAATTATTTTTAGTCCAATAAAAACTCTAAAAATTCGTCATTAGAATTCAGCCCCGCTTTTTAGCAGCAAGAGCAACTTGGAACGACGATATCTCATAGCTCCGAACTCCGTTTCGCCTCCAGTTTTTTTTAAAAGAAGCGTATCGAGGTAAGGTTTCCAAAAACATATTTTAATAGACAAAATTCATTCTGTAGATTTCTACAAAACTGTTTGAGTATTAGATGTCCAAAAACAAACATATTTCGATATTTTTGTGATTTCGGGAGATTCCGGAAACGAAAATGCGATCCGTTTAGTTTTTCAGAGAGCTAATACAAAAACCTATGCCATATCCTAACTTTAGAATTTACTAAATAAATGTAATAGGTGCAGTATTATTTATAATTAGATAATAGATTATTTTCAGCATCCGAAGTTGTACCAATACCTTCCTCTTATGCGCTGCTGTTGATTCGTCGCCAGGACATCATCTTACCTCACTCGGACATCAGGCAAGATACCTTGTCATCTTGTACTTATATTTGATTCATGATATTTTATATGTTGCTAGTGTTTTTACATTAGTAAGAGTATGTCCAAGTATGACTTGGGTTCCATCGATATGTATATCGATGTTTGTGTGTGTGCGTGTGTGTGTGGACCATATGTGGCAGCAGGACTTTTCCGGTGTGTTGAAGTTATGCTTCATAACTTCTTTGACTTGTTGACACGTCTCATACACGACACATGAGTGAGGATCATTGAGTCGACACGAACCTACGTATTCGACTTGCTACCGATACGGGCGGTTCGTGTGTCGGTTCATTTATGGATTAGCGAAGTCTAGATAGCGACTTGCATAGAGATATGGATCGCCAAGACATGGATATGACTTGTGTGATACATGGGCGGGAAAAACTACTGGGACGTATGAGCTAGCCCAAAGCCTTCTAGATTGCCCGGTTATGGGTTCATGGTTTCCCTGTTATGGGTGTGTCGCTAGAGGATATATCCATTGCACGGCCCTGACCTCGACGTCAGATAAGGTCAGGAGGTATACTAGCGATGCAAAGTATGAACTAGGGGATATATCCATTGCACGGCCCTGACCACGTCGTCAGATACGGTCAGAGACGTATACTAGTTCATGCGAAAGCCTCTAGTGGATGCTATGCTTTATTCCTACCCACTTATACGTTCCAGTATAGTTTTTGACTTGCATTACACCTAGATGGTTAGGTTCCATTGTGTTGGAGCATGTGGTCTTTTCTTTATCATGTATCATTTACAGTTCATCATGGTATTGTTTTTATGTATCTTGTTACGTCCCTCTGAGGACCTGGTTTTTCTCCAGGTGTGTGTTCATGTTTTCTACAGGTATTCTAGCCAAGGCCGTGGTCTTCTCCATTTCTTCGAAGACAATTGCGCTTGGTTCGTCTTGCTATTTTTATCGCTCGATTTATTGTACATTTTCTTTCATTGAGATAGTTGGTAGTGGACTTTGTCTCCGCCCAACGATTGTATCATAAATATTCGAGTTGATATTCATATTATTATTCTTTTCATTGTGGATAAGATTTAGTTGTCTTGGATTACTGCATTTTACAGCTTATGTATTCATACGAGACCTACGTATTTCGTATGAATACAGCTGGCATGTTTACGTACTTGGTCCTACGTATTTTGGGACTGGGGCGTTACATGTTTTTGTGGTGGCCCATGCAGGTCAGTTTGTCACTTCGATTACGTAATTGTACTGATGTGAGCCTGCATATAGGATTAGAATCTAGGAATCTCATCCATACAGCTTGACCTCTTCCCTTGGCTTCAATTTCTGAACTCTTGTTTGACCTCCTTGAACTGCATCTTGCTTGATTCCTTTCTACCATTGATTCTTATTTTCGTGCTTAGTGTCAACTAGGAAGATGACTACACTAGTATATGCTCATATGTCAAACACACGGCTAAAATGGTAATATTGGCAATTGGAATACATTCAAGACTCTAATTGAGTTATAAAGGCTTTTAGTGTGATTTAATAATTAGTAATTGGTAAAGTAGGATATTACCACGAAAAGTTTTAACCTTGAGATTTCTAAATAGTAAACACCAGAGGATTTATAGAATTTCATACTTAGTTTAAGGAAGTGATTGATTTTCAAGATTTGATATTTATGAATTATTGGATTATAGTTATACATCCTCGTATAAGTATAAAATTGATTTGCTTTTCGAGTTGTGATTATGAGTTTTGGGTGACAGATATACATCTTTGAACAAATATAAAATTTATTTGATTTTCGAGTTTCGATGTTTATGATTAATTGTATTATAGTTATACACCTTTGAACAGTTATAAATTTGGTTTGAAAATAATCTTAGCTTTTAAAAATGGCCATAAGAATTATTTAAATTTGAGTTGTACAACTTGCGATTTTCGTGGTTATTAAATTTTGAATTTTAAGTGAAAGTAATGATGGTGAATTTTGGTTTAAAATATTTGGAAGTTATGAAAATAATTTTTGAGAAAATTTTATTTTAAATGGTGTCCTATGATTGAGGATTTACAAATCTATTTAAATTTTTGATAAAAAAAGAGATTGTTACTGATAAGATTATTTGAAAATTTAGTTTAATGTTGGATTGCTAATATCACAAATTTTGAAATAAAATAAAAATATAGTAATAATGTGATAAGGTTGTTTTGATTGATCAAATAAAGTTACCATTTAAAATTGGTAATTATATTGGTATGACTTAGTATGAATAGAAGTTATAATTGATAAGGGCATTGAGCGTAATTTTTGAGATTGCTTTTAATATGCTAAGAGTTTTATTATGAGTTATTTGGAAATTTTAGAGTGTTAATTTTTTGATTGATTGTGAAATTTTTATGGATTCGTAAATTATAAACTCTTGAGTTAAATAGTTGAATTTAAACGTTAATTTTGGAAAAGTTTAGTAGTAACGTGATAAAATTTTGCGTTGAGATTTATGAGAGTGATTTAAATTTTTATGATGAATTTGAACGGCTTGGAGCGAATACAAATTTTGGTGGTTTATTTTTTAAAAAATTTAATTTTAAAACTTTTAGAGGAAATTTGAGTTAAATTTTAATGGTAGGCCATCAAGATAGCTCTAATGCGATAGATGTTCTCCACATTAATTGCCATGTCACTCATGACCATGATAGTAGTATATACACCAGTGTTGTTAGTCATCTACCAAGCTATGTGACTGTATTTCCACCTTGACTTACTCGACCTCCCTTCAATTCTATATCTTTTAATTGCAACATTCTAACCCATTTGCAATTTGAATAATGAGTTAATGGTTCCTTAACTGTATTCATCTAGAAGACTATCTTCTCTCTGGAATTGTGTTCCTAAATTATTTTTATGGATTCTTTAATTAATTTCATTTCATGCTTTAACTTGATCTTCTTTATTTTGTGCATTAATTATCATCTCGTGAACTCCCACTTTCTATTTTAAATTCTTTTGTGTCCTTTAGTGTGACTTGGATATTTGGAGCACAACACTGGACTTTTCCATTCAACAAATTTCATATGCAAGACCTAGACGAGCCCACCTTCATGTAGGAATATCACGTGCCACTAAAACACGTCCCCATGTACTTTATTTTTGTGATACGACTTTCAAGTCAAAATGGCTAGCTATAAACCATACCATAATACCATTGTCCTTTTCGACCACAGGTAGTGACTCAATCTCGACTCAATTCTTTCGATCCGATATGTGATTTTGTTCTACTTAATTCCTTAAATACTTAATTTTGTGCTTTATCTTGATTGCTTGACCCATTGTCCCATCACACTATTAGTTTAACTCTTGTAAGTTGGGTAGAATGCCTTACGACCTAACTATCCTTATGACCTTAACCAAGTCTTAGACAAGTAGACCGTAGGATGACTATATAGGTACCTAGATCCTTAAGAAGTTCGAAATAATTCTACTCTCTTTCAATAATAATCTCATGTGCCTATATTTTTACCATCTTGACTAATGTTGCTACTATAAACTAGTTTTACAAGCTTATCCATCTATCGAGCTTGTTCATGACTTATGCTATTGAGCGCGCGCTCACTAACATATTGTCTAATTAGAACCGGTGCATGATGGTCTGATCAACCGAGTGCACTTTGGTTCGCTTTTTACATATCTTTCTAACATGGATGGAGACATAGTTAAACTTGGCCTCTAGAGTCTCATCCACGATTGCCTTGGCAATTCTCTTTTGAACTATTTATGTCGCCTTTGGACCACGTATTCGTATTCGATATTAGCTTCTTCACACTCTTAATAATCTTTGTCTTTCACTTATTTTGGAATGACAAAACGCTCGTACTTGATATCCCCTTAGTTGTCCCACCATCTATTGCCAAGATAGTTAGCCACCGACCAACCAATGGAACTATATCCCCATCTCGAGTTACTCGTCCTTTCCTTTGACCCTAGATTCATTATCGTGACCATCATTCACTCCTTAAATTAAATTCGTAATTTATTTCCATAGTTATCGAGATCACGATTTTCTAATGCATGTTTGTGTTGAACGTCGTGATTTGATCGATATAACTTTGTACCTTCTCGAACCCCCTACTTATTTTTAATTTCGAGGACGAAATTCTTGTAAGTTGGGTAGGATGTAAACCCCCTAAATTTTTACTATATTTTTTTATTAATTTATGTTGGTATTGATTTTTTTATTTGGTATCGTACCTCGAGTGCGAATGCGTAAAGACGTAAATATGAGATATTTGTTCATTCATATACAAATATTTTATTATTGTTTTTCTTATGAATATAGAATAAATATGTTGTTTCAATACATAGTATAAACAAATATTTTCATAGCAGAAGAACATTTCACGATATTTGCCAAAACCTTTATCTTTTACTTGTATAAAAGATTATTTTATTTCTAGTTCAAATTAATTTAGAAAACTATATTTTATGTAACTACCTTATTTGCATGGATGTACAAATTTTTTATTCATATATTTTTTTGAATTTTTGAAATTATTTATTATTATTATTTTTAGAAAAGATATTTTGAACTTATTGTGGTAATTTAAACTTTGATTAGATTTTATTGATTTAATTTAAATAAGTTTGATTTAAATATGGGAATCATCTATATTTAATTTGGATTTGAAATTATCTAGATTTAATTAAATTGGATTTGGATTTGAATTGGATTTGGATTTGAATTTGGATTTAAATTTATTAGTAGCTAATTATCTATTTGGGTTTTAAATAAATACTAATCCTACATTTATTAGGAAACATCTTTACCTCTATCCTATCCTAACAAAGCAAACTCCAATTTATTTAAATCAAAACCTATCTAATTTAGGAGATAAATCTGAAATAAATAACTATATAAACCCAATACATCCCCATTCTATCAGCCATAGTTCGAAATTATTTTTAGTCCAATAAAAACTCTAAAAATTCGTCATTAGAATTCAGCCCCGCTTTTTAGCAGCAAGAGCAACTTGGAACGACGATATCTCATAGCTTCGAACTCCGTTTCGCCTCCAGTTTTTTTTAAAAAGAAACGTATCGAGGTAAGGTTTCCAAAAACATATTTTAATAGACAAAATTCATTCTGTAGATTTCTACAAAACTGTTTGAGTATTAGATGTCCAAAAACAAACATATTTCGATATTTTCGTGATTTCGGGAGATTCCGGAAACGAAAATGCGATCCGTTTAGTTTTTCGGAGAGCTAATACAAAAACCTATGCCATATCCTAACTTTAGAATTTACTAAATAAATGTAATAGGTGCAGTATTATTTATAATTAGATAATAGATTATTTTCAGCATCCGAAGTTGTACCAATACCTTCCTCTTATGCGCTGTTGTTGATTCGTCGCCAGGACATCATCTTACCTCACTCGGACATCAGGCAAGATACCTTGCCATCTTGTACTTATATTTGATTCATGATATTTTATATGTTGCTAGTGTTTTTACATTAGTAAGAGTATGTCCAAGTATGACTTGGGTTCCATCGATATGTATATCGATGTTTGTGTGTGTGCGTGTGTGTGTGGACCATATGTGGCAGCGGACTTTCCCGGTGTGTTGAAGTTATGCTTCATAACTTCTTTGACTTGTTGACACGTCTCATACACGACACATGAGTGAGGATCATTGAGTCGACACGAACCTACGTATTCGACTTGCTACCGATACGGGCGGTTCGTGTGTCGGTTCATTTATGGATTAGCGGAGTCTAGATAGCGACTTGCATAGAGATATGGATCGCCAAGACATGGATATGACTTGTGTGATACATGGGCGGGAAAAACTACTGGGACGTATGAGCTAGCCCAAAGCCTTCTAGATTGCCCGGTTATGGGTTCATGGTTTCCCTGTTATGGGTGTGTCGCTAGAGGATATATCCATTGCACGGCCCTGACCTCGACGTCAGATAAGGTCAGGAGGTATGCTAGCGATGCAAAGTATGAACTAGGGGATATATCCATTGCACGGCCCTGACCACGTCGTCAGATACGGTCAGAGACGTATACTAGTTCATGCGAAAGCCTCTAGTGGATGCTATGCTTTATTCCTACCCACTTATACGTTCCAGTATAGTTTTCGACTTGCATTACACCTAGATGGTTAGGTTCCATTGTGTTGGAACATGTGGTCTTTTCTTTATCATGTATCATTTACAGTTCATCATGGTATTATTTTTATGTATCTTGTTACGTCCCTCTGAGGACCTGGTTTTTCTCCAGGTGTGTGTTCATGTTTTCTACAGGTATTCTAGCCAAGGCCGTGGTCTTCTCCATTTCTTCGAAGACAATTGCGCTTGGTTCGTCTTGCTATTTTTATCGCTCGATTTATTGTACATTTTCTTTCATTGAGATAGTTGGTAGTGGACTTTGTCTCCGCCCAACGATTGTATCATAAATATTCGAGTTGATATTCATATTATTATTCTTTTCATTGTGGATGAGATTTAGTTGTCTTGGATTACTGCATTTTACAGCTTATGTATTCATACGAGACCTACGTATTTCGTATGAATACAGCTGGCATGTTTACGTACTTGGTCCTACGTATTTTGGGACTGGGGCGTTACAGTCATCACTTCAAAGTGATTGAGAAACTGACTTGGAGAAGTGGTTCCGTCAAAGAAGGAGATAGTAGGAGGCTTGTATTTAGGAGGATAAGATACTTGCTTCCATTATATCGGATAAGGTTGTTTGATACCCAACCTTTGTAAACCATCCTTTTGTTTGAATGCCTCGAATTGAGTTTTGAGATTCCTCAATTCCTCAGTGACGCCTCCGGAAGATTGTGGAGTTGTAGCTTGTAGAGAATAGTTTGGAGGAGGAACAACGTTGTAAGCACTACCCCCAGCTCCCGAGAGACTAGGAACTGGTTGAGCTTGCTCAGGAATATTAGTTTGAACTGCTGGAGGAACTTGTACCGGACTTACACCAGTATCAATTGGTATAGCTTCAGGTACAGTCTGTTGATTCTGTATCCGAGTTGCCATAAGTTCATACATTGATTTCATGGTGTCAGCCATAGATTTCATTTGCTGCTCCAAAGAAGCAATCCTTTTTTCTTGAGGAGTCATAGAAGAAGAAGGTTCATCAGTATTCCCATCCACCATGTAAGTCGTGACTGTACGAGGATTATTGATGAATTAGTGGATGTTGTTTGTTCTGAATTACTACTCTGAGTGTCAAATTCATTTGTAGGAGAACTACCCCCAGTAGGAAGAGGTGGGAAGTTAGATTCTCCGAGAAATTCAGAATCATCTTCAGGAATCAAAGTTCTTTGATTAGAAGCCATGACTCTTGATCTGGTGCCTCGGTATACTCCATCTGGACTATCAGTTCTACCCCTAGTATCCCGGGATGTCATGTTGACAGAAGCAAATAGAGGCTCATCTTCATCAGGCATAGGTTCACACTGAATCCGATTGAAGACAGATTGTCGTTTAGTTTGACATCTACATTGCATTATGACTCTTGGCTGGAAGTCACATTCATGATCAGCATATTCATGATCCATTGATTGACATTTGCATTGAATTATGACTCTTGGATAGAAGTCACACTCAGCATGGTCATGATCTATTGATGCAAAATTATTCCTTCTCTTATGTTGAAGATGTTCTCATAAGTCTGTTTGTGAAGATTTAAGAATATAATTCTTGTTCTTAGGTCTTAATGGCTCTTGATTATATAAAGAGTGATTAATATGAGCCACATAGTTTCTGGCATACTCTGCATCCGGATCACTTATTTCTGTTCCCGATTGGTATGGTTTCTTGACACCAGAAGTGCTTTCCAAACGGGTTTGATTCAGTTTTGTTCTTAGATCAGTTGAAGGTAAAATATTAGTCTTTGAAACTTGGAGTTTTCCTTCCATTGACCTGGATATCTGAAGAGAAGGCAGAGTTGAACCACCCCCTTGATTAGGAGTTGGTAACAGACCTTCTTTTATAGACAAATTCTGTGCCCAATCTGAAGAAGTCGTAGAAGAAGACATTAAGTAATGTTTCTTTTTAGACTTATTCAAATTTTGAGACATAGAATGTCCAGAAGGAAGAGTAGTCAAAAGACCATCTCCTTTTCTTTGACTAACAAAACTGTCAGTCAAAGCTGCTCCTGAAGTAAAACTGCAGGAACAGAAGAAACAACTAAAGAGTTGTTTCTTTTTGAAGGGACTTTGTGTGCCATTTGTGAAGGAGCCTTAGCAAGACCACCCCCAGTTCTAGTAGAACTTGGCAAAGAAGAAGATATAGCTAAAGAACTATTCTTCTCAGTATATAAAGTCTTGGCTAAAGAGCCAGATTTTGGCACGCACACTGAGTCAGAGAGTTTTGACTTGTTGGATGGTGGAATACACGCTGAAACAGGCTTGGTTAAAGAACCAGTGCTGTTAGCGTGATTTTTGACTTTGGAAATACACGCTGGAACAAGCTTGTCAGCGTGATTTTTGAGATTCAGTTTGCACGCTGGAACAAATTTGGCTAAGGAGCCAGTATTGTCAGCGTGACTTTTGATCTTGAAATTACACACTGGAATAGATTTGGCTAAAGAGCCAGTGCTGTCAGCGTGATTTTTGAGATTGCACACTGGAACAGGCTTAGCTAAGGAGCCAGTGCTGTCAGCGTGACTTTTGATTGCTGTCGAATTCGAGCACACAAGAGCGTGCGTGCTTGCAGTAGAGCTTCTGCCAGTGTTAGAGGTAGACACTGTGGCAGAAACATCACCACTGGTTGCCAACAAGTTCTTAGGGACGTAGACAGATCGTCCCTTCGACTTGGCAGTGGTGATGGAGGCTGAAGTAGGCTTGCCACCCCTAGCCCGTTGCATTTCTTCATAGGCGAGTTGATCGAATTGGATCGATATCACCTTCTTCGTCGAGCCGATTGACGAAGTGTCGTATTGAGTTGTTGCCATCTCAGAAGAGGATATGGTTTTCCCCAACAGAGTCGCCAATTTGTTTTTCATAAATAAATTCCTTTATTTATTGTGTATCTGGAAAAATTACAACTGTGGGAATCCGATCTAGAAGACGATCGCTTTATCCCTTAGACTATGCGAAGAAGAAAAGCTCTCAAAAATTTCGACAGCAGTTGCAGATATCTGTGTCTCCGTTACAACAAATGAGAAAAAGAACTCTATTTATAGAGTCAAAAATAACTGAAAAGATAACTACTTCACCACCTGTGCCCATTTGAAAAATCACGCAGACTTCAAATACAAGCAGGGTTAGTGAGTAGTTACTGGACGTGGCCTGTAACTGTTGGACACATGGCATTCGTGCATGGGTCGTGTGCAAGTTACAGGGCACGCATGAGAGAGATCGGTGGCATAGCTGCGACGTACTCCAGTTTGATGAAGTTTGAGATGAAATCCACGCAGACTTGTTGAAGACAAAATCCACGCAGCCTTGTTGATGATGAAATTCACGCAGACTCGTTGAGGGCAAAATCCACGCAGACTTGGGGGGAGAATACTTCAGAATTCACGCCAACTTCGAAGCAGAAAGCTCAAAATTCACGCAAGCTTGAGGAAAGGAAAAAGTTCAAAATTCACGCAGACTACCAGCTGTCTTGATTCGGCATGCTTCGTCTGACACAAAATCTCTGACATTGATTACACTGTCAGTTGCATTAAATGAGGATAAGGCTCATTAGTCACGCCAACTTGGTGAAGGCTGAGTCTTGCTGAAGAAGATTTCGAGAATCACGCAGAAGACGGCCGTGATCTCTCGAGTTCCGTGCATACGTGGCATACGAGGAGACATTCCTTGACTGTTGTGCTGCTAGTCATAATTACACTCTGACGTATGATGAGCTGTCTCTGCGTGACTTTGAAGAAATGGTCTGGCAGAACTCAGCGTGACTTTTATACTGTTTCCTGATCAACTCTGCGTGACTTTTAAACACTTTCTGGATCAACTCAGCGTGACTTTCATTTTTGAGGCCTACACCCTCCGGACTGGAGATACATTTTTAAAGGATTTTGAGGATGCCGAGCTATTATACAACAGCTACTACGATCCTGTGTTGTACCCGGTAGTGCTGCCAGTGTCCCCTTTGGAGGACGTTGGGACTGAGGCCGATGATCCGGCTGATAGATAGATTTCCTTTTCTACATTGTTGTTATTTCATTTCTGTTATTTTATTTCAGAACATTTCCCAATTGTATTTAAATTCCAAGTTTAATAAAGTTTCATTTTCCGATGTTGAGTTGTGACAAATATAGTGTTGTTGTATGGTTACCTGCTACTGGAACAGCTTACTGCCGCCGTCTCAACAACGGTGCAGGCTGGGCATGATCCGGTTCGACCCAATTAGTTGGGATCGGGTCGTGACAACTTTCATCTAAAGGGTAAAGTGCATTTAAACCCTCCCTAGAGTTGTCTCGTTCGCAAAATAAGACTCCTTAGACCAAAAATGCAGTTTGGCCTCCCTTAGTTCGCCCGCGCGAGCGATTTACCCCATATTGTTTATTTTACCGTTAAATGGCTGTTAACTTTCAAAAAAAAAAATTAAAAAATACCTAAACTACCCCTCCCCTATTTTCCTACCAGCCCCCCCTCCGTACCCCCTTTCCACCGGCCAGCCCCTTCGCCGGCCGGCCTCCCCCCTCCTCCCTCCGCCAGCCCTTGCGACCCCTCCTCCTCCTCCCTCCGCCAGCCCCCCTCCCTCCACCGACCGGCCTCCTCCCCCCCCTCCTCCCTCCGCCAGCCCTTCCGACCCCCCCTCCTCCTCCCTCCGCCAGCCCCCCCCTTACACTAAACATTAACTTTCATCTAAAGGGTATAGTGCATTTAAACCCTCCCTAGAGTTGTCTCGTTCGCAAAATAAGACTCCTTAAACCAAAAATGCAGTTTGGCTCCCCTTAGTTCGTCCGCGCGAGCGATTTACCCCCTACCGTCTATTTTACCGTTAAATGGCTGTTAACTTTCAAAAAAAAAAATTAAAAAATACCTAAACTACCCCTCCCCTATTTTCCCACCAGCCCCCCCCCCTCCGTACCCCCTCTCCACCGGCCAGCCCCTTCGTCGGCCGGCCTCCTCCCTCCTCCCTCCGCCAGCCCTTGCGACCCCCCTTCCTCCTCCCTCCGCCAGCCCTTGCGACCCCCTCTCCTCCTCCCTCCGCCAGCCCCCCTCCCCCCGACCCACCCTCCCTCCACCGGCCGGCCTCCTCCCCCCTCTTCCCTCCGCCAGCCCTTCCGACCCCCCCTCCTCCTCCCTCCGCCAGCCCCCCCCTTACACTAAACATTAACTTTCATCTAAAGGGTATAGTGCATTTAAACCCTCCCTAGAGTTGTCTCGTTCGCAAAATAAGACTCCTTACACCAAAAATGCAGTTTGGCTCCCCTTAGTTCGTCCGTGCGAGCGATTTACCCCCTACCGTCTATTTTACCGTTAAATGGCTGTTAACTTTCAAAAAAAAAAAAAAAAAAAACCTAAACTACCCCTCCCCTATTTTCCTACTAGCCCCCCCTCCGTACCCCCTCTCCACCGGCCAGCCCCTTCGTCGGCCGGCCTCCCCCCCTCCTCCCTCCGCCAGCCCTTGCGACCCCCCTCCTCCTCCCTCCGCCAGCCCTTGCGACCCCCCTCCTCCTCCCTCCGCCAGCCCCCCTCCCCCCGACCCCCCTCCCTCCACCGGCCGGCCTCCTCCCCCCCCCCTCCTCCCTCCGCCAGCCCTTCCGACCCCCCCCCTCCTCCTCCCTCCGCCAGCCCCCCCCCCCCCGGCCAGCCCCTTCGCCGACCCGTCCGAGTTGCACCCCTAATAATCAAGAAACTATTTAGAAGAAAAAAGAGATGAACTTTTTTTTTTCTTCTCCATTTTTCTTCTTCTCAAATTTTAACTAACCCGGATATATGAAATCGAAAAAAAAAAAACACCAACTGTAACTATAGTCAGGAGAACATACAAAAAACAATTAATAAAAAAGAAACAAACTGTATTTGAAAGAACAGTAGTGATTAATGTCCGGGCTACAGAGTTTGATTCCTAACAATATCATCAAGAAATTAATATATAAGAAACGAAAGCACATGCATCAAGAAACTATTTAGATTAAAAAAACGAGCTATCAGTAACAAATATCATCAAGAAAGTAATATACACTCACGTACACATGCATCAAGAAACTATTTAGATTAAAAAAAAATGAGATATCAATCACATTTGTAAGAATAGTACAAACTACTTCCTAATTAGAAACGATCACAATCAAACGCTCGGTTGCGTTTTTGATCCGTCAAACTAAATCCCATGTGTTCCTACTCGATCATGAACGGAACAAAGAATTCAAAATGAATAAATCGAAACATCATTTTGATCAGAAACAATACCACGAAAGAATCTAATCAAATCTTACCAGGCGATGAACAGGGAGGACTCGAATCAGCCGACAGCGTCGAAGCTTAAAGAATGCGCCACCGATCGATCGTCGGCAGAGAGGAGCTTCAGTCGCTGGCGATGATCTAGATGATCGCCCTGGCCGCAAGCTCTGTAATAGGAGGTTGAAATTAATTCTTCAACAAGAAATTAATTAACCAGTAGAGGAAGAAAAGAGTGACGAATTCACCTGTTCGATGGCGGGAAGAAGAACAAGAGGAGGAATTCTGACACACTCCCTCTGCCTCCGATTTATAAGGGATGGGCTGAGCCCAACATGAACAGAAGAAATGATGGTAAAAAAATACTAAATAGGCCAAGGAATAAATATTACGCCAAATATATCAAAAATATTACAAAATACGTAGGATGTTATAAATATGGATAATTCACTTAATTAGTTGGCCTACATAACCTATGTCTCTTGGTTATCTATAACCTATGACTTATGGTTATCCATAACCTATGCCTTTTGGCATTTTTCTTTTAATTATCATCATGATGTTAACCTCCATTGTAAGCCTATATAAAGGGCTCTTCTCAAGATGATTGAGACATGTGAATGAAGAAATAATTTCCTCCATCTCCTTCTCTTTGTTTTACAATACGTTATCAGCACGATGCTCTAGGAAATAGAAGAAGGGAGAAATAGTTCTCTTAAGAAAAGAAAGGTATTGAAAAGGTAAGTCTAATTTTATATACTTACATACATGCATGTTTTAGTAAAATTAAATACACGTTTGATTTATGTGTTTATAGATCGATTAGAACGTAAGTTTTCTAGATCTATTTTTTCTTTTAGTTTTAAATCTAAATATGTATTGAACATGTTCACAATTTCATTCAAAATAGAAAATTTATGATAATCTACTTAAGATTATGTATAAATTTTATTTCTATATGTTTTCTATGAACTATGAAATTAATCTAGAATATTTTTTAAAAAAAATTTCACTTATTTGGAGTTAGTTAATTTCATTAAATTAGTTCATGTGAATTGGTTATTTCTATTATTTTATTTATTTGAATTCTATAGTGTACTACTTCACATTGTTGTATATGTGAATCGAATTATATAAAAAAAAATACCCAAAATAAATTATTATATAATGATCGCATTGTTGTATATGTGATAAACATAAGATATAATATTCTTTAGTAGCATTTTATCACATTGTTGTATATGTGATACACATAAGACATAATATTATTTGATAACGTTTTATCACATTGTTGTATATGTGATACTTCTTTGATAGCGTTCTACCACATTGTTGTATATGTGATACACATGAGGTGTGGCACATGGGTGCCATGTGGGTTCATGTGGGAGTATTTTTCATGTGTTTCATCACATTGTGGCATATGTGAAGTTTTGTAACCTTTAACGCGCTTATCAATTTTATTATTGATTAACATCTAATATAATTATTTTATGTCATGTAGATGTCGAATCTTGTAAAGTTTGAATTCAAAGCTCTTGATATGAGCAGAAATTATTATTTATCATGACAATGGATGCAAAGTTGTAATTGCAGTCCAACAAGCTTGATGGTACTATTAAGAAGAAAAATAAAAAAATTTCTAAAGTCAAGGTCAAGACTTTGATTTGATTTTTCTACGACATCATATCCATGATGGTCTAAAGACATGATATTTATTTGAGGATGATCCATTGAATTTGTGGACATCTCTAAATGATACCACCAAAGGATGGTAATCCTTATGACTGCTCAAACTGAATGGTTGAATTTAAGATACCATGACTGTAAAAATGTTAAATAATATAATTGTGCTCTGTTTATTATTGTTCTCCGTCTTAGATTGTACGGAGAAATAGTAACAGAGCCTCAAATGATTGAGAAGATCCTCTTCATTTTTCATGCAAGCAATGTGCTTTTGTAGCAATAATATTGTCAAAAAAAAATTTCATAAATTACTCTGAACCGGTGACTATCTTAGTGTAGTAAAGGCAAATAGTAACGTTCTCATAAAAACCACAACTCTAGACCAACTGGGTCAATGACAATTCCTGAGGCAAATGCTAATTTTGGAATTAGCAGAGGTCGTGGTGGAGGACGTGGAAGAGGGAATGAAAAAAAAATTTGGAAGATATGTCATGGTTATCAACCTTACAAAGGTTGAAACAATGGTTCATGAAAGAATAAATGAACAAATGGACAACACCCTCTAACAAAGGGAATCAAGTTACAAACGAATAGTTTGAGAAGAAGCTAATGCAATTTTTATTTTTTGAATGAGCACTCGGTCAATATTTGTTTATTTCAAGTATTTACAAACTATTTATATTTGTAGTCATAGAAACCATTGTTTTCATCATGGAATGTCTTGGCCATGAGAGTTTTATTTTTTTTGAAATATATATATATATATATATATATATATATATATATATATTATAAATTTGGAGTTACATTTCTATAATATGATATTATCATTTGAAATGCTTAATTTTTCTTATTGTACTTATGCTAGCTAAAATATATAAGTTCATAATATTTTTATTTTGCTTCATGGAGTAGTAGTGCATGCTTGTCGTAAATATGACAAAGATAGACATTGATTTAGCAATGTCGAGCTACTAAAAAAAAAGAAAAAAAAAAGATTTGAGAGATTGAAAGAATCTAAGAAAAATGACTTAGATATGTGTTTGTTAGATAGTACTACAACACAAATGAATTTGAAGAATCAAAATTTTTGCCATAGTTAGTATTTGGCAGGCATAAAGTGCCAACAATAGCTTGGCCAGCCATATAATTGAGGGCTTTGGAAGAGCACACATCATGTTACTCAAACCTATTTGCAGAATGTGTTCAAGTTGTTCCGTAAAGAAATTTGTTAAGTTTCAAGGATATACACAAAATGGGTACCATATTGGAACTCGAAATGATAAGAACAAAGAGTCATTATGTAGCACATATAATGTTGGGAGCAAAAGGCTCACTTTAGAAGAGTTATACCATCATTGACATAATTGAATCTAATATGTATGAGACAAAATATAAAGCCAATGATCATGTCTTATATAACATTTGGCATGACCTTTTGGGTCATCCGGGACAAATTATGTTCAATCAGATCATTAATAATCTTTGTAGATATTTATTAAAAAAAATTACGATATTGGCTTATCGAAGAATAAACTATATGTTCCTTGTTTACAAGGGAAGATTATAACTAGACCATCTTTTCTAAAGTTAAGAATGAATCTTCTATTTTTTTGTAAAGAATATAAGGAGACATTTGTGGTTATATTCATCATGCTAGTGGTCCTTTTTAGATATTTTGTGGTACCATAGATGCATCTGCTAGATGGTCATATGTTTGTCTATTGTTTACTAGAAATCTTGTATTTTCTTGTCTTTTGGCCCAAATTATTTAACTTAGATTTCAGTTTCCTGATAACTTGATTAAGTCAAGTTTTATTATTATTATTGTACATTATTAGGGATTGGGTTAGCTGAGTCATGTATTAAACATCTCAAATTTCTAGTTGGATCTTACTAATGCAATCGGGTTTACAAATTGAGGCTTGGGGACATGATATCCAATATGTTGCATCTCTAGTTAAATTTAGATCCATTGCCTACCATATTATTTTATATATACAACTTGTTAGTGGTAAACAACCAAACATTTTATATTTGAGAAAGTTTGGATATACAGTATATGTCCCAGTTCCATCTTCCAAAAGAACTAAGATGGGTTCCCAATGATGTTTGAAAAATATAAATTAGTTTTGAGTTTTCTTCCATAATAAGGTATTTAAAATCAATGACTGGTGAGGTCTTTACTATAAGATTTGATGATAGCAAATTTGATGATTGAGTCTTCCCGCCGTTAGGGGGAGGTATAAGCAACAAATTGTTCATATAGAACAAACTATTGCTAATTAACGGCGTGAATTGACATGGTATACGCCTACTCTATCGATCTCATTAAGTTCCAAGAACTCCAAATGTGATTATGAGATAAGAAGAATGATACATTTGCAAGAAATTGCAAATCAATTATCTGATGCATTTAATGATGCCGTAAAAGTAATTATATCATATGTGCCAGTCATAATCATTGTTTCAATTGGACAAAATCTAAACAAGATGGCAAATGAATCTACTACTACACGTCAAAAGCGTGGTAGACCTATAGGTTCCAAGGATAGTGCTCCTAGAAAGAGGAGAGTAAATGAAACATCTTGTCCTGATAAAAGCCCGATAGTGGCTGGAGCTCCGAAAATAGATAATGAAGATGAGCATGTTTCCAAATTCACTGAAATGCCTATGGATGCCTCTAGAGAGGCACAGGTACCTGAAAATAAAGAGATCTCGATATTCCATGCATGTTCAGATGAATTGTGGAATAGAAAAGCACTTGTCATCGATGACATATTTAACTATGCAGTAGCTACTGAAATATCAAAGGACAATGATGATTGTGAAAATGAACCACGTAGTATAAATGAATGTTGACAAATAAAAGATTGGCCAATCTGGAAAGATGCTATTCAAGCAGAATTAAATCTTTAGAAAAATGTGGTGTATTTGGACCTATAGTGGAAACACCAAAGGGCATAAACCATGTTGGTTTTAAATAGGTGTTTCGTGAGAAAATAAAATGAGAGAAACGAAGTTGACATATACAAAGCCCAACTTGTAGCACAAGATTTCTCTCAAAGACCTGGAATTGACTACGTTGAGACATGCTCTCAAGTTATGGATGTCATTTTTAGATATCTAATTAGTCTCGCAGTTTCTAAAAATCTTGATATAAGATTTATGGATGTTATAACTGCATATTTATACGGAGACTTAGATACTGACATCTATATAAAAATTCCAGAAGGAATTACAATGCCAAAGACTAAGTCTAAGGGCATGTGTTCAAATTAGATGAGCATTATATGAATTAAAATAATCCACAAGAATGTGGTATAATCGTCTTATCATATATTTGACTAAGGAATGATACAAAATAGTCAAATTTACCCATCTGTCTTCATTAAGAAATTCAGAAATAAATTCTCAATAGTAGCAGTATATATTGATGATATAAAACCTGATCAGGTCTCCTATAGAATTGGAGAAAACTGCAAATTATTTGAAGAATGAATTTGAAATGAAAGACTTGGGAAAGACAAAGGTTGATCTTGATTTGCATACGCCTATGGTTGAAAGCAATTTGGATCTGGATAAAGATTCATTCCGACCAAAAGAGAAGATGAAAAAGTTATTGTTCCAGAAATGTCGTATTTAAGTGCTATTGGAGCACTACTATATCTAGCCAATGCACAAGACCAGATATTGCATTTTATGTTAATTTATTATCTAGATATAGTTCTGCACCTCCACTTACATATTGAATATAGTTAAACACATACTGAGATATTTTTGTGGAACAACTAGCATAAGATTATTTTATTTATATGATTCTACTAACGATTCTTGTCTAGTTGGTTGTGCAGACTCAAACATATTTCTGACCTTCATAAGGGTTGCTCCAAACGGGTTATGTGTTTATTAATAACCATGCAGCTATATCTTAGCGATCAACAAAACAAGATGAGCCTACAATAATATTCAAAGACAATGCGACTTGCATTACGCATGTTCGAAAAGGATTCATCAAAGGAGATCGAATAAACACCTTCCTCCAAAAGTGTTTTATGCATATGCTCAAAGGACAAAAGTGATCGAAGTCAAGCAAATCCATTAGATCGAGGGGGAGTATGATTCATGAAGAATATTTTTGAGTTTTGCGCGTTGTACTCTTTTTCCTTAACTAAGATTTTTTTTCCACTGGGGTTTTCTTAGTAAGGTTTTAACGAGGCAACAAATGTGCATATACCACAAACTAATTAATGGTGAATATCCAAGGGGGAGTGTTATAAACATGGATAATTCACTTAATTAGTTGGCCTACATAACCTATGTCTCTTGGTTATCTATAACCTATGACTTATGGTTATCCATAACCTATGCCTTTTGGCATTTTTCTTTTAATTATCATCATGATGTTAACCTCCATTGTAAGCCTATATAAAGGGCTCTTCTCAAGATGATTGAGACATGTGAATGAAGAAATAATTTCCTCCATCTCCTTCTCTTTGTTTTACAATATAGGAATTAAAATTGGGGGGATTTTTCGGAAATGATGGTAAAAATCTACACATCTTAGAATAATTTCGTGTTTGGAGAATTTCCAATTGAACTAGGGCTTGATCCTGACTGCTGAGTCTGACTATGATGACGTTTGGCTTACCCAAGGTTGTTACCTCCTAAAGTATTCCTCTTTAGGCGATGTAAACCCCTTTGTCTAATTTTTTATTTATCTAAATCCTTTTCTACTTGGAATCCTACGTCCATATCTTATATATTTATTGTTCAGGCCCTAATATCCCCTTTTTTATAATTGTAGCATAAGTCACACAGACGTTCTTTTTGTCAAAAGTTTGTACATTATAATAATTTGATGTGGTGCACCTTGAATTTTGATAAATAAAATAGGAACTTAAAGTTATTTTTAAAATAGGCAAATCATAAGGACACTTCACTTCTTACTCTGGACTAGTCCATAATTGAGATTTGTCCAGTTTAGAGGATAATTTACTCATGACAACCCATTTTTTGCTTCGGGCCGCCCCCACCCCAATCCCCCTCCTCCAATCCCATTTTTTGCCATTCATTTAAAATTTTCACTCTCCTTTCTCGAACCCTCACTTCTTCTTCTCCACCACCTCCATTTTCCCTATCTTCACCGAAACTCTAGATTTCTTTTTTTCAATAACTATCACCAACCCTTAAAGAACCAAACTTTCCTCTGCAATACACCTATGCTACATAGAAAAGGGGAAGATTAGATTTGTACTAAGAACATATAACACCCAAAAAGATGCCAAAAATAATCAAAAAATAATAATATGTGTTTTGTTTAATCGAGAAGAAAAACTCAGTTCTGCAGATGAAAGATGGAAAAAGATTAGAATTTGATACAAGTTTCAGTATTGTGACAACGAGTTTCTTCCAAGACTGTCAAATATTTTAACAGTCCTGAAAATGGTTAGGACTGTCAATTTTTTTGACAGTCCTGAAAGAAACTTGATGTCAATTTTTTTGACACTCCTGTAAATAGCCAGGACTCTCAAATATAATGTTCATTAATACGGTTCAACTGTTTTGTTGAAGGTTTATTTTACAATAGTAATTATTTTATAGATTTATAATTGAGTGACTTGTCTCTAAAATAGATGTAAAATTGAGAAACTTATCTCTAAAATACCTCTAAAATAGATTTATAGACTGTATATACGAGGGTTTATTTTGAAATGAAGAAAATTTAGAGACTTTTCTCTAAATAGAACTATAGAGCGAATATAGATGAAGGTTTATTTTGAAATAAACAAAATTGAGAGACTTATCTCTAAATAGATTTAAAATTTTAAGTTTTTTAAACCGAATAGATAATTTATTTATTTTTAAACCTAATAGATAATTTATTTATCTCTAAAATAGATTAAAAAATATTTATAAAGGTAACTTTAATGATTATATATCAAAAATTCGACAGTCCTAAAAAATATGATGTTCAATATTTTTTTAGGACATTAAATTTCTTTGGTAGTCCTTCCAATTGGTAGTATTATCAACATTTTTAATAGTACATCGTCGCAACTGTAAACGAATTTTTGATGTTCGTAACCCAAAAATAGATTCAAAATTTCGAAAATCCGTATAAAATGAATAATAGATCTATTTTTAGTTACATGAACATGGATTGGGAACCATATCTAAAATTTTTGTTTTGGGAGGGATAATTTTAAAAGAAGAGAAAAGAAAGGGAAAAAAAGTTGATTTATGTACCAATATTTGGGCTTAGTCTCGCATAAATTTTCTTGTGACAAACTTAAAGTAGAAAAAATTAGACTAAAAATGTGAAGTGTCTTTATAATTTGCCTTGAAATAACCCATTTTCAACCATCCCCCTCTCCGCCTTCGTTTCCAGCAACCATGGAATTTTGGGGTAAGGTTTCTCTCTCTCTCATATTAGGGTTACTCCTTTCTACATAATATTGTTGTCATTTCTTTATAATTTATTGTTTGGATCTATTCTTGATTGAAGTAATTTGTTCATTTGTGTCTGGATCAAATGAAACGTTCATGAAATATACGTCGATGAACAAATCAAAGTTGCTACATTGACACGGACACGATTATTAGGCAAAACACTGTTTGGACACGGCGACACGGTCACCGCTCCAATCTAGTGTATTTTGGAGTTTCTGTTCCGTGTCTGATTTGTGTCCGACATGATGAGATGCGGACGTGTCACTGATTGTTCTTAGACGATCTGTTTCTATTCACTATTTTTTCAGTTGCCTAGTATATTTTGGAGGCTCTGCACCGTGTCTGATATGTGTCCCACATGATGCAAAGCGTACACAGCGACACGGACATCGCTCCAATCTTAGAAGATTTTGGAGTCTACGTCTGTGTCTGATATGTGTCCGGCATGATGCCACGCAGACATGGCGCTGATTGTTCTTCTTAGACGATGTGTTTCTACAATTCCTTTTTTTGTTTCCATTTGCATTTGACCCCTAATATTATTTGTAAGTAATTGATAAATGAGTGTCTTAGTTTGATATTTCTTACAGAAATATGTGTGGAAGGTTCACAATATCGTTATCGGAATAGGTATCGGACTATTCCTATGAGTATTGGTATCGGCGATATCGGTAGTATCGGTCGATATCGGATTGGGACATGCCAAACCGTATCGGTATCGGCCGTATCGGATCGGTATCGGCCGATACTTTAAACCATAGTCTGTGGATTGACCAACCCATAGGTGGTATAATATCTATTGCAGGGACACATATGTAAAACATGGTTTGGACACAACATCAGTTTGGATCGTCTTAATTTGACACATATCTGACATGATGCAACACGGAACACATACTTCTTAGGATAGAACTTAAAAGTTGTATGTTCATGCATCATATTTTTATTGTTTGCAATTTTTTTAATATAACTTTGGTTTAGACCCAAAAAGTCCTGTTGATGTGATGTACCTAATGCGATGAATTGAATCGAACTCTATAATATGATCTTTATCGTAATTCCACATTTTCTTAAAAATGTCTGCTATTGGTAGAATTACTTTTTCATTCTTAAATGAACTCTCTATATCCAGATTTCTTAAGTTTTCATCCTTTATCTGAAATCTATGGATCGAGTGTAATGAATAAGTTTTTTTCTTTAATTTCTTGGATGAGGAAAAATAAAAAGAAGACATTGGTTTCAATTAGCGGAAGGACTCTAAATATGTTTTTATTTATTCCTCTTTTCTTAGAATAAAATTTAAAGAAAACATATAGTTTTTGGTTGGAGTAAAGGTTGTTATTTCTCCTTCCTTGTTCGTACAAGGTTACAATTGCTTAGACTTAAATCTCCATGAGAATACAATGAGGAAGACTTATCTTTATTTAGCAATAAGAGAACCAAAATTGAGAAAATAATAGAAATAATAGTTATAGCCTTAGCGATAAGGCTTCTACTCCAATTTAGAAAAGACATGTAAACTCATTTTGGTTCTTTCTGGAGACTGTAAGTAGGGGTGAGCATATAACGGTTGAAAACCGAAAACCGAACCGAACCGAAATATGACAAACGGTTCGGTTTTCGGTTTGGAAATTTGAAAAATTGAAATAACGGTTCGGTTTTCGGTTCTTGATCCGAGTAACCGAACCGAAAACCGAAAACCGATTTGTAATTTATCAAATTACCCTCAATCTATATATGCTAATATTTTTTAACCCCTAACAGAGCGCACTATCTTCTCGTATTGTCTCGGTGCTTCTTTGAGCACTCTCTATCTACCCTCAATCTATATACTAATTTTTCACTCTATGTAATATAATAATTCATAAATACAATAATGCCATTTTAAAAAACAATTTGTTATTGAAGTAGGCTCATTTTGCTAAAAGTTTGAAGGTCCGGCACATTGGCCCATGAAAACCGAACCGACCGAAAATCGAACCGAATTAATACGGTTCGGTTTTGTTCGGTTTTTATAACAACAATTCGGTTTTTGGTTTTGAGAAATACGGTTTACGGTTATTTCGGTTTTCTTATATTCGGTTTGGTTTGAACCGAACTGAATCGTTGCTCACCCCTAACTGTCAGTGATATAGGTGATGGTCCTTTCCCTCTTTTAAATTACAGTATTACTAAATTATTTATCTTCCTAATCTGTGTTTTATGGATTAAGAAATATGGTTCCAACCATGTATAAAGATAATATTTTGCAAGGAAACTCTCTGGTGTTTTATCATTGAAGCTTTATTTTCAGAGATAATCTTCATGTAGAACCATTTTAAGATAATTAGGAATTAGTTAAACTATCTTTTGTTTAGTGAGGGAAAGTGGTTTTCCATGTATGCTCAAAAGATCATATGTCGCAATAACTTGTTTAAAATTTATCTGTTAGATCTTGGTGTTAACTGTAAGCAACCAATCACTATTTTCAGGTGTAGAAGTCAAACCTGGACAGACAGTAAAGTGTGACATTGAGGAGGGAAAATTATTGCATCTTTCACAGGTTAATGTTGTGTGTTGAGACTTCATTGAAATTGAGTGGCAACTGTGTAAATCCATGTCTTGGTTGATGTAGGCTGCACTTGGAGAGTCCAATGAAGGAGTTGAAAGTGTGTCAATCTTTGTGAAGTTTAATGATCAAAAGCTAGTTGTTGGAACCCTTTCTCAGGAAAAATGTGCACTGATTCAATATAATTTAGTATTTGAGAAGGAATTTGATTTATGTCACAGCTCCAAGAATGCTAGTGTGTATTTTTGTGGATACAAGACTGCCTCGCAAGATGATTCATATCCTTTTCTGATTCCATTCTTTTTTAGTTTTGTCGAAATAAATTGTATTTCTCATTCATTATGTGCTTTTATTGCGTCCTTGACTTTTTTGTTTTCTGCACCCCTTCTGGCGAGGAAGATTTTTCTGGTGAGGACTTATTGTTGACTTTATCTTGTATTTCATTATTTTTGATCTTATATAGTAAAGTCAATATCCTTGTTTTGAATTACTAGAAGAGATGCAAACTTCTCAGTTAGAAACACAATTAGACTATTGAGTCATTAATATTCAGGTCTTGTATAGATGATTCTTCTCTGTATTTTATACTTTTGTGATTGGTTCATGATTTTGTTCTCTCCTTGGAATGAAAATCGAACTCAATTAAGGGAAAATCCCCTGGAACATCTAATTGTCGAGAAATGAAATGATCGCTTGAACAAGGAATGCATGATATTGCATGAATTGTTTTACTCAGTCAACAGATCACCTTGGGGAATATTAATTGGGAGGATGAAAATTTGAGTTGCCAATTTTTTTGTGCGATTATGGTAATGTATCATTGAGATGTTAATATTACCAATTAAGTATTTTATATGAAAGTACATCCTACAATTGTATGCTTCGAATTTAGCTTTTAAATGATAGCATCAGACTCGTTAAGATCCTGAACACATTAAGGGATACAGTTGCATATTATTTTTATTAGGATGCTAATGCCCTTATGTAGTACATTTTCTTGTATTTAACATGAATATTGTATGATATGCAGGACTATGTTCATACGTCATTCATTGTCATTTTATTTATTTAGCTACTGATTGTTAGTGATGTTAGATATTAGGTTAGTTTACAATGGTACAATGCTATATTTCATGTGATTATCTGAACAATTTTATTGCATCATCTCTTACTTCAATATTCTTTTACATTTCTATGAGTTGACAATGTTTCCTCCCCTAGCAAACTTAGTTGATAATCCGCTAACCTTATGTTTACCATTTTATCCTTTTAGATTTTTGCAGTTGCTTCTACTAATCAATACTTTTGCACTTTTTTTTTTAGTTGGCAATATTTCTTCCACAAGCTAACTTAAGTGGATAATCACCAAACTATGTTTAACATTTATCCATTTAGATTTTGGTAGTTGCTTCTACTAATCCATTCTTATGGGTTTTTTGCTGCATTTCATTTACAAGAAAATTGTGATATCTTAATAGGAAAAATTCTGAAGAAGGAACAAGCAAAGATGAAGGCCAAGGATGAAAATGATAATGGGGGAAACTGAGATGATGAGGAATATGTTTGGGTATAAGGCTAAGGCTAATCATGTTGACGACAACAAAGATGGAGTTGATGAGGTGAATGTTATTACAACAGCTTGAATGATATCTAAGTGCATTGTGTTTTTTTTTATAACTTTTTCATATTTAACTTGCTTGAATCTGATGTCTAAGTGCATTGTGTTTTTTTTAAGAACTTTTTCATATTAAATTTGCAGCATAACCTTACCTTAATTATTGGAAACAATACCATATCTTGTGAAAAGACGAGGTTCATGTTATTACAAAAGCATGATTATGATGTCTAAGTGCATTGTGTTTTTAAGAACTTTTCATCTAACTTGCAGTATAACTTTACCTTGATTATTGGAAACAATACCTTATCTTGTGTGGAAACTCAAAAGTCCTCCCCAGGACTTGAGATTTGCTTTTGCTTACAGTTGTTGATTTCAATCCAAAACCTGTTAAGTTTCTTGTGACAATTTTTGACCTAACCATCAGCAATAACCAGCCACATTATACTAGGAATATCTTCCATCTATTGTGTAGAAATCAGTTCTCAATTTAAGTATTTTCAGGTTAAGGCAATTTTTGATAGTATTGTTGCGGAAGAAGAGGAAGCTAAGAAGGTAAATATATCTTTACTTTACAATGATTACGTAGAAGGTTTACGACTTCTGTTTTATTGACAACATCCCAATTTTGGTACTCGTGTTGTAGGATGTAGTTAGTGGAAAGAAGCAGCGTACTGAATCTGCTTCAAAGACAACTGCTAAGGATGAGGATGGGGCAATTGAGATGATAAGGAATATGTTTAGGTATAAGCCTAATGCTATTCATCTTGACGATGGCAAAAATGGAGTTGATGATGAGGTGAATGTTATTGCAACAGCTTGAATATGATGTCTAAGTGCATTGTGTTTTTTTAACTTTTTCATATTAAACTTGCTTGAATCTGATGTCTAGTGCATTGTGTTTTTTATAACTTCTTTATATTAAACTTGCAACATAACCTTATGAAACAATATCATATCTTGTGAAAAGATGAGGTTCATGCTATTACAAAAGCATGAATATGATGTCTAAGTGCATTGTTTTTTTAAGAACTTTTCATCTAAATTGCAGTATAACCTTACCTTGATTATTGGAAACAATACCATATCTTGTTTGGAAACTCCAAAGTCCTCCCAGGACTTAAGATTTGCTTTTGCTTACAGTTTTGATTTTTAACACAAAACCTGTTAAGTTTCTGGTGACAATTTTTGACCTAGCCATCAACAATAACCAGCCACCTCTTATACTAGGCATATCTTCCATCTATTGTCTAGAAATCAGTTCTCAATTTAAGTATTTTTAGGTTAAAGCACTTTTTTATAGTATTGTTGCGGAAGAAGAGGAAGCTAAGAAGGTAAATATATCTTTACAATTATTATGTGGAAGGCTTACGACTTCTGTTTTTACAACATCCCAATTTTGGTACTTGTTTTGGTACTCGTTTTATAGGCTGCAGTTAGTGGAAAGCAGCTACCTATTGAATCTGCTTCGAAGACAATTGCTAAGGATGAGGATGAGGATGACGCTGAGGCAATCAAGATGATATGGAATATGTTTATGTATAAGCCTAATGCTATTCATGTTGACAACGGCGAAGATGGAGTTGATGATGAGGTGAATGCTATTACAACAACTTGAATATGATGTCTAAGTGCATCGTGTTTTTTAAAACTTTTTCATATTAATCCTGCTTGAATCTGATGTCTAAGTGCATTGTGTTTTTTAGAACTTTTTATATTAAACTTGCAGGTTGAAACAATATTATATCTTGTGAAAAGATGAAGTTCATGCTATTACAAAAGCATGAATATGATGTCCAAGTGCATTGTGTTTTTAAGAACTTTTCATCTAACTTGCAGTATAACCTTACCTTGATTATTGGAAACAATACCATATCTTGTGTGGAAAAGTCCTCCCCAGGACTTAAGATTTGCTTACAGTTGTTGATTTCCATCCCAAAACCTGTTAAGTTTCTGGTGACAAATTTTGACCTAACCATCACCCATAACCAACCTCCTCTTATACTAGGCATATCTTCCATCTATTGTCTAGAAATCAGTTCTCAATTTAAGTATTTTCAGGTTAAGGCAATTTTTGATAGTATTGTTGCGGAAGAAGAGGAAGCTAAGAAGGTAAATATATCTTTACAATTATTATGTGGAAGGCTTACGACTTCTGTTTTATTGACAACATCCCAATTTTGGTACTTGTTTTGGTACTCGTTTTGTAGGCTGCAGTTAGTGGAAAGCAGCTACCTATTGAATCTGCTTCGAAGACAATTGCTAAGGATGATGATGAGGATGACGCTGAGGCAATCAAGATGATAAGGAATATGTTTACGTATAAGCCTAAAGCTATTCATGTTGACAACGGCGAAGATGGAGTTGATGATGAGGTGAATGCTATTACAACAGCTTGAATATGATGTCTAAGTGCATCGTGTTTTTTAAAACTTTTTCATATTAAACCTGCTTGAATCTGATGTCTAAGTGCATTGTGTTTTTTAGAACTTTTTTATATTAAACTTGCAGGTTGAAACAATATTATATCTTGTGAAAAGATGAAGTTCATGCTATTACAAAAGCATGAATATGATGTCCAAGTGCATTGTGTTTTTAAGAACTTTTCATCTAACTTGCAGTATAACCTTACCTTGATTATTGGAAACAATACCATATCTTGTGTGGAAAAGTCCTCCCCAGGACTTAAGATTTGCTTACAGTTGTTGATTTCCAACCCAAAACCTGTTAAGTTTCTGGTGACAAATTTTGACCTAACCATCACCAATAACCAACCTCCTCTTATACTAGGCATATCTTCCATCTATTGTCTCGAAATCAGTTCTCAATTTAAGTATTTTCAGGTGAAGGCAATTTTTGATAGTATTGTTGCGGAAGAAGAGGAAGCTAAGAAGGTAAATATATCTTTACAATTATTATGTGGAAGTTTATAACTTCTGTTTTATTGACAGCATCCCAATTTTGGTACTTGTTTTGTAGGCTGCAGTTAGTGGATCTACTGAATCTGCTTCGAAGACACCTGCTACTGAGAAAAAAGACGAGAAGTGTTTCTCCTGCTGGACAGAAGGCAGGTTAGTTGTGATTCGTTTGGAGAGTTTCTCTACCCTTCAAATTTTGTCTGAATTGTTAGATTTCAGTTAAATATCAATTGTTTTTCTACTTCATAATTTATATTCATTTACAGGCAGCCATTGAAGGAAATGGCGCACACCGCAACTCCTCACCCCGCTAAAACTGGGAAGACACATGTCAATAACGACAAGCCAAAGCAGCAAACTCTAAAATCTTCTGGTTCAGCGACTTGCAAGTCATGCAACAGGTACGTGTTTATATTTCTTCAACTTATTTTAGTTTAACATTTCTTATTTGGCTGAGGAAACATTATGTACATATTTTACTATGTTAGATTACTCTACATGCTCTACCTAGATGTATGTTGCATATGAGATTCCTTCATGATAACATTTTCTAGATCCTTTTCTTGTTTTATTATTATTCCCAATATATGATTATATTTTGCTTTGTAGGTAGTTTGGATCTAAATGTATTGTATTTTATTTTTTTCCAGGTCCTTTAACTCTGATAATGCTCTTCAAGCTCATACCAAGGCAAAGCACTCTTCCACAAAGTGAGGAGAGACCGTGTCTGAGAATTTTGTGGACATATTTTGTTGAGATCTGAGAGTCATGAGAAGTGCCTATATATCTTCACTAGTGTTGCAGCCATACATCTTCAGTAGTGGTACTTTTCTGGTTCTGGATCTTTTTTCCTTTTTGAACTTTTCTGGAGCTGGCAAATATTGCTTTTGGACCGTTTCCTAAGAAATCTAAAATCCAGAATCTGACCTAGAATTATCTTCTTTCATAATTGATGACATATACTTGACAATAGCATTGGAGAAGGACATAAAATTTTGTGAAATCTTAAATTACTGAGAATAAGTATGTAGATGAAGATAGTTCCACATGAGATGAGCATATTGGAACAGAGTAGTGGCTACATAAGTAGATGTGAACATAGTGCATTGTGGGATGGTAGGGGTGGATCTGTTTAATTGGGTTGGACATGTGGAACAAACATCAATAGATACAGTTAGGAGGGTGCGGTAGGAGCATAGTTGGAACTGGCAAAACTTATTGGTCAACAAGAAACAATTAGAACTGATGATGATGCTAATGTTATACAAAAAATATGAGTAGAGCTGAATGGAAGGGTATCATGTAGCTGGTCCAGTTGATTGCTAATGTTATAGAAAAGATGATTGCTAATGTTAAGGACTGATGTACCAGAAATATCATCTAGCTGGGTCAGTTGACGAAAAAGTTGGGATTCCAATTTTTTGTGCTCCCCTCATGTGTCTTAATTGGCTGTAGTGGAGGTACCACACCAATGGAAGAGGGAGGAGAATGTAGAAACGAAAAAAAATAAAAACTACAACCCTAACTTTTTGGTTTATATGTCAAACTGATAGGGATCGTCATCATTGTCTCTTTCACAAATAGGGACAGGAAAAATTTCTCAATAGCTCACTCGCGACATGATTTCCTTCCATCAATGAGAGTGCTGGGTGGGAGTGTGTGTTGCACATAAGGACATAAACATAGAGATACCTCTGTGTGTTCAATATTGGAGTGTCTTTTGTTATAGGTGTATCGGTGTAATATTGGTGCGTGCAAGGGAATTGTAGTATCAGTGCGTGTTTAAAATGTGTGGGCGAAAATTGGTGTATCTGCAGGAAATTACCTCTATGTGCATGTGCAAATAGTTGTCTGCACATACATATAGGAAACTGTGCACATACATAGGAAAATTGGTGTACATGCAGGAAATTACTTAAGTAGGTAATTGTCTGCACATACACATAGGTAATGTGCAGGTCATAGGTAATGTGCAGGAAATTACGTATGTATGTTTGCATATGCACATATACTCTCTACCTGGTGGTGGTAGGGGTGAGTATTCGTTTATTTGGTTCCAACCGAACCGAAAACGAATTGGACCGAAACCGAATAAGGAAAATCGAAACCGAATAAGCAAAACCGAAACCGAACTGAATTGGTCAATAACCGAACCGAACCGAATTAAATCGGTTTTCGGTTTATTCGGTTTTTGGGTTTATTTGTGTTTTTTTGTTAATATATATAATAACTAAATATACCTAGATATATTTTATATACCTATAGTATATACCTATAATTAATACCTATATATATATATATATATATATATATATATATATATATATATATATATATATATATATATATAAACTAAATTTTTTTATGGTTTTCGGTTTTGGACCGAAATCCAAACCGAAACTGAAACCGAATAATAAAATTTAGTATTTTCAAAACCGAAACCGAACCGATTTTTTTAAAACCGAACCGAATTTCTTATTCGGTTCGGTTTTCGGTTCAAAACCGAGTAATGCTCCCCTACCTGGTTGTGCACACATAGGGGCTATTTGGTTGCACGAAAGTGCAAAAGTGGAAAAACGAAATTTGTGCACGCGATGCGTACGCATAAATTTTGAGTTTCCAAAAGTTGTTTGGTTGATGGAATTGAAAAATATGAAAGTGGAGGAATAAGGAGTTTCGTTGTTTGGATGGTTGTTGAAAGTGGATGTTGGTTGGAGATGTGATAAACCTAGGTATACTTACCTCCAATTTTTTGTACATAAATAATTTGTATTTAAATTAAATATTGTAATATAAATTATTGTTAATATAGTTATTTTATTTATTACTATTATCACCTCTCCTTTCCCATTCTCTCGCCAGTTCATTTCCAGATAATTTTCCTTTTTCATTACTATTCTCTCTATAGTTCATTTTCCATTATCTTTCATGTCCTCTCTCTAGTTCAGCATCTCCCAAGCACCCTCCCTCCCGATCTGCCGTCTCCCTCCTCCATCCCTTTGCCGGCCGCCTCCTCGACCGGATCCGGGTCCTAAATCCGTCTCCCTCCTCCATCCCTTTGCCGGCCGCCTCTCGACCGGATCCGGGTCCTAAATCCGGATCGGATCAACCTCGACTGCCTCATCCCCTGCCAAACTCGAACCACTATATCGAAGGCGGAGGTGAGGAAGGTTTTGAGGGCGGCGGAGATGGAGGCGGCGAGGAGCCGGCTGGTGGCGAAGTCGTTCGACGAGTCGGGGGCTAGTGTCGAGTTTGGGAACCTCATCTTCCTCTGGGGTGGTGACCGGATCCCTTCTCTCTCTTTCCTTCCAACTTTCAAAGGAGTTTCATCTCAAATTAGCCGGATGTGAAAGTGGATGAATTTGTGGGGGACAGGAACTGCAACACGTCAGTTCAAACTAAATCCTTAGTTTTTCAAGATGACAACCAAATACTTGAACTCAGTTGAGTTCAACCGAGTTTCACATTTTACACGAAATCCTGGCCACTTTCAGGGAACCAAACAGGCCCATAGGTAATTGTCCGAAAATTGGTGTATCCAGTGAGAAATGTGTGCACAACAAAACTGCAGGAAATTACCAGGTCGAGAGTGTAGCAACAGTTCACACATTTAATCCAGTGTGAAATGTGTGCACAACAAAATTGCAGTAAAAAGAGAGTTCCTTATTCCATCCAATACTAGTGGATAACCCGTGCCATAATGGCACGGACACGAATTCGGCCTTCTCGACGTAGGCGTGCAGGCAACGGGCCAGCGCCAGGGAGTTCCGGACGGAGACACGGCCTACGAATCCGGCTTTCTCGACGTAGGCGTGCTGGCACCGGGCCAGCGCCAGGAACCCAAGCCCGGCGGAGGCGGACACGGCAAAGACCACGGTGGCGACGTTCGGGGCGGCGTGGGACCTCATGGAGGCGAAGATGCGCAGGGCCGTTGCGGGGCATCCGAGGGCGGCGAGGCCCGTGACGGCGGCGGTCCAGGAGACGACGTCCCTGTGCGGCATTTCGTCGAACACCCGCAGGACGTGGTCGGCGGAGCCGCGTCGGGAGTAGGCGGTGAGCAGGACGGTCTGCATGAAGGGGTCGCGTGGAGCGACCTGGTGGCGGCGGCGACGGCGGCGATGGTGGTGTTGAGCAAGGAAGAGAAGATGTGGGAGTCGGGAGGGACGCGGCGGCGGAGCATTTGGGA
Organism: Iris pallida; assembly: GCA_029216955.1. Taxonomy (NCBI): domain Eukaryota; kingdom Viridiplantae; phylum Streptophyta; class Magnoliopsida; order Asparagales; family Iridaceae; genus Iris; species Iris pallida. Next base: position 56,034 of record JANAVB010000180.1, read on the forward strand.
GTAGATGGAGAGTGGGTCGGCAGAGATGGCGATGACGGTATTGAAGGAAAGGGATTGGGGTTGGTCATGGCGGAGAAGAGGGAGGGCGAAGGAAGGGTCGGCGCTGGCGGCGCGGTGGAGGAGGCTGCTTACGACGAAAGGGTTACGGAAGAGGCCGGCGACGACGGCGTGGGCGAGGATGGAGCGGAGGCGGCGGAGGGAGGGCGATGCAAGAGGAGCTGGAGGCGGGGTTGCCGTTGGAACAACCGTTGCTCCGCACCCAACATAGGACCTCATCCTCTCGTATAGAGGGAGGACAATTTAGTCCTTTCATCATCGTTGAACCAAAGTACATGGATCGGACCAAAAACCTACTGAACTTTATATTATAGATATATGATTTGACTGAATTAATTAATAACTATACTTAAATCAGCGGCTCTAACACGATTCTCGCCAAGAAATTTAAGGACAAATTCGCCACTATAGGTGGTCCAAATTTGAATCTATATATTAGTTTGCCTCGTCAGCCGGCTGCCATGTTCCAGCTACGTTTCATGTTCACGTTAAACTATACATAAATTATAAGAATGAATGGACATCGACATAGTTCAACTCTTTAATTAATGAATGCTCTATTTGGTATGGCGACGGTTGATACTTAATTAAGATTGTATGATCGCATGTGTCCGTCGTATAATGCGTAGTCCCAGATTTCCTCACCTGCTAGTCTATGGGTTCATGTTTTAGACCAATGTTCTGGTTCAGGGTTGGGTACACCGTACGTATGAACCTCTTCCGTAGTCGACGGTGGTGGTGTTGAGCAAGGAAGAATGTGTGGGAGTCGGGAGGGACGCGGCGATGGAGCATTTAGGAGTAAATGGAAAGTGGGTCAGCGGAGATGGCGTTGTTGAAGGAGAAGGGGTTGAGGTTGGTCATGGCGGAGAAGAGGGTGGCGGCGAAGGAAGGGTCGGCGTCGGCGGCGCGGTGGAGGAGGTTGCTGCGACGAAGGGGTTGCGGAAGAGGCCGACGACGACGGCGTGGGCTAGGATGGAGCGGAGCCGGCGGAGGGAGGGGCGGTGCAAGAGGAGCTGGAGGCGGAGGTGCCGTTGGAACAACCGGTTGCTCCGCACCCAACATGGGACCTCCTCCTCTCTTATAGAGAGGGACAATTTAGTTATTTCATCATCGTTGAACCAAAGCATATGGGTCGGACCAAAAATCTACTGTGCTTTATATTATAGATGGGACTGTCTGGGATTTCACACTGTTAAATGGAATGAAGATAAAATAAATGCAAGTTTCCGCAACCAAGATCCCAGTGACTAAACTTGAGTAACACCGTCTATGAAAGCTCTAAAGCAACTGAGAAAGATAAATAATGGGTCTTGCAGCATTTTATTATAAGTTTATCTTAAAAGTTTCCAAGAAAACAAGCTGGCTCAAATAGCTACCACTTGCACGCTTAAACTGACTTGTAAACTTTAGAAAGCCGAAAAAAGAGCGTATATCATTAAGTTTTGTATGTGGAGTGGAAAAGATACCAAACGAAGGCACGTGCTGCACTAGTGGATCTAGGATTATAAGTTAGTATTATTATAAAGGGCTTCGGAAACGTGTAGATCCGCCAGTGATGTGACACACACACACACACACACACACACACATATATATATATATATATATATATATATATATATATATATATATTATATATATATATATATAATTGTTTTTAAAATATACAAACTTGTAATCACAAATACTCTGAATTTTATGTATATTTTGTGATTACAAGTTTGTATATTTTAAAACACAATATATATATATATATATAATATATATTATATATATAGAAGAAAGGTACTTCATTGATGAATATAAAAAGTGTTACAGAGAACTCATACATTAGCTTTTACAAAATCCCGAAAATCCCAGATACTACTCCCATGAGGATATTAAGCTTTTAACCATATAGCTGCTAATCCGCTGGCTTACTCATGATCCGAACATTGGCTTCAAGGTTATTAATAATACCAGCGATCGATGTTCCGACTCCTTCGAACACGCGCCTATTCCTTTCTCTCCAAACATGCCATATGGCGGAGAGTAGACGGATGCGAGCACTGTTGTAGATGTCCTTCTGTCGAGTCTTAAAATTCAAGATCTCCGCCGTTATCACACTTAATTCAGGATTAGGTCCAGCAGAGAGTCCAATCTTCAGTTGACAATGTCTCCACACCTGACTGGAGAACGCGCACAAGAAAAAGAGATGCTCCCTGCTTTCAATTCCTTCTCCACATAGTACACACTCCATGCTACCCACCACGATCCCTATTCTATGCAACCGTTCCCTTGTCAGTAACCTATTTCGGATAGCTTTGTATGCACAAAGCTTCATCTTCTTTGCCGCTCCCGACCTCCAAATCACCCTGCCCACTCCACCGTCGTTCCTCGCCTCCGCGTCCACTCATATACATCCTTAAAGGAGAATACGCCATCAGTTATCCCCACCCATTCCCATCTATCCGCCGAATCCTCCATGTGAAGGGGAATGGCCTCGATTTCGTTCCGAAATAGCAGCCCAACCGGTCGGTTACCCACCTGCCACTGGTTGTTGGAGATCAGCACCGATAAGGGCTCGTCTCTCCCGATGAGGTCGAACATCGGCCATCCCGCCCGCCCCACCAGATTTGTATGATTAAGCCATGGATCAAACCAAAGGTTGGTTGTATAACCATCACCAATAACCCGAACCACTCGATTCTTCAAAACAGGACGCAAACGAAGGATGTTCTTGTAAGTAACCGAGTTGTTGTTGTCGATGTCTTGAACCCAGAAGTTGCTTTGCCTTTGGTACCTATTCTTGGTCCACCGCGCCCACAGGGAATTACTCTCAATTAAACGCCAAGCCAATTTATAAAGAGCGACGTCCCGAAGAGTGCGTAAAGATCGGATGCCGACCCCTCCCTTCTCTACCGGGTGGGCCAATTCCTCCCATCCAATTGTGTGTAATCCCCCCTCTCCAAATAAAGTTCGCACAGAGTTTCTCAATCTTCTGGATGGTCTTGTCAGGCACATAGATAGCTTGCAGCCAATAGTTGGATATGGCAAAGATCACGGACCGAATGAGTTCTATGCGCGCCTCCAAACGACAATAGTTGGGATTGCCAACCTTCCAATTTGGACTGGACTTGCTGGAGCAATCCATGGCAATCAGTAAACCGAGCATAATTGATAGAAAGCGGGAGACCAAGGTTTCGGACAGGGAGTTGTCCTCTCTCGATCTGCAGCATTTGCGACCATTTATCCTTCTCTGGGCAATCTCGATTTAAATGAATCTGGCTCTTGTCTCTATTAATCCGCAAACCCGAGGTCTTGCCAAACTCCTCTAGAACTCCATTCAGGGAGTTGTTACTGCTCTCAGAGGGCTCAATAAAAACCAACAGATCATCAGCGTATATCAAATGTGAGATAGTTGGTTGTACCTTATGGAAGAGGGGCCAGATCTGCTTCTTGTGAACGGCGATATCCATCAGACAACTGAAGTGCTCCATTACAACTGTGAATAAATATGGGGACAAAGGATCGCCCTGCCTTATGCCTCAATTGCTGCCGAAGGATCCGCAAGGCTGCCCTTTAATGAGGATAGAGAAGGTCGGAGAAGTGATACACTCATGGATTCGCGCCACCCACCATTCGTCAAATCCCATGCTACAAAGCATTTGACAAACGAATTTTCGATTAACCATATCATATGCTTTGCGAAGATCTAATTTGATGCATCCTTTTCTTCCTTCCCCTTCATTGAAGTCGCGAACAAGTTAATGCGCGAGCAGGCAATTTTCTGCAATTGACCTGCCTTTAATAAATGCTGCTTGGTTGTCCGAAATCAATCCCTTCAAAATCACCTGCATTCTTTTACACATGATATGAGTAATAATTTTGTATAGAAAGTTGCAACATGAAATTGGTAGAAAGTCTCCAAGATCCGTAGCACCCTCCTTCTTGGGTATCAAGGTCAAAAAAGTATGGTTGATTTCTTTTATAAGCCGCCCGGTTTTGAAGATGTCCCGCACAACCTGTAGCACATGGAATTTCAATATACTCCAATGTCTTTTATAGAAAGCATCATTAAATCCATCTGGTCCTGGCGACTTATTAGGATCAGCGTTAGCGATAATATCATTAATTTCCTCAAGGGTCACCTCTTTACGGAGAAGGTCATTCCCTTTCTCTGTCACTAACCTTTTGCAAATAATATCTGGAAAAGTATCAGAATAGTCAGATTGATTGTAAAGGGATGTGTAGTACCTGATGGCCTCTTCTTCTATCTCTTTATCATTATTAATCAGGTTACCTCCAATGTCAAACAAAGGACCAATCGAGTTTCTGTGTTAACGGGCCTTCACCAACGCGTGGAAGAACTTCGAACATCGATCACCATCCTTCAGCCACGAGCACTTAGCTCGTTGTTGGAGTTGTAATTCCTCTTGAAAGCGCAGCTGTCGCACCATTTCTTGAAGCTCCAGTTCCCTATTAGCGAGCACAGGATTTAAGTGGTTAGCTTGTACCTGAACTTGAATAGAATGAAGCTCCTTTTCAATAGAATCGCAGCTGTCAGCCGGTCGGTCCCGATTCTACCTCTTCAGAGCAGCCTTGACATGTTTCAAACGATAGAGGAGACAATATTGGGGGGTACCCGAGATCGGCAAGCCGAGCCCACCCTCTACTACTTCATCGTAGCCAGCCATCATAGACCACGCATTGTTAAAGCGAAATGGGCGGCGTCGCGACCTCAGGCCGGGTGGATCTGAACCAGAAGAGGGTATGATCACTGGTGCCGCTAGGTAAACCCTCCGCTTTGACGTCTGGGAAGGTTGCTAGCCAGGAGTTATTGCAAAGAACTCTATCGAGTTGACAGACAACTCGGTTATGCACGGAGCTGTTGCTCCAGCTCCAAGTGTGTCCAGTCCTCGCCATGCAAATCATACCTGAAGATAACAAACAATCTTGGAAATCCGCAAGGATAGGGGCCGGAACCTGTCGTCCACCGATCTTTTCATCCTCTGTTAGCATAGCGTTAAAGTCGCCCATCACTGTCACTCCCCGTTCCCAGAATGCGTATTTTATACATGTATTATTCGAATGTATTTATTTAATATTTATCGTGTATTATCCTGTATTTAAATTCCTTTAATCTCATGTTAATTAATTATCTACGTTTTATTTCCTGCATTTTATTTCCTGCTTTTTTTCTGCTGTAGTCCTGCTTTGGGTTCGGCTTGGCCGGGTTCATGATGGTTCAACCGAACCGTTTGGAATGGACCATGAACCGAACCCACCTACCACCCCCCTTCTATTTAAGCTCCCATCCCCTTTCTCTCTCTTCATAACTCTCCTTCACCATTACTTCTTCTTCTTCTTCTTCTTCTTCATTCTCATCACTCTCCCCACCTACCAGTAGTAGGCAAGTACATCTTGCTTCTTCATGTGAACCCATTTTTATGGTTCATTTGTCTTCCTCTCATGATCCTAAGGAAGTTTAGAACTTAGCATTTTTGATTTCTTTGGCTCGTTTCTTACAGATCTAAGTTTGTTGTATTTTCGGTTGTTCATGGGTTTTGATCCATCAAACTGGCGTGTTTTCGGAAATGGATAGTTCCATGTGGTAGAGCTTCTCATTCTACACCATTCTTAACCATGGGAAGCTCATTTCTGGCTTGGAACGAAGGCTCCATAGGACTTGGAGTTTGATAGATGTTGTACGCTCACGTCTTAACGTGCTCGCGTAAACATCACCCCTGTCACGCTCACGTTCTTACGTGTCAGCGTGTATTTTTAGTCACGCTCACGTTCTTACGTGTTAGCGTGTATTTTTAGTCACGCTCACGTTCTTACGTGTCAGCGTGTATTTTTAGTCACGCTCACGTTCTTACGTGTCAGCGTGTATTTTGTCACGCCCACGCTGTACGTGTGTGCGTGAATTTTAGTCACGCCCACGCTGTGCGTGCGTGCGTGTATTTTTAGTCACGCTCACGCTGTGCGTGCTGCGTGAATTTTTAGTCACGCCCACTCCTATAGACTAACCTTGGCGTATCACTTTATACGCTTACTCCTTCATACTAAACTTGGCGTGACTTGATTGGCCTTAGCATCTGACCTTGGTGTAATTTAACCTTGGTGTTTCTATTGCTCTATAATTTATTCATTTAATAGTGACATGATACTTCTCCTATTATATCCTTACGCCTTTTTGCATAAACTCGATAATCTTAGTATGTTAATATCTTTAATACATATGGTTGTGAAGAACGTCCCCTGTGTCTTGATTGGTTTATGGATACCCAGTGAGACTGGAACTTAACCATGAGAGTTATAGACTCGACCCCATTTAATACTGATTGACTTCATGCCTTGTCACCATTGATAATGATGGCTATCTTGACTAAAATTGATCATGCGTTCCTAGTTGGAACTAAGAGACTGGCTAGTCGTCTTATTGAATTAAATGAATGATACACGTTCATGTTATGGACTATTGTAATCGACTAGCCATCCCGAATATTGTCATACAGGCATGTGCTTCAATTAATTTATTTATTTACTTCGTTACAGAGCAGCATGTGTACTTTATGGTCAAGGCATGATTATTTCGTGGTTAGTTTTAATTGTTGCATTACGCTATGTAAGACCTACAACCTAACCGCGGGCATCGTTGTAGAGTTGGCCATATCGTACTTGTACGGAAGTACTCATTTTGAATGACCATGATCCACGGCATGGGACTTCACTCAACGTAGAGACTATTAAGTCAAATAAAATAATGATGACATGGAGAGAATGGATTTCTGAGTTCTTACATGGCAGCCCTCTTGGGACTAGTAGTGCCCGACAGGCCGACTAGTTCCCACAGATACTGTAAACCTGCCACACGGGCAGGGAGCGGTATCTGCTTATATTATTATTGTATATTGTTATATGACGGACGTCCCGCTGGGACTCGTCTAATTCATGATTGGCGCAATTGATTGACTGGATAGACTAGCCTTGCTCGCTCATAGTAAGAACTGAGGAATCCTTATGCATAATTCCAGAATAACTTGGGACTCACAATAGCAAGCCGTAGGAGTTGATTGGCCGTTCAAGATGATTTGTTTGTGTACTGTATCTACTCTGTTGCCTAACTGGGATGATCAGAATGTCAGGACATGACGGCCCAACTTATGTACTTATTTGGTTGGGAGGTTGGCTCGAAGTGTCGTAATGTTATGTGAATCCTAGTGGAAAGCAGAGATCTATTATTATATTCTCTTACTACTGGTTTAATCCTTCATATCGTGCTTCCTTGTGGTACTTGCTATTAGAGGTCTAACCTTTCTGGTTTTGCATGGCCAGATTTAGAGCCGGTTCCTGAGGATTCAGCCTACTTCCACCTCCAAGATGGTCAATACTAGAGGGATGATCGCAGGAGGACTCGAGTGGGTTCCTTACTTCACCACTCGTTTTGTTGTTTACCTTATACTTAGCCGTTTGGCACCGACATGTTAGTCGGATTGTCTTGTACTTACTTTTACATGATTGTAATTAAGTCAGACTGCGGCTGATAACAATTGTGTATATATTGCTATATCATCTGGCTATGTTTTGTAAAGCCAGATCTCAAGAACATTTTGATTTAAGCGTCTGGGATGCCTTACTGCTTTATCTTACATGTTCTCTATTACTGTTTCTTGTTTGAACGATTGAGACAATAGATGTGAAGTGACCGTAGTAAGACTTTCATGTAGCATGCACCCCCTCGTCTGGTTAGACAGCTTTGATCGTATTATACGGTATTCTTCTACCCGTAATACGTAGCTGGCTGAGTCATTCCTCCGCTCTCCAGTATTCTGGTTCTGGGGCGTGACAAGGTTTTAGTGGTAGCCTACGCATGTCTGATTTCAGACTTGTGGGGTGTTTTGATTTATAGGATGTCTCAATCACACGTGTTCCCCCTTGATCTCATGATTCGTTGTTCTCAACCCTTGCTTGACATTCCGGTATCCTTTGACTTCATTGATCCTTCATGTCCGGTTGTTTGATTGTTCTCTTGTCACTTTTCTTAGGGGCACTTCGTCCGCATCAGTCAGAGCTGGGCAGCAACAACAAGGACAACAAGGGCAACATGACCAGGTTGGTCAGCAACAAGGGTCGGTATTACCTCAGGAGACTATCCAAGAAGAAGTGATAGTGGAACCGCAGTATCCGGAAGTTCCAACACCACCCATAGTTCCACCTACTCCAGTGGAGGTGGACACACCAGCCCTTCTGGAAATCATGAGAGGGATGATGGCTACTCAGCAGCATCAGATGTTGGCCCAGCAACGCATGCACACTCAGCTACAAGAGCAGAATGTGTTGCTCAACCAAGGATTACAGACGGCTTTGGAAAGAGGGGCAAGGCCAGATTCAGGAGCATCAACCAGATTTTGCAAGTACAACCCCCGTCGTTTCGAGGGCACGGAGGATGCCATCTCAGCAGATGTTTGCAAAACAAAAAAGTGTTTTATACAAACTTTTGTAAAAGAAGAAGATTACAATTTGAATTCTGGAAAAGTACAACTGTAGGAATCCAATCTAGAAGACGTTTGCTTTATCCCTTGGACGATGTGAACTTTGAAGACGAAAACCTTTGAAGCTGAAGACGAAAGTCTCTGATGAATCGAAGGCAGAAAGCCTCTGAAGAATTGAAGGCAAAAGCCTCTGAAGAATGCAGCAGCACTTTAGCAAGAACTCCTGAATTCTCTGAAGAGAATAATCTCTCTGTGTGTGATCTGATATGTATGTATTGGTCCAGCTGAAGATGAAAGTCTCTGATGAATCGAAGGCAAAAAGCCTCTGTAGAACTGAAGGCAAAAGCCTCTGAAGAATGCAGCAGCACTTTGGCAAGAACTCCTGAACTCTCTGAAGAGAATAATCTCTCTGTGTGTGATCTGATATGTATATGATCGTCCCCTGAAATGAAGACTTGAAACTCTATTTATAGAGTTCTGGAAATAACTAACTTTCAGTTATTCTGGAATTGCGCAAGATGGATTGCGCAGGGCTTGGATTGCGCAGTAGTGGACTGCGCAAGGCAGTTACTTGATCATGGGCCACCTGTCTTGGACACTTGGCAAAACTTGATTGAAATGCGCATGGTCGTGCATAGGCAGTTACCACGTACTGAGAAATTGATGGCATGAAGGCCATGTATGCTTTTGTCAGTTGCTTTGATGAGAGTGCGCAAGCCTTAGACTGCGCATGAAGTGGATGGTGCAGGAGCTAGATTGCGCATACATGAACTGCGCAGGAAGTCGATTGCGCACCAGGCTGGACAGCTGTCCTCGAGCACTGTGCTGCACAGAGAAACGAACGGTTTTCTCGTCTTTTGCGCCTGTCAGCTGTCAGAGATTTGATTTGGTTGTCAGGTAATGATGACTCTCGCCACGTAAGCCTTGCGCAATCGAAAGTGTGCGCAGTCTGGCTTGCGCAAACTGTGAGCTGCGCAATCTGTTGTCTGTGCAGTTCACTTGAATGGTGCATCTTGATTTTTTGACTTTGTTGATTGATGCAACTTGATTTTTTAGGACCTACAAGACCCCCTTCAAAGTTTTCGAAAGTTGATTTGATTCAAAGTTTCAAAATACTTTGATTATGATATTCAAATCAAGTTGCGCATGTAAGTGAGTGTCTGTGCAATCGGAGTTGTGCGCAGTCTTAGGCGCAATCTGGGGCAGCCGTTTCGCATTCGAAAACTAAATAGTCTTTCGTACTTGATAATTCTTTACTTGCATTCATTTGTGTTTGAGAGAAAAGTTTTCGAGTTCTTTGCAACCAGTCTTCTTCTTCGACGACCAATGGCACCCGGACGATCCTCCACCGCCGCCGACAAGGGCAAGGCCCCCGCCGAGTCATTTCGAACGCGCCACGTGCTTCTCGTCATGAGACCGCGCATCCTGCGCTGCGAGGTTGTTGGACTTGATCGAAAACCCTTTTTAGGGTTTTGACTTCTTTGATCTTCGAAACCTCTCTTTTTAGAGATGAGTTCATACTGCGCCACCCTTTTTAGGGTTTTGGTTGCATAAA
>JANAVB010000181.1:0-46129 GCA_029216955.1 Iris pallida
GGTGAGTGCGCTGGTCTGCATCCACGTGGCGGCCAGCCATTGGCTTTCCTGCTAGCTCGAGCCCACCCCGAGCAAGGGGCCAAAGACAACGTGTCATGTGGCCGCGGGCTGGTACAATCACTCTAGAGACGGACAACGTAGCAGCGTTGAACACACTTACCGCCAACCAAACAGTCCCAAAGTGAGAGTGTATTTTACGTTTCATTGTTGGTGTGAAGGATTCTTGTTTAAGCACGTGAAAGGTGAAGCCATTCGTAGTAATAGGTAGATGGCAAGTAAAGCTAATGTAATCTTTTGGAACATTTCATTCATGGCTGCCACTTCTTCCACGGATAGATGTTCGCAACAACCTGACACATAGTTTGATCGTACGTGTCAGCAATAATGATAAATTAAATTATGTTCATTCTGAAAAAACACGGCAATGAACACCCAATCAAAGCAATCTACAACCTAATATCGATCCCGCAATCTTTTGTGGACCTTATATTTGCATATACATGAATATGATCACACGACAAGTATTACATCCAGAAGGACATCGTACCTATTTGGAATATGCCACAAGAGGAAATATGGATTTTTTGCGTGTCCCTGCTTCGTAGTTATGGACATTTGAATGATTATTGCATTTTTCATATGATATGTCGACCCTTATAAGAAATTATAAGAAACTCTAGGCCAGTGGTCTCTTCTAAAATCCACAACCAGACGAATAATTGACTACACAACTTCCTCTCGTTTCGTTCGCGAAATCATCGGGTGAAAAGAGGAGTGATTATTTTTCTATGCTTGTGAGCCAAATAAATTGAGAAGGAAATAAAAGTAATTCCTAATGGAAGGAAAATTAAGAAATAAAAGTGATTCAATCCGTCTAAGCAAGGAATAACTTTTCCACATTAGAGTATTCATTTTCTTTCCAGAAGGACATCGTACCTATTTTGGAATATGCCACAAGAGGAAATATGGATTTTTTGCGTGTCCCTGCTTCGTAGTTATGGACATTTGAATGATTATTGCATTTTTCATATGATATGTCGACCCTTATAAGAAATTATAAGAAACTCTAGGCCAGTGGTCTCTTCTAAAATCCACAACCAGACGAATAATTGACTACACAACTTCCTCTCGTTTCGTTCGCGAAATCATCGGGTGAAAAGAGGAGTGATTATTTTTCTATGCTTGTGAGCCAAATAAATTGAGAAGGAAATAAAAGTAATTCCTAATGGAAGGAAAATTAAGAAATAAAAGTGATTCAATCCGTCTAAGCAATGTTTTAAAAACCGGACCGATGGTCGAACCGAAATTTTTTGGTATAGGTCGGACCGGGGTTCAACCGGGGTTCAATTGGAGTTCAATAGACTTGGTTTAGTTTGGTTCAAATAGGTAAAATATCCATATTTACTTCTTGGTTTAGTTTGGTTTGGTCATAAATATATTGGTTCGGTTTAATTTTATAACTATAAGGTCGATTAAAACCAAATAAAGAATCAAATGATCCAAATTTCACATAATAATTTATTTTAAATTTTTTACAATAAAAAAATAACCAAAATCGGCCGGTTCAATTGTGAACCGGTTCGGTCGGTTCACCGGTTGAACCCGGTTTTGACAAAAAAAACGACGGTTCTTTAAAAGATCCGGTTTTAGTCGAGTCGGACCGATTTTTTGGTTTAAACCGGTTGGACCCGGTCCAACCGCCTGTCCGGTCCGATTTTTACAACATTGCGTCTAAGCAAGGAATAACTTTTCCACATTAGAGTATTCATTTTTCTTTCCAAATTCTTTTGCATTGCCAAACATCGAAAAGAAAAATCAATAAAAATTATAATTTTCTAAATGAAAGGAAATACCAAGGAATTGATTTTTTTTCTCTTCCATTCCGCTAACCAAACGAGGCCTAAGCAAGAGAACAACACTAGAGGTTGATACGTAGGCACCAACTTAATATGAGGTCTATGAAGTAGTTGTCTCATGTTCAATTTTAGAGGGCACAAAAATATTTTTTTTAGTATATATCTAGTCCACTACACAGATGGCCCGGCTGAATTCTGGTCAAATGCATATAAGTAAAGCCTGCCCAACGCAGAGCACCAAATGACTGGATCGGTTCCATCGAAGTCTTTTAGGTAAGGAATAGCTAGTTTTTTATGGTTTTTTGAGAGAGAGATTTGCTGGCTGGACTTGGAGATTTGTTCTACTTTTTTCTTTTTCTTTTTTTTTTTTTTTTTTTTTTTCTATTCTAATATTTTAGATAGAATGAGACTCACATAGTCATGTGGCCGGGTTATCAGTATGGAGTTCTTTTTTAGAAGCAAGCAATCAATCCTCCCATTCCTCCACATGTGAGTTTTTTTTTAATATATAATATAAAATGTTATTGAGTGCATTTTTATATTTTATTTGTAAAAGATTTAAATCTTATAATAGAAAAACTTATTTATATGACATGGCAAATGAATAAATTGCAATAACTTTAGGTCGTTGGATAATTGTTTCGATGTTCTAATTATTGACTTTGTGGTTGACTTATAATTTGTTGAAAAATGTGTTCTTGTTAATTCCTATAGTTATTCCTGCTGAGTCGATCTAGAGTCGATCTAGTGGTCGGAGTCGAAGACTACGCGTGGGTTTTGTTCCTAAAAGGCCTACTGGAATTTGTCCATTTCCATTAGGCGAGCTTTATATATATATTTTTTTTGAAAACAGGTAAATTATTTCTGGAATCGCCCCCCACTGGAATTCAAACTCCTGACCACTCATGCTGCGTGCATCTCTCTTAACCACTAGTCTAGAGGTCATCTGCAAAATTTTTGGAACTAGGTAAATTGTTTCTGGAATCGCTCCCACTGGGATTCGAACTCCTGACCACATGGGCCGCCTGCATCTCTCTTAACCACTAGGCTAGAGGTCAGCTGCAACAATAGCTTAAATAAAATAATGGCTTCGCCCGGGTTCAGCCAGCTTTATATATATATATATATATATATATATATATATATATATATATATATATATATATATATATATATATATTAAAAGGTATTTATTGAAAATAAGGGAAGCTCTAAAAGAGCATTACATACTGGCACAGCGCCGAAAAACACAAAACAACCCTGTTGAACAAGGTAGAAAATAAGAAAAGTAGGAAATCTAAATATCGAAATTTCAAAACTGAAATTTCGAGATTACGGGAGTCCAGCAGTACCCGCTGGAAAGGAAATCCAGGGGGTGCACGGGTTCTCGGCCCAACAAGGGGGAATGGCTCTGATTTTTGAAGATCAAAATTCAAAATTTTTTGAAAATTCAAACATCGAAAACCGGAGGGGGGGGGGTAAGGACGTGTACGCGTCCCGATGTGAGGGGGGGGGTGGGTACGCAGCCAAATGCTGGCGCGCTACACAAAGAGGGGGCGCCCTGCCCGAGGTGGGGGGGGGGGCGCACGGCTCGAAGAGCCTCGGCCCACCCCAGCACGCAGGCCGAGAGAGGGGCGGGGGCTCCGACGAGGGAGGTCGGCCAGTCGAGGAGATTGGGGGACAGGAGACAGGGGAACGGGACGCCTCCGGCCGCCGGGGGAAGGGCGAGGCACCAGCGAGGGATCAGGGACGAGCGGACACCGGCGATGGCCAGCGGGGAGACGGGTGTCACGACCCGCACCCTAGAGTAAGGGCACGAGACGTGTGTACGTCCAGCCTACGCCGCAGTGTCGGCAGTAGAACGCTGTCCTAGGTCAACATACATCTAACAATATATATCTAAACAATTTATACTCCCCGAATGTGGGTGACATAACAGTAATAAACTCAATCACAACTAAGGAAGAGATAGCACGATATGAAATAATATAATAATATAAAATGTTATTGAGTGCATCTTTATATTTTATTTGTAAAAGATTTAAATCTTATAATAGAAAAATTTATTTATATGACATGGCAAATGAATAAATTGCAATAACTTAGGTCGTTGGATAATTGTTTCGATGTTCTAATTATTGACTTTGTGGTTGACTTATAATTTGTTGAAAAATGTGTTCTTGTTAATTCCTATAGTTATTCCTGCCGAGTCGATCTATTGGTCGGAGTCGAAGACTACGCGTGGGTTTTGTTCTTAAAAGGCCTACTGGAATTTGTCCATTTCCATTAGGCGAGCTTTATATATATATATATATATATATATATATATATATATATATATATATATATATATATAAAAGTTGTCGATTATCTTTATTTGTGGTTGACTAATTTATGAAAACATATGTTTTTGCCAATAATTTGATTGCACAATTATTCCTATTAAGATTGAAATCAACTAATGGAGAAACTGAGAAAGAATTTTTCTATATATTAATTTTTGATTGTTTTCTTTGTCGTTAATTTTATTATTTGTTGAAAAAATATGATAATATCATTTGACTACATAGTGTTCGTATCTAGATTATCCATTTGAATGTAATATGATATATTGTTATGATAAGTTTTATTTTTTGTATGCAATAGCAACAATAAGAACAAAAATTTTGTCCCAAAATTTATGAAAAGCAACAAATAATATATAAAATTATATCTAAATATATTAAATATATTTATCTATTTTTAATATTATTTGGTTTTTCGATAGCAAAAAACTTGAAATAATCATAACTGTCTTCACTTATTATTATAAAAAGTTTGAAACCAATCCGACTTCTCTCATCTCTTATTCATTCCTTTCCAAGAGAAGCAACATGCCTCCAATAAAATAATAATTTGGTGAATTTTTTTTTCCTTTTCTAGAGTACTACTGCACTAGATTTATTTTTTTGGGTTTGGTACACCTTCAGTTTTATTATTTCATAGTAACATATATTATTTTGGATGTTAAATTTTGTTTATTGTTTTATTTCATAAACTTTTGGGTTGAAAATACTATTGTATCATTATAAATAAATAATAATAACAATATAAATATTAAGTTTTGAGGACACTATTTTTAGAATTTGTCTCAGGTCTCAAAATCTAAAGTTCAGTACTGTTGATACGCTTAAAAAAATGTTGATTTCTCTTCCGTCAAATATGCCAAACCGCATACTAAAGGCCAAGACATGCATCCACAGAGAACCACACCTATACGCAACCGAGAGAGCCCCTCCAAGATTCCGACAATCTTTGCCCACCCCGGCCAGTGAGTCCCAAGTAAGCATTCAAGCTGTTTGGCACAACAAGTGAAGAACAAATGGTCCCCCCTCATCTTCTTGTTGACAAAGAACACAGACAGTAGGCGAAAGGGTCACACCAAACCTAGATATTCTATCTAGGCTGAGTAGCCGACCCTTATAGCCCTATATAAACAGATCTTGAACATCTCAGGTGCTTCCTTGAACAATATAAATTCAAGCCAATCAGCTTAGGGGAACCGTGCTGACCAACCATATATATATATATATATATATATATATATATATATATATATATATATATATATATATATATATATATATATATGATTGGCTTAGGGAACCGTGCTGACGAACCATATATATATATATATATATATATATATATATATATATATATATATATATATATAATTGAAAGGAATAATTTTTTTCCTGTGCATGGAATCAAATTCATCCAACGAGAATGCGTTGTGTCTCCACCTGTTAGCTGTTGAAGTGAGTGGGATTTTCAACCTATATGGAGAATACACTGGAGTATGACGAGCATTATCCATGTGTTGGAGAAGCTCGGAGAGTACATCGATAGCCGTATATTGGAATATATATGGTAAGCAAATATATGATTGGATTTTCATCTTTGATTTTGATCATATATTTGTGATTGGATCTTCATATATTGGCTTTCCATAAAATTGGACTTCCAATTTATGGCTGTCCAATTATGAATGGATTTTCATTAAATATATGATTAATATATATTGAACTTTCCATATATATTGGACTTCCATATATAGACTTCAATATATGATAACCCTAATTCATGAAAGAGTTTATAAAAGGTTGATACATGCAAGTAGATGAATAATAATATCAAGTTTACAACCTTTGAGAGATCGAAAAAGGGGATTGGAGGCTATCGTGAATGAGAGATCATTTCGGGTAATTCTTCTCGACATCTCTTGTTCTTCGGAGTCAGTAATCGGATTTTCTTTTGTAAGTAGTTATGGTGTTCCGTTTTGGATCAGTGAGAAGATTATAAGGAGTCAGTGTATTTTTTATTTCAATAGTGGAGGTTCTTTAGGTTTGGACTCCGATCGTTCTGTGGTTTTTCTCATTTGTGTCTGCGTTTAGTTTTTCTGTGTGATTTTGGTGTTTTCTTTTGTGTGTTTTTCTTCGGTTCTCCCGCACTTTCTTGGCTTGGGAGAATCTTTTTTGCATTTCATTCCCGACATGTGGTATCAAAGCTATTGGTGGTGTCAAATCTGATGATGACTATAATTTTAAACACATACATGTGTGTGGGTACATACAACAGTTTATTGACGAGAACGTGTATAATCACGTTACCAATATAGAGCATGCAAAGACACTTTGAGAGAACCTATAATTTTTGTATGTAAAGAAGACCGGAGTAAACAAGTTGTTCAAGATCTGTCACAACCCGCACCCGCTTTTCGGACGCGAGAGCGTGAGCAAGCCAGCTACGTATCGAGCAGACTCCAGCCCCTCTCGAATACGTAAACGATGTCAAAGCTATGGTATACTGCCAAATCATGGCAAACAATTCTATATCTCAAATCCACAATAAGTGCACGAAACATGAATGAACACTATGGGTCGTGGTCTGCAGCCCACTAGCATATATGTCCGATTAGACTCTAAGAAATGATATGAGTCTATAAAAGTAACTAACCAGAAGAGTATATCATGATAAGGAATATAAAGCACGAGCGGATAATAAACGTAATGACGATACCTGAATCCCGCAAGCGTATCATCACATCCGCCATCCAGAACTACTAGCTAACTCCATGCAATCACTAAACCTGAAGAGATCATCAGGTCCTCAGGGGACATAGCAAGATACATAAAAATATGCCTATCTAGCAGTTTATCATGCAATAAAGAAAATACAGGAAATAAATAGGAAAAGACCAATCAACACGAAATCACGACCATACACGACTGGAAGAACCACTACGCATAAACGAACTGCTGGAGGAGAACAAGAGAACACGATGTCACGATGTCAACGGATAACCAATCGAATACTCAAACCCTCGCCCCTAGTGTGGACTCGCAGGTTTGAACAGCTACTAACCCTCACCCCTAGTGTGGACTCGCAGGTTAGCTTCAAGAAATCACCCTCGCCCTTAGTATGGACTCGCAGGTGCGGACAAATGACTACTAACCTTCGCCTCTAGTGTGGACTCGCAGGTTAGCTTCAAGAATCACCCTCGCCCCTAATGTGGACTCGCAGGTGCGGACAGATAACTACTAACCCTCGCCCCTAGTGTGGACTCGCAGGTTAGCTTCACGAAATTAAGGTACAAAGAACTACTAACCCTCGTCCCTAGTGTGGACTCGCAGGTTAGCTTCAAGAATTCAAGGTACATCAGTTCTGTTATGACTTATTATGTTACGACCCGCACCCGGATATACGGGTACGAATACGTGGGCCACGCCCAGCCTACGTCGCAGTATCGGCGGTAGAGCGCTGTCAAGTACCCTATACTAACTACAACATCTAAAGATCCATAACTAGAAATGTACTCATGTCACATCATAAAAACTAAGGAAGATAAGATAAGAAATAATAATAATATCACTAGAACAACTAGAATCTACAAGGATCATAAGACAGGAAAATAAAGAAGGAACAACAAAACTAACTAAGGATAACTACCAGGCAACTCACATAGAAGAATAGTGAGATCTACCTCAGCTAGCAACATCATGAAGTCCAATACTGAGGGAACAACTACTCCTAAAATTTTGTCAACATATCCAGTCAGGATGGAACGAGCACAAATCTCAAATAACAGTTTTAATTAGACGATATTGAAAATATACCAGTAAATAGAGAGAATATACAAGAAATCATGAAATGTACATGTGAGTATCATGGCAAGGTAAGCTGTAAATCTAGAGCTAGAACAAGGCAAGTAAAACTGATCATGGCATGTACAAGAATCAAGAATCATCTATCTAAGTGTGTAAGTACTAGTTTCAACATGTGGCCGGCTTAGGTCTGTACAAGGTCTAATGATCCGGCCAATCATACGTGGAGTGTAGGATTGGCTATTAAACAAGGTCTACAAGAATAAACAAGGTGGATAATGACCACACATCTACACTAATACTCTACGTCCCTGACTAGTATAGTGGATCCAACCATGACGCATCATGACACGCGATTCTCTGAGAGGGTAGCTAGCCTTCGCAGGAATCGTGTCTATACAATGCACAAGGAACAAGAAAGACTTGCACAAGATATACCAAGGAAAGCAAAGAATAACATCTCATGACGGGATCCAGAGAAATACCAATCCGTGTGAACAATGTGTCAAGAGAACAAGGATATCTACACTAAATACAAGAAACATAGACGATATCATAAAATAGAATTATTATCAGAGAATGTACTCGCCTGTGATGTGATGGATAAGTCGACTGTGTAATCTAGCTCAGAGTAAAATCACAGACCTAAAGATGAGATATATATAAGCTAATTAGGGTTCAACAGTGTTAGGCATGATTATATAGTATAAGCTATGTAATCTAGGTCAATCTCAGTCCAACTAAATCAACTAGGTCACACTGAGTCACACTAGGTCAAAATAGGTCAATGGTTGACTTTCAGTCAACTGGTCAACTCTAGGTTAAACTAGGTCAAATGTTGACTAACTTTTGACTTGGGTTCAACTGGTCAACTCGGTCAAGTTCTAGTCAATTTTAGGCTACGGTTGACTTTCAGTCAAAATAGTCAACTGTGGTCAACCAAGGTCAAAACTAGTCTAACCTAGGTCAATGTTGACTCTACTTCGACGTTCAATCAAAGCAGTCAACCATGGTCAAACAGGGTCAAGGCTAGTCTTTATAAACATCTACATGGTCAACACATTCAATTTCAGTGGTTGTGAAATCATTATAATCGATGGATCTCAAAATACAACAAAAGGAGAAGATTATAATAATAGGGTGAAAACCTACAGATGTTGTCGGATGGTAAAACAACCATCACTAACATGTCCAGAATGGTCAAATCAGCTAGAATAGCCTGTCCATAAGTCCAATTTGGACATAGGGGCAAAAAGGTAATTTCGAGTCAAAACGGTGTCCGTGTCGGACCCACTTTGCACCGAAAAACGTACAAGAAAACTAGTCCACTAAACCTAACAAATTATATGTCCACGAATCCAGAATGATGATACGAACCCAACGGTATATCCAGAATTGGATTCCGTTGATCCGATCTCAATTTGGTCCGTTGACCCGAATATTGGAATTCGATTTGCACGGAAAAGCGTGTCGGAGCCAATATCCTCAAAACTCAGCAAATTATATATCAATGAGTCCAGAATGATGATACGAACTCAACGGTATATCCAGAATTGGATTCCGATGAGCCGAACTCAAAATGACCCGTTGACCCGGATATTGGTATCCGACTTGCACCGAAATGCGTGCCGGAACCAATGTCCACTAAAACCTAGCAAATTATATGTCAACGAGTCCAGAATGACGATACGAATTCAACGGTATATCCGAAATTGGATTCCGATGAGCCGGCGTCAAAAAGTCCCGTTGACCCGGACTGTGGGGTCCGTTTTGCACGGAAATGCGTGCCAGGGCCCACGTCCTTCAAATCTAACAATTTTATATGAAAACGTGCCAGAACGATGCCACGAGTCTACTGGTGGTGTCAGAAATTGAATCCGGAGTTTCGAGTTCAGAAATGAAATTTAACAACTTGGAAATTACGAATTCGGACGGCCAACTTTGGCGTCGAATTCAACCAAACGTGCTCACAATGAAACAAAACTTAAGGGATAGAAAGATGGTTATACCATCTTCGCATAGGAACCAGTAGCACGCCCGACGGAGTTGTGATGGAGGAGATACGAACCGACGAAGTTGGCTCCGCAAAACTGTCCAAAAATTATACAATTTAAACGGTCAACTTGGTGGCCGATTTTGATGTATCAAACGATAAAATTAACGGACGAAAATTGAGGAGGATGAAGGAGTATATACCAAGATTGTGACGGAGCGAAGAAATTGCCGATCCAACGGTCGGATTTTTCGAAAAATACGCACGAAGTCGCTGCGTCGGAACACGAATTTTGAGTTCAACACTCGCGCGCGCCGACGGAATCTCGTGCCAAATGCACGAATCATGTACGTGGTGTGACAGGGGCGACGCACCCACCATGGGGGTTGTCTGGGCAGTTCGCCGGGGCTGGGGGTGGCCGACGGCGACAGTGGTTGGCCGCACGGTACGCTGTGGCAATGTCATACGCGGCATATGCAGCCGCCGCTGCTGCTGGTTCTTGCCACTGCTGCTGCCAGCTGCAGTGGCGTGTGGCGCGTGGAGCAGCGGGGGAAGGCTCGCCGGCCATGTGGTGGTGCACGGCGACGGTGGCGGCGGTTGTGGCCAGTAGGCGGAGGAGGTGGTGAGAGTGGTGGTTATGGAGGGTGGAGAATAGGAGGATGAGAGGTGGTGGTGATGGTGTTAGATGATGGTGGGGGTGATGGTGCCATGAAGAGGAAAATAAAGGTGGAGAAGAAAATAATAATGAGGAAGAAGAAGGAGATGGGGGGATGTAGGCTGAGAGTAGGGGTGGGGTGTGCGTGTACAGGAGAGAGGGAGAGAATTAATTTGTGTGTGTGGAAATGAAGGGAGAGAGAGAGTGATGGGAGATTATATAATAATATATGTGTGTGTATATTAATTAAAGAGGGAGATATTTAAGAGACAAAAAAATAGAAAGAGGGAGGGGGTAGTAGGCCGTGAAGGAAAAGAGAGAGTGAGGTGAGGGGGTGAGTTTGTAGAGAGAGAGAGAGAGAGAGATATTATATATATTATATTATATATGTATATATATATACATATATAAGAGAGAGAAATAGAGATATTTAAAAATAGAGAAAAATGGGAATTTTATGTGGGGTGTTTGGGTAGTCACGAGAGGACAACATGGAGCTTGGGTTCGGGTTCGGTCGAGCCGGGTCGGGTCAAAATCGGACATGGTATAATATTTGAATTAAAATAGGTATTTATGATCATGGATAAATAAGTAGTATATGGGGGCTCAAATAAATAGGACACAAGTGTCATGTGGGTAGTAGGCTTCGGGTGGGCCATGTCCCTATTTGGGGTCGACTAGGTTGGGTCGATGGCGGGTCCCGAAATTAAATTGGAAGTCAGGTCACAAATTACGGTGGATAATTAATTGGCCTAAATTGACCCAAAAGTTGTACGAAGAAAATGAAGCGCAAGATGGTACGTCTGAGTGGGACACGAAGGTCATGGGCGAAGAGTGTCACGAGTAGATCATGCATGACAAGTTGGTTTCGAGAGAAAGACTAGCCTTGTGCTCCTAAAATAAAAGTCATGGTAACGTGCATATGAGGACCAAGGAAAAGAGTGGGAAATCAATTAATAATTAAATGGTCTAAATTGACCCAAACTTGTGCGATGCAAAAAGAGCAAAGGGAACGAGTTCTAGTGGGACACGATATACCAAAATGAAGGTAATCCTGTCCACTACAAAACTCATAAAGAAAGTTTCCAGAGATGAACATCCCTGACACTCCAAATATCAAAGGCATGGAAAAGAGCATTTAAAGATAAATTAAACAGAATAAATTATTTATTGAAACTAATTCAATCAGAAAAATAAAAATAAAAAATCAACCCGAAATTCAGGGTGCTCATATCCTACCCACCTTATAAAAATTTCGTCCTCGAAATTAAAATCATCTAATAGGTCAAGCTAAAACATACAACTGCTATGGCTACAGTACCCAATCTGCTACCCTTATGATCATCTACGTTGTTCTCTCTACAGGCATTTTAGTTCAGGTTCAACAAGCTTCTTCCATAAAAACTATGTCTATTTTACCCCTAAGAATCTTCATATCAATAAGAACCTTTACGTATATTCTAAAATATAGGTCATCCTCGAGATACTTATATATATATCAACAATGATTGGCCATCAACCAAAATTCCAATCTCAATAGCAATTTGTTTGTTTCCTTATCCCATCCTAAGTATCATTATCCTACTAATCACAAGCTCCTTGAAATAATACATTCAAAATCTATTCTTGGCATTGAGCTTTCTCTCTTTTTACTCAAGAACTCCTGAATATAAACCCTCAAATTCAAACTCTTAAATCATTTATCAATTTATTTATTACCCATGTACATATGTCCTTATTTTGTTCCTGCTATCTTCCGATCTTGCACACAATATTATCTCCTTCTATTTCATTCAACATATCGATCTATCCTCCTATCATAAGTAAATAGCTTGTAGATAACCAATAATCACTTGGTCATTAAAGTCCTACAATGCTCAACCCTCGAACCTAAGCACAAGATTCTAGTCCTTAATCCGTAGTCACAAAATATAATATTTTATTACTCCAACTTAGATACCTTATCATCAATCTATACTATCAAACTAATCATCCTTAATGGTTTTCTAAGTTCATTATAACCAGTTACTCGTATCTGTCCTATAAGCTTAACCCAATGAATCTCCAAGAAAATATACTAATCACAATCACACATTAACATATTATAGTTACACTACAGAATCTGTTAACAAGGTGTAATGCATGTGGTTCGTATTACGTATTTTTGGAATATGTGTACGTATTTTATTCTGTATTGCATGACCCCTTGCTTAGCTTTTTCTTCTTGGCTTGGTTTATTCTTGGGTGGGTTCGGCTTGGCTTGGTTTTGCTTTGGTTCATCATGAACTAAAGGAGAACCCTCCTACCTACCACCATTATTAGTATTTATTAATCCCCACTCCTTTCTCTCTCCTCATTAATCTTCTTCTTCTCCACCTTTACTCTTCACCTACCAGAGAGAGAGGGAGAGGTCTAGGCAAGTGCAGCTTGCTTCATGGAGGAACTCTAATTTTATTGTTCCATTCTATTCTTTGCAGCATTCTAACATACTTTAGTACTTGGCATTTTTACTTTCCATGGCCTGATTCTTGTAGATCTAAGTTTATCTTATTTTTGGATTTCTTGGGTTTTGATCTACTTAATCTTGTTATTTCTAAGTTTTGATGGTTTCATGTTGTAGAGAATTTCGTTCTGCCCTATTTTGACCTATGGAAGTTCGGATTTGGACTCTGGATGAAGGTTTCATGGAGCTTGGAAGCATGGGTTCATGGTGTTCTTCTTCTCAAAATTTTGGAGAAAAAGAATAGTTCTCTGACCGCATGGCAGTACTTGACCGAATGAACATTCATGCGACAAGTCGCTCAGCCGCATGAGACCCTTGTATTCCAGCCGCATGGACTTGAACCGAGCGCATATACCTGAACTTATCAGCACCGCATACGACTGGAATTCCCTGGACCGCACAATTCCTCAGTCCCTTCCAGCCGCATGGGGTCCAACTCGCCCTTAGCCGCATAAGCCTACTTCCTTCTTGGCCGCATACAGCCTTTCCCATTGGCCGCATGGAGCTTCGATCCGCGCCAGCCGTATGGACTCGCTTCCCGTCAGCCGCATGTGCACCCATCACTCCTAGCCGCATATGCCACCGTCCTCCCCTGGCCGCATGGGACTCGGTCAGTTCAGCCGCATAGGGCTGAGGCCCCTATTCTGCCGCATGCGCTCATACATTCCTAGCCGCATGAGGCCCACTCTTCCGCTGGCCGTATGAGACCCGACTCCTTGGGACCGCATGCGCCCTTGTCTTCCTAGCCGCATGCCCCTGTCTTTACCAAGTCGTATGCGCTCTCCTTTACTGGCCGCATGGGTTCTAGTGATCCTGAGCCGCAGGGCTCCTCTCTGTGCCTTGTCCTGCTATTTTATTATTATTATTATTATTATTATTCTCTATTATTATTGTCAACTTGTGGTTTGTAACCCCCGGTATAATTGGGTCTCTTGATTGAATGCTTCCTCTATGATGCCCTGTACATGTACCCTGAACACGACAATGACCCGTAGTGGTGCTCTCTTGACAAGTAACATGACCTGATAGTGGCCCGTCGTGGCGCACTCCTGACAAGTAAAACTTGACATGATAAACCTGGCGTATCTTGATAAGCTGTTGCGACGGCTACCTGACATAACATGACCTGTATAAGTAACCTGGACAACGTGGGCGATTGTGCTTGTACAAATAATTCAGTCCTGTCTTGCATCATGTCTAGGATGGGACTCCTGAGTACCACGGTCAGGAGTACCTATTGAAATAGACTAAGGCTAATAACTAGATTAATACATTAGTCATAAAGAGATCTTCCAGCTACAGGTAATCCCGTTACCTGGGCGCGCTTGGGATCTGTAGCCTGCCGTCGAGTAGGGCACATTTCCAACACACTGTCATGTGTTGCACTCTTCAAGCTACTTAAGGGTACATGTATTTTCTGGACGATGTACCCACCTGAATTCAACCCCTAATTTTCGACCTGAGTAACCTGGATGGTCTGCAGGGCTTGTGGCTGTGGAATAATCTCACTGTATCTTGCTAGTAACTAGGCCTGTGATAACCCTAGCTAGTTAAAATATCAAGCCGTACTTATTGCTTGGCCGTGATTGTTGAATGGAAAATAATCAGTCTAGTCTTGCCTTGATCCTGTATAAGATTATTACATGTTCTGATTTTCTTATATTATCTTGCTGATAAATGGGAGAAACCAAGTTCGGTTCAGACGAAGGGTTACAATCCCGGTCCTTGTTTGGTTTAAGGATTGTAACCTGGTTATCTGAATGGTTCCATGGTTATCTTACCGTATATCCTCGTAATGTTATATTTCTTCCGTTTTACTACATTGTTATTATTATTTTTTTGTGCTAATTGCTGGTTTAGTTCCAAAGTGAAGCTTCCTTTGTGGCACTTGTTCTTTCTGGGATCTGACCCAGCTGGTTTTGTATGGCCAGATTTTGGAGCAGCTCCAGAGGATCTATCGACTTTCCAGCCCGATGGTGGCCACTAGACGTAACCAGGGCAACGAGTGGGTTTATTTTTGATCTTCCACTTTATTGTAAAAATATTCTTTTGAGGCGTTTAGCCGACGAGCACCTGTTTAGCTCGATTGCATTTTACTTACTGTCTGCCTACGGGCTGTAACATGATTGACAGATCCTAGGGTTGATCATGTATGACTAAACTCTTGCTAGTCCTAATATTTTGTAACGACTAGCTTCATGATCAGCTGAATATGTAATATTTGGGATGCCTTATTATTGTATATTTAATGATCATACATCTTGTGACTTTTACTTACTTGTTGGTGATTGAGACACTAGGCTTGTTCATGACCATAGGTGACTGTTGGCTTGTAGTGAACCCTCATGTATCTAGACAGTCGTGACCGTATAGCGAGATGGATTCCATTTCATATACGTAGCTGGCTATGTCTGCCCCCGCTCTCCAGTATTTTGGTTCTGGGGCGTGACACGGTTTAAGTGGTGGCCCATGCAGGTCTTGTAAATCAAGATATATGAGAGTTTACCGAATAGATGTCTCAATCAGTATTCGTCTTTGATCTCTGCTCGTATCTTCTGAATCTCTGAATTCTTGTCCTGATCATATGCTTATATCGTTGATCTGTCCTGGTCCTTCCTTATTTTCCCTATGTCGTCTTCTTTAGCGGCATCGTTCCTGGACCTGCCGGTCAGCAAGGCGGAGCACTTCCCGTGGATCAGCAGCAACCCGGAGATCAAGCCCAGCATTCCGGAGTAGCCTCCAGAGTCATGCCTTCTGGCGGAGAGCCACCAGTCCAGCCAGTTCAGCCTGCCGAGCCTGATGATGGCACTTTGGTAGGTCTCGTCAGGACCTTGATAGCATTCCAAGATCGTCGAGGAGATGCCTTGCACCAGGCAGTGACGGATGCTCTGACCAGAGGAGGTCATCAGGGTAACAGCGCAGCCAACAGTTTCAAGCGCTTGAACCCTCCATTCTTCGACGGTAGCGAAGATGCTATCGCTGCAGATGCTTGGCTTCAGGACACAGAGGTGATTCTAGAAGCAGCCAGGACCCCGGAGAATGAGAAGGTAGCCGTGGTGCGCTTGCAGTTATTAGATCTTGCCCGCAGCTGGTGGACGGCTCAGGCCGTTGGATTAGCAGCACCCATTGCTTGGTCGATATTCAGAGAGAGATTTCAGACCAAGTATTTTGATGTTGTAGCTCGGTACGATCTACAGACGAGGTTCACCAATCTAAAGCAGATGGGCAGAACGGTCAACGGATATGCGACCGAGTTTTCGAGGCTCAGTCGGTTTGCTCCCACCTTGGTGGCAACTGAGTATGATAGAGCCCAGCGATTTCAGCAAGGGCTTCACTGGAGATTTTGTTGGCAGTTGAGCAGTTTGAGCATCAGACTTTTGATGCAGTCTTGAGAGCAGCTAGGAGGCATGAGTATACCTCCCAGAAGATTGTAGATAGGATCGGAGATCGGAAGAGATCCCACGGCCAGATGAATCAGTCTTCAGCCCCAGCCCCGACAGCCAGGGCTTTGACCATTGGAGCTCCGAGGCGAGCGGCCTTCGTAACGTCGGTTCAGCATTCAACCCCGATGTACCCTCAGCAGCAGCAGCAGAAGCAGAAGCAGTCTTCTGCAGTGGGATGTTCTCATTGTGGGAAGCCAGGCCATGTAGTGGCAGAGTGTCGCAGGGCACAGGGATTGTGTCTGGCTTGTGGAGCAACAGACCATAGGGTTGGATCCTGTCCGAATAGGGGTGGTTCATCATCGTCCAACCTTTCTAGCTCTTCGGTGAGAGGACCAGCTCCGGTCCAGCAGCAGTAGTATCCATTGCCGAGGCCTTTGCCGCCTCAGTCCTAGGTGTTCCAACAACAACACCCCCAGCAGCATGCTTAAGCCCAAGCCTTGAGGCAGATTAGGCAGCGAGGGTTTCAGCAGAGGGGACCAGCACCCCGAGGGCATGGTCAGGCTATGGTGATGACCGCAAAGGAAGGATTGGCACCAGAAGAGGTAGTGGCAGGTACTATTCTCGTCAACTCTTTTCCAGCTTCAGCTTTATTTGATTCTGGTACATCGTATTCTTTTATGTCTGCACGATTCGTGATACGATAGGATTAGAGCCCGAGTCATTATCAGTAAGGCTCAATATACTTACTGGTAACAGACTTGTGGGAGTCGATAGAGTTCCCGATGGCCGATTATGATGTGGTCCTAGGGATGGATTGGTTGAGGAACCAGTATTCTAGGATAGACTGCCATATTGGTAGGGTTGTTTTTAGCATTTTCGGCGAGCCAGAGTTTTCCTTTTCTCGAGGCGAAGTTGAGCCTTCTCCTCCAGTGTTGCGGATGGCAGTAGTAGCAGTACAGTTGCCCCGGATAGTCGAAGAGTTTCTAGATGTTTTCCCAGAAGAGCTTCCAGGTATGTCGTCAGAACGGGAGATCGAGTTCACCATAGACTTGATTCCCGGGATAGCCCTAGTGTCAGAGAGAGTCTACAGGATGGCGCCGCCAGAATTGGAGATCTTGTACAAGATGATTGAAGAACTTCGAACCAAGGGATTCATTCGTGCTAGTGGACCGCCTTGGGGAGCCCCAATGCTTCTTGTGAAAAAGAAGGATGGTACGTCCAGGTTATGTGTTGATTATCGTACCTTGAACTCAGTGACAATCAAGAACAGATACCCTCTTTCGAGGATAGATGACTTGTTTGATCAGCTCAAAGGGGCAGCAGTATTCTCGAAGATCGACTTGCGCTCAGGATATCATCAGATCAGAGTCAGAGAGCAGGACATCCCGAAGACAGCTTTCAGGTCTAGGTATGGGCATTGGGAGTTCCTAGTGATGCCATTTGGAGTGACCAATGTGCCGACTGTATTCATAGATCTCATGAATCGTATTTTCATGCCTTATTTGGATCAGTTCGTGATTGTGTTTCTGGATGACATCCTGGTCTATAGCAGGAATAAAATGGAGCATGAGCAGCATCTCCATGTGGTTCTTCAGATTTTCAGGGAGCACCAGTTGTATGCCAAGTTCAGTAAATGCGAGTTCTGGCTCAATCGCATTTCGTACTTGGGTCATATCATCATTCGAAGAGGAGTTGAAGTGGATCCCCAGAAGATTATGGCTATTGAGTCGTGGCCGGTGCCCAGCACAGTTGCAGAAGTTCACAGTTTTCTTGGATTGGCCGGTTACTATTGACGATTTGTTTCAGACTTTGCTCGAATTTCAGCACCATTAACCCAGTTGACCCGCAAGGAGGTACAGTTTGCTTGGACAACAGAGTGCCAGGATTCTTTTGAGAAGTTGAAGCGAGACTTGATGACAGCTCCTATTCTTGTGCTTTCGGATGGAACTGGAGGATTCTCAGTATATTGTGATGCTTCAGGCAGAGGCCTATGATGTGTTCTGATGCAGCATGGGAAGGTAATAGCTTATGCGTCACGACAACTCCGTGATCATGAGAGGAATTACCTAACCCATGAATTGGAGCTGGCAGCAGTAGTGTTTGCACTTAAGTTGTGAAGGCACTACTTGTACTGAGATAGGGTAGAGATTTTCACCGACCATAAGAGCCTGAAGTATCTTTTCACCCAGAAGGATCTTAACATGCGTCAGAGGAGGTGGCTGGAGCTTCTTATGGATTATGATGTCAACTTACAGTATCATCCCGAGAAGGCCAACGTTGTTGCAGATGCATTGAGCAGGAGAGCCGGAGTTTATTTTCTAATAGCACAACCAGAGCTGTTAGCAGATCTTTAGAAGATGGGTATTGAAGTTGTTCTTCCTTCCAGTGTGGCATTGATGGCCAGTATGCAAGTTCAGTCCACCATAGTCGAGAGGATCCGGATGGCGCAGTCAGCAGATTCCAAGCTTCAGCGACTCAGAGCAGAGTGTGAGGCAGGACAAAGACCAGAGTTGTGTATTCATGAAGATGGTACACTTAGGCATGGTAAGCGTCTTTGTGTGCCCAGTGGCGATATCAGACAGGAAATTATGGCAGAGGCTCCCAGTTTAGAGTATTTCATTCATCCTAGTGGTACGAAGATGTACCGTGATGTCCGGCAGCACTTCTGGTGGAATGGCATGAAGAGGGAGATAGCCCGGTTTGTCTCTTATTGTTTAGTCTGCCAACAAGTTAAGGCTGAACATCAGAGGCCCGCTGGACTTCTTCAGCCCTTGCCGATTCCAGAATAGAAATGGGAACATGTGACCATGGATTTTATGACCGGATTGCCTAGATCTCCAGGTGGTCGAGATGCTATTTGGATTATAGTTGACAGGCTCACGAAGGTAGCTCACTTCCTCCCATTCAGAACTGGGCAGTCGACATCTCAGTTAGCAGAGATGTACCTCAGGCAGATTGTCAGGATGCACGGAGTACCAGTCAGTATCACCTCGGATCGAGATTCAAGATTCACATCGCACTTTTGGCGTAGCCTGCAGGATATTTGGGAACTCGTCTCCAGTTCAGTTCAGCATATCATCTGCAGACAGATGGTCAGTCAGAGCGTACAATCCAGACTCTTGAAGATATGTTGCGGTCCTGTATACTTGACTTCGGTGGTTCGTGGGAAGATCACCTGCACCTGGTGGAATTCTCGTACAATAACAGCTTCTAGGCCAGTATCCAGATGGTACCGTTCGAGGCACTGTATGATAGGAAGAACAGATCCCCACTAGCCTGGGACGATGTTGGAGAGAGGCGGATGCTTGGTCCAGAGATGATCGCTCAGACAGTTGAGGTGGTCAGGAGAGTCCGGGATCATCTTCGAGTTGCCCAAGATCGCCAGCACCATTGGGCCGATTCTCGTCGGCGCCCTCTCGAGTTTTCTGTCGGCGACCATGTATTCCTGAGGATTTCGCCTAACCGTGGCGTCATTCGTTTTGACACACGGGGAAAGCTTAGTCCTAGGTATATAGGGCCGTTCGATATTCTGGAGCGAGTAGGAGATGTGTCCTATCGTCTCGCTCTTTCGCCGTCGCTAAGCGAGGTGCATGATGTGTTCCATGTATCCCAACTACGACGGTATATCCCGGACCTGAGCCACATCCTGGATCATTCGGAATTGGTTGTTGGTACCAACCTTTCGTATGAGGAGAGGCCCCTGTCTATATTGGACCGAAGAGAGAAGATACTCAAGAACAAGACTATCAAGTTAGTCCGAGTTGCTTGGGGTCATCACTCTTTGGGTGAGTCAACGTGGGAGCGTAAGGACGATATCCGATCGCGATATTCCGACTTGTTTGACTCGTGAGGTATAATGTCTTCCTTATGCCTCATGCTTTTGATTCCTTGCTTGAGTGAGTGATTGCCTGCCTAGTTATAGCTTGTATGTGATTAATATAGCTTGTCCTCGTCTCTCTAGCCTCTTAATTAAATTCCGAGGACAGAATTCTTTTAAGGTGGGTAGAGTTGTAATGCCTGTGGTTCGTATTACGTATTTTTGGAATACGTGTACGTATTTTATCCTGTATTGTATGACCCCTTGCTTAGCTTTTTCTTATTGGCTTGGTTTATTCTTGGGTGGGTTCGGCTTGGCTTGGTTTTGCTTTGGTTCATTATGAACTAAAGGAGAACCCTCCTACCTACCACTATTATTAGTATTTATTAATCCCCACTCCTTTCTCTCTCCTCATTAATCTTCTTCTTCTCCACCTTTACTCTTCACCTACCAGAGAGAGAGGGAGAGGTCTAGGCAAGTGCAGCTTGCTTCATGGAGGAACTCTAATTTTATTGTTCCATTCTATTCTTTGCAGCATTCTAACATACTTTAGTACTTGGCATTTTTACTTTCTATGGCCTGATTCTTGTAGATCTAAGTTTATCTTATTTTCGGATTTCTTGGGTTTTGATCTACTTAATCTTGTTATTTCTAAGTTTTGATGGTTTCATGTTGTAGAGAATTTTGTTCTGCCCCATTTTGACCTATGGAAGTTCGGATTTGGACTCTGGATGAAGGTTTCATGGAGCTTGGAAGCATGGGTTCATGGTGTTCTTCTTCTCGAAAATTTTAGAGAAGAACAGTTCTCTCGCCGCATGGCAGTACTTGACCGAATGAACATTCATGCGGCAAGTCGCTCAGCCGCATGAGACCCTTGTATTCCAGCTGCATGGACTTGAACCGAGCACATATACCTGAACTTCTCAGCACCGCATACGACTGGAATTTCCAGGACCGCACAAGTCCTCAGTCCCTTCCAGCCGCATGGCGTCCAACTAGCCCTTAGCCGCATAAGCCTACTTCCTTCTTGGCCGCATACAGCCTTTCCCATTGGCCGCATGGAGCTTCAATTCGTGCCAGCCGTATGGACTCGCTTTTCGTCAGCCGCATGTGCACCCATCACTCCTAGCCGCATATGCCACCGTCCTTCCCTGGCCGCATGGGACTCGGTCAGTTCAGCCGCATAGGGCTGAGGCCCCTATTCTGCCGCATGCGCTCATCCATTCCTAGCCGTATGAGGCCCACTCTTCCGCTGGCCGCATGAGACCCGACTCCTTGGGACCGCATGCGCCCTTGTCTTCCTAGCCGCATGCCCCTGTCTTTACCAAGTCGTATGCGCTCTCCTTTACTGGCTGTATGGGTTCTAGTGATCCTGAGCCGCAGGGCTCCTCTCTGTGCCTTGCCCTACTATTTTATTATTGTTATTATTATTCCTCTATTATTATTGTCAACTTGTGGTTTGTAATCCCCGGTATAATTGGGTCTCTTGATTGAATGCTTCCACTATGATGTCCTGTACATGTACCCTGAACACGACAGTGACCCGTAGTAGTGCTCTCTTGACAAGTAATATGACCTGATAGTGGCCCATCGTGGCGCACTCCTGACAAGTAAAACTTGACATGATAAACCTGGCATATCTTGATAAGCTGTTGCGACGGCTACCTGACAAGACATGACCTGTATAAGTAACCTGGACACCGTGGGCGATTGTGCTTGTACAAATAATCCAGTCCTGTCTTGCATCATGTCTAGGATGGGACTCCTGAGTACCACGGTCAGGAGTACGTATTGAAATGGACTAAGGTTAATAACTAGATTAATACATTAGTCATAAAGAGATCTCCCAGCTACAGGCAATCCCGTTACCTGGGCGCGCTTGGGATCTGTAGCCTGCCGTCGAGTAGGGCACATTTCCAGCACACTGTCAAGTGTTTCACTCTTCAAGCTACTTAAGGGTACATGCATTTTCTGGACGATGTACCCACCTGAATTTAACCCCTAATTTTTGACCTGGGTAACCTGGAAGGTCTGCAGGGCTTGTGGCTGTGGAATATTCTTACTGCATCTTGCTAGTAACTAGGCCTGTGATAACCCTAGCTAGTTAAAATATCAAGCCGTACTTATTGCTTGGCCGTGATTGTTGAATGGGGAATAATCAGTCTAGTCTTGCCTTAATCCTGTATAAGATTATTACATGTTCTGATTTTCTTATATTATCTTGCTGATAAATGGGAGAAACCAAGTTCGGTTCAGACGAAGGGTTACAATCCCGGTCCTTGTTTGGTTTAAGGATTGTAACCTGGTTATCTGAATGGTTCCACGGTTATCTTACCGTATATCCTCGTAATGTTATATTTCTTCCGTTTTACTACATTGTTATTATTATTTTTTTGTGCTAATTGCTGGTTTTAGTTCCTAAGTGAAGCTTCCTTTGTGGCACTTGCTCTTTCTGGGATCTGACCCAGCTGATTTTGTATGGCCAGATTTCGGAGCAGCTCCAGAGGATCTACCGACTTTCCAGCCCGATGGTGGACACTAGACGTAACCAGGACAACGAGTGGGTTTATTTTTGATCTCCCACTTTATTGTAAAAATATTCTTTTGAGGCGTTTAGCCGACGAGCACCTGTTTAGCTCGATTGCATTTTACTTACTGTCTGCCTACGGGCTTGTAACATGATTGACAGATCCTAGGGTTGATCATGTATGACTAAACACTTGCTAGTCCTAACATTTTGTAACGACTGGCTTCATGATCAGCTGAATATGTAATATTTGGGATGCCTTATTATTGTATATTTAATGATCATACATCTTGTGACTTTTACTTACTTGTTGGTGATTGAGACACTAGGCTTGTTCATGACCATAGGTGACTGTTGGCTTGTAGTGAACCCTCATGTATCTAGACAGCCGTGACCGTATAGCGAGATGGATTCCATTTCATATACGTAGCTGGCTATGTCTGCCCCCGCTCTCCAGTATTCTGGTTCTGGGGCGTGACACAAGGTCTGGCTATCCAATCATCAAAATAGAAGGTAACAAGGGCCTAAGACTGGGTCTAACAATCCATATCAATATTCAAGCAAGGTAAGGGTCAAGCAAGACAGGAAAGATTGTCGAAATATTTCCAAGAATAGTACGAGGCCAAATGAGATGCATAGGACGTAGTCAAAGTAAAACTCAAGAACCATATATCTTCGTAATTACGTCACATGAAGTTACTATCGCACTAGTGTGCATCGGGCTGCGATTAACTTTCTGGTTCCATAATACAACGGATGGCTGCAGTGCACAACTGCCACGCCAGATAATAATATGTTCCTGAACTTAACTTGGCTAATATCCGTAAAATATTTCCAAACACTTTTTGCAAAAATAAAGGAGAAGATGTTAGTCAAAAATGCTTAGGGAGTGGTCCAAGTAGAATTCGAGAAACATATTTAACCATGATGCCGTTATCCGAAGTCATGCCTCGCCAGTATTTCTCTGGATGCAAACTCCCGATTCCGTAATACAAGGATAAATTATTTTTTGAACTTTCCTTGAATCAATCCATGAGGAACTTCCAACAATTACCGGGAAGGACAAGAAGAATTACCCAAGTGGTTAGCGAAGAAGAGTTTAGTCAAATCATAGGAAGATGAAACACAAAATAATCATGTCGAGAAAATCCTAGTTAGGCTGTAGATAGACAGAGTTAACCAAGACGGGAAAGAATAATGATAAGAATTTGTTCTTGCTCATCCGGACATAACAAAGTGATCCGATTTAAAGTATAATCTGATAACCATATACGTCTTCCTGAAATTATGTTGCCAGAATTTTTGCCACGCCAGTAAGCATAGCTGCAACAAACGACGGAGTCCATAACTTGGGTATACACCCTATAATTATGTCATCTAGATTCCTTACCACGCCAACCAGTATGGCTGCAAGAGAATCTAAATGCCATAACTAGGAAAGTATAACCAACATCAGGCTCCACGTCCCTGTCGTGCTAGCTAGTATGGCTGCGATAAATTCTAAACTCCATAAATAAAGTAGACATTTACCTTATCAGGATATCTTAACTCAATTCATAAAAACTGATCTTAGATACAAAGTCAAAGTCAACAACGAACGAACATCAAAATTTAAAATTCCACGACGAATCAAGGATAAGTAATTAGGAACTAGCGAAAATAGATTCCGACGCAGGGTTTGGAAAAAGTTCTCAGGAGAAGTCCCAAAGGTGCTATCTAGGTCAAGATTGAAAGTTCTGAAATATAATCTAAATAATCTCAACCTTGAAATAAGATTGGTAAATCATATTCTCTCCTCAACCTAGATGATATATAAGTTCAACTTATACCTTCCCTCTGGGATCCACAACTCGTCCCAAGAAAGAATAGAGTTTGATACGGACAATATTTCAAAAATCAAGACGAATTGAAATAAGTGGGAAAAGATTTGAAAAGCTTTCGAATAAGATTCCCAGGGGTCATCCCTGGAATCTACCAAGAGTTCCTAATATGCAACTGAGTACAAAAATCCTAAAATATTCTATGACTCAACCTTATCCTATGGCAGGCTCGTAGTAGTACAGATAAGCTCAAGCACTACCACGACTTCGTATTAATAGCAAAGACAGACCTGCATGGGCCACCACTAAAAATGTGTCACGACCCGCACCCGGATATACGGGTACGAATACGTGGGCCACGCCCAGCCTACGCCGCAGTATCAGTGGTAGAGCGCTGTCAAGTACCCTATACTAACTACAACATCTAAAGATCCATAACTAAAAATGTACTCATGTCACATCACGAAAACTAAGAAAGATAAGACAAGAAATAATAACAATATCACTAGAACAACTAGAATCTACAAGGATCATAAGACAGAAAAATAAAGAAGGAACAACAAAACTAACTAAGGATAACTACCAGGCAACTCACATAGAAGAATAGTGAGATCCACCTCAGCTAACAACATCATGAAGTCCAATACTGAGGGCACAACTACTCCTAAAATTTTGTCAACATATCCAGTCAGGATGGAACGAGCACAAATCTCAAATAACAGTTCTAATTAGACGATATTAAAAATGTAGCAATAAATAGAGAGAATATACAAGAAATCATGAAATGTACATGTAAGTATCATGGCAAGGTAAGCTGCAAATCTAGAACTAGAACAAGGCAAGTAAAACTGATCATGGCATGTACAAGAACCAAGAATCATCTATCTAAGTGTGTAAGTACTAGTTTCAACATGTGGCCGGCTTGGGTCTGCACAAGGTCTAATGATCTGGCCAATCATACGTGGAGTGTAGGATTGGCTATTAAACAAGGTCTACAAGAATAAACAAGGTGGATAATGACCACAAATCTACACTAATACTCCCCATCCCCGACTAGTATAGTGGATCCAACCATGACACATCATGACACGCGATTCTCTGAGAGGGTAGCTAGCCTTCGCAGGAATCGTGTCTATACAATGCACAAAGAACAAGAAAGACTTGCACAAGATATACCAAGGAAAGCAAGGAATAACATCTCATGACGGGATCAAGAGAAATACCAATCCGTATGAACAATGTGTCAAGAGAACAAGGATATCTACACTAAATACAAGAAACATAGATGATATCATAAAACAGAATTATTATCAGAGAATGTACTCGCCTGTGATGTGATGGATAAGTCGACTGTGTAATCTGGCTCAGAGTGAAATCACAGACCTAAAGATGAGATATATATAAGCTAATTAGGGTTCAACAGTGTTAGGCATGATTATATAGTATAAGCTATGTAATCTAGGTCAATCTCAGTCCAACTAAATCAACTAGGTCACATTGAGTCACACTAGGTCAAACTAGGTCAATGGTTGACTTACAGTTGACTTTCAGTCAACTGGTCAACTCTAGGTTAAACTAGGTCAAATGTTGACTAACGTTTGACTTTGGGTCAACTAGTCAACTCGGTCAAGTTCTAGTCAATTTTAGGCTACGGTTGACTTTCAGTCAAAATAGTCAACTGTGGTCAACCAAGGTTAAAACTAGTCTAACCTAGGTCAATATTGACTCTACTTCGACGTTCAGTCAAAGCAGTCAACCATGGTCAAACAGGGTCAAGGCTAGTCTCTATAAACATCTACATGGTCAACACATTCAATTTCAGTGGTTGTGAAATCACTGTAATCGATGGATCTCAAAATACAACAAAAGGAGAAGATTATAATAATAGGGTGAAAACCTACAGATGTTGTCGGATGGTGAAACAACCATCACCAACATGTCCAAAATGGTCAAATCAGCTAGAATAGCCTGCCCATAAGTCTAATTTGGACACAGGGGCAAAAAGGTAATTTTGAGTCAAAACGGTGTCCGTGTCGGACCCGCTTTGCACCAAAAAACGTGCAAGAAAACTAGTCCACTAAACCTAACAAATTATATGTTCACGAATCCAGAATGACGATACGAACCCAACGGTATATCCAGAATTGGATTCCGTTGACCGGACCTCAATTTGGTCCGTTGACCCGGATATTGGAATCCGATTTGCACGAAAAAGCTTATCGGAGCCAATGTCCTCAAAACTCAGCAAATTATATGTCAACGAGTCCAGAATGACGATACGAACTCAACGGTATATCCAGAATTGGATTTCGATGAGCCGAACTCAAAATGACCCGTTTACCCGGATATTGGTATCCGACTTGCACCAAAATACGTGCCAGAACCAATGTCCACTAAAACCTAGCAAATTATATGTCAACGAGTCCAGAATGACGATACGAACTCAACGGTATATCCGGAATTGGATTCCGATGAGCCGGCATCAAAAAATCCCGTTGACCCGGACTATGGGACCCACTTTGTACCGAAATGCGTGCCAGGGACCACGTCCTCCAAATCTAATATATTTTATATGAAAATGTGGCAGAACGATGCCACGAGTCTACTGGTGGTATCAGAAATTGAATCTGGAGTTCCGAGTTCAGAAATGGAATTTAACAACTTGGAAGTTACGAATTTGGACGGCCAACTTTGGCGTCGAATTCAACCAATCAAACGTGCTCGCAATGAAACGAAACTTAAAGGATAGGAAGAGGGTTATACCAGCTTTGCATAGGAAACAGTAGCACGCTAGACGGAGCTGCGATGGAGGAGATATGAACCGACGAAGTTGGCTCCGTAAAACTGTCCAAAAATTATACAATTTAAACGGTTAACTTGGTGGCCGGTTTTGATGTATCAAACGATAAAATTAACGGACGAAAGTTAAGGGGGATGAAGGGGTATATATCGAGATTGTGACGGAGCAAAGAAATCGCCGATCCAACGGTCGGATTTCTTGAAAAATGCGTACGAAGTCGCTGCGACGGAAAACGAATTTTGAGTTCAACACTGGCACGCGCCGACGGGATCTCGTGCCAAATGCACGAATCGTGTACGTGGTGCGACACGGGCGACGCACCCACCATAGGGGTTGCCTGGGCAGTTTAACGGGGCTGAGGGTGGCCGACGGCGGCGGCGGTTGGCCGCGCGGCACGCTGTGGCACCGCCACACGCGGCATATGCAGCCGCTGCTGCTGCTGGTTCTTGCCGCTGCTGCTGCCAGCTGCGGTGGCACATGGCACGCGGAGCAGCGGGGGAAGGCTCGTCGGTCACGTGGTGGCACACGATGGCGGTGGCGATGGTTGTGGCCAGCAGGCGGAGGAGGTGGTGAGAGTGGTGGTTATGGAGGGTGGAGAATAGGAGGATGAGAGGTGGTGGTGATGGTGTTAGATGATGGTGGGGGTGATGGTGCCATGAAGAAGAAAATGAAGGAGGAGAAGAAAATAATGATGAGGAAGAAGAAGGAGATGGGGGGATGTCGGCTGAGAGTAGGGGTGGGGTGTGCGTGTACAGGAAAGAGGGAGAAAGTTAATTTGTGTGTGTGGAAATGAAGGGAGAGAGAGAGAGTGATGGGAGATTATATAATAATATGTGTGTGTGTATATTAATTAAAGAGGAAGATATTTAAGAGACAAAAAATAGAAAGAGGGAGGGGGTAGTCGGCTGTGAAGGGAGTGAGAGAGTGAGGTGAGGGGGTGAGTTTGTAGAGAGAGAGAGAGAGATATTATATATATTATATTATATATGTGTATATATATATATATATATATATATATATATATATATATATATATATATATATATTATATATATATATATATATATATATATATATATAAGAGAGAGAAATAGAGATATTTAAAATAGGAAAAAATAGGAATTTTATGTGAGGTGTTTGGGTAGTCACGAGAGGACAACATGGAGCTTGGGTTCGGGTTCGGTCAAGCCGGGTCGGGTCAAAATCGGACATGGTGCAATATTTGAATTAAAATAGGTATTTATGATCATGGGTAAATAAGTAGTATGTGGGGGATCAAATAAATGGGACACAAGTGTCATGCGGGTAGTAGGCTTCGTGTGGGCCATGTCCCTAATTGGGGTCGACTAGGTTGGGTCGATGTCGGGTCCCGAAATTAAATTTGAAGTCAGGTCACAAATTACGGTGGATAATTAATTGGCCTAAATTGACCCAAAAGTTGTGCGAAGAAAATAAAGCGCAAGATGGTGCGTCTGAGTGGAACACGAAGGTCATGGGCGAAGAGTGTCTCGAGTAGATCATACATGACAATTTGGTTTCGAGAGAAAGACTAGCCTTGTGGTCCTAAAGTAAAAGTCATGGTAACGTGCTTATGAGGACCAAGGAAAAGAGTGGAAAATCAATTAATAATTAAATGGTCTAAATTGACCCGAACTTGTGCGATGCAAAAAGAGCACAAGGGAACGAGTTCGAGTAGGACACAATATACCAAAATAAAGGTAATCCTGTCCACTACAAAACTCATGAAGAAAGTTTCCAGAGACGAACATCCCTGACACTCCAAATATCAAAGGTATGGAAAAGAGCATTTAAAGATAAATTAAACAGAATAAATTATTTATTGAAACTAATTCAATCAGAAAAATAAAAATAAAAAATCAACCCGAAATTCAGGGTGCTCACATATTGTCACGATCCGCTACCCAAATTGTTGGGCCAGGCCGAGTCATGTCCAGCCTACGCTTGAGATAAAACGTAGTAAGCTGTTCTAAAGACAAACAAGATAAGACCAAAGTGTGCTAACAGTTCTATATGTAATATTGAGTCAGAATATATCCAAACACAAAATCATCTCGTATATAAATACGTTCCAAGTACAAGTCCAAAATATAAACTGGATACAGGTCCAGTTACAAAATACGTAGTCTAAAACATGACTACTCTCAAAAGTCCAAAGTAAATAAACAAACTAGATGAGTTTTCCCGCAGGTACATCCTCGTAAGATAAAGCCTGATCCTCGGCAGCAACTCCATAATAGGAATCACATAGCAACTCCTCCTCGGTAAGTATACCTACAACGTTATCCTGTCAGGACGGAAGCAAGTACTGATTCTAACAAACTAAATATACGAAACATGAAAAGAACAGAAGTATAGGAATCATGGCATATCATAATCTATTATGGCATCATATGTTTGTTTTAAAGTTTAAAACTGTAGTAGGTGAGTGATCAGTCAATAGGTAAAATAGGATGTACAGTGGTACATATCAATTTTCTGAAGGATAAATACGTACACTTAACGGCATCGGTGTATATCCATACACAAATGTGGGATCAGACATACGACAAAGTTACAAATAGAATGTAACAGTGCACGATAAATACATACAGAGAAGGGGGCATGATCACGTACTCTACTAATAGTTTCCCCTTAACCCGTTTTATAACATGTGGGTGATACAAGAACAGTATGAAGCATGGTGGATACTGAGAGCAATATGAAGCATGGTGGATACTGAGAGCAGTATGAAGCATATGAAACATGGTGATATATGACTTGCAGTTTAAATATTAACATGGTTTATACACAATTCATTATAGGCTGTAAATAAAATTTGTAGGGGTACTTGCCTCTAG
This sequence comes from Iris pallida, assembly GCA_029216955.1. Classification (NCBI taxonomy): domain Eukaryota; kingdom Viridiplantae; phylum Streptophyta; class Magnoliopsida; order Asparagales; family Iridaceae; genus Iris; species Iris pallida. The sequence goes on from JANAVB010000181.1 coordinate 30,359, forward strand.
CAAAGCAAGGTAGTGAAGGAAATGCTATACATGTCTGGTGACTCGTCACTGTAGAAATAATACATAAACTTAGTTTTTATACTAAATTAAACACTAAGACACTAGTTGTGCGATACGACTTTCTGACTGGACACCTATCTAAATGATGACTTTAGCATAGGAGACCAAGGTGGGGTAACACAATACCCAAAATAACTTTCTAGGGCCTTTACACTAGTGTAGGGTGAGGTCCAATACTACAATAACCCAAATCAACACAAAAATTCAATAAATAAATTAGACTGTACACTGTGTTCCAACAATTTTTAAGATAGACAAATAGCTCAATTATACATAAAATAAAGTACCAAAATGATTCTTGTTAATTATAGAAATTTATACCAATTTTTCTGGAATTTATAAACCCGCATAGATATTTATTAAAAATCAGTAAACATATGTATCCTGAAAATGAGTTCTGTTTTCCTATTTTTATAAAATGTTAAATTATAAATTAAATGCTGGAAAAATTATATTAAGTTAGCTAAATGAACATAGTATTTAAATATAATTTTTTCCATATTTTTACAACATTTAAAATATATATATAAATTCAAAAACAACAAGTAACAATTTCTAAAAAATAATTTATTAATTATTTACTATTTTATCCACGTATACGAAATTGAACCGAAGTCCAGATACGGGATCCAAAGCCATAAATCAAGTCCAATATGACTTGTACAGACTTTGAATGTATTAGACACATTTGGGCCCAAAAACTCATGCTAGATTTGGACACCAAATGGCCATTATAAATAAAATACAATAATTAATATATTAAAATATACATTAAGGTATTTTAATAATATATTTTAAAGGGGTGAAATATACTAGTCATAAAATTATATAATAAAATAACTTGTAAATTTATACATAATAACATTTGCACAAAATTGTAGTTGAAATATATATACATATACAACAAATACATTTTTATATATATATATATATATATTTTATATATATATATATATATATATATATATATATATATAAAATATATATATATATATATTTTATATAAAATATAAAATATAAAAAAAAAAATATAAATATATATATATATATATATATATATATATATATATATATATATATATATATATATATATATATATAAATATATATATATATAGAAAATACTTAATATAAAAAATATATATATATTCAGTATATATATTATATATACAGTATATATAATAATATATATATATATATATAAATACATATACATATACATATACATATACATATATACGTATATATATAAATACATATATAAATATATATATATATATATATATATATATATATATATATATATATATATATATATATATATATATATATTTATATATATATATATAATAAAACAATTAAAAACAAAAATAAAATAAAAAGAACAACAAAAGTGGGGGCTCGAACTCGGCCCGCTGGGACAGGGGGTGGGTTTGAGCGCCACTCGGCTGACCAGGGAGCCAGCTCGAGCTTGCTGCTCGGGTTAGGGTTTAGGTTAGTTTTATTATGAAATAGAATATGGGTTTTAAACCCAATAGCAGATTATTAAACCCGTTAACCCATAGTCCTGTGTCTTCGTATCCTGATAGTTAGGGACACGAAGACACACGAGTCCTGTGTCCAAAGTATGCACGACACGCACGACACGAGTCTCGCGTGTCCACGTGCACCACTGGGTTCCTCGTGTTCAGGCGAGTCCACATACGTGTACACGAGACACGACTCGACACACAGACGAATTGACATGTACGTGTCCGATAGGCGGTGGCTTTCGGGGGCGTTGCACGGCGGAGGAGGCGTCGGGGTCGGTGGCGCTGGGTTCGTCTCGCTGAGGCGAACAAGGTGGTGGTGGTGGATCACGACAGCGGTGGCGCTGGCAAAGGGCGAACTCCGGCGAGCTCGTCGGAGAAGAAGGGGGCTATGGAGTGGCTAGGGTGGTCGGAACGGGTCGTCTAGGGTTAGGGTTTAGGTCGGGGGCTATTTACTGGGCTGGGGTAGGTTTTAGATTAGGGTTTCGGCCAGTAAATTAGGAATTAGGGTTAGGGTTTAGGCTGAGGGTCGACGGAGTTAGTCGGGACGAAGGCGGTGATCGGGTGGTCGATTTGCAAAAACCCCTCCCAACAACAGGTATTTACAAAAACACCGACCGTCTTAGGTTTACGCAAAATCCAATTTGCATAAAACCCTCCCCCCCGCTAAGTTCTGTGCAAATTAAAATTTGCACAGACAAACCGAATATTACAAACAGTATTTAAAACAATTATAATAATTACAAATTGATATTTTTATCTTTAAAAATCATTTAAAAATTCTAGAAAATTTCTAATAATTATAATAATTTATTTTAAAGATATAAATGCTATTTAAAATTATAAAAAATAATATTTTATATATAGGGGCTTACAAATCTTCCTTCCTTGAAAAATTTTGTCCTCGAAATTCATAAGGATAGAAGACTCTACAAACATTTAATATAGCAAACAATGCAAACAATGACTAAGGCTACTATTAAGACTAACCTCTATGGTATCAAGCGGGAACGGGTGGTTCCCTCGCGGCTGTTGGGTCGAACAAGTAAGGATATCTCTCCCTCATGTCCGACTCCCTCTCCCAAGTAGATTCCTCCGGAGAGTGACGGTCCCAAGCTACTCGTACCAAGGGTATGACTTTGTTCCTCAGCCTCTTCTCCCTCCTGTCCAATATCTCCACTGGCTGCTTAGTAACTGCAAGGCTCGGTCCGATCTCCAACTCTGAATGATCTAGCACATGGATGGGGTCTGGAACGTATCTCCTCAGCTGAGACACATGAAAGACATCGTGAACTCCTGCTAGGATGGGTGGAAGTGCAATCCTGTAAGCTACCTCTCCGATCCTGCCAAGTATCTCGAACGGTCCAATGTATCTGGGGCTCAACTTACCGCCTCGTCCGAACCGGATCGTCCATCTCGTAGGCGATATCTTCACCAGTACCATATCTCCGTCAGCGAACTCCATCGGTCTGCGACTAGCATCGGTCCAGTGTTTCTGCCTGTCCTGAGCGACTCTGAGCCTATCTCTGATTATCCCAACCTTCTCTGCTGCATCCGTGATCATCTCTGGCCTAAGCATAACTCTATCCCCCCACTACACCAAATAAGGTCTTTTACGGCCTACAATTTGCGCCGTAAAACTAATTTTACGGCTCACAGGGTAGTGCCGTAAAAGCTCCAACCGTAAAAGGGTACGAGTATTTACGGCGTGTGAAAGTAGGCCGTAACTTAGGTAATTGCACGCCGTAAAAGAAGTTACTGAAAAACTATGGATCTTATTTACGTCCCATAATGCATGCCGTAAATACTAATCTTTTACGACTCGAAGTGATGGCCTTTAATAAGTTCAATTTATTCAATTTAAGGCACACATGGCGAGTCGTGAATACTTAAAAATAAATACCTACTAGCTCACATTTACGGCCCAAAAATGTAGGTCGTAAATTTTATGTGTTTATGACTCAAAATGAGGGCCGTTAAAAGGTTGATGAGTTTCATGTTTGTGGCTCGCAAGGCGCGCCGTGATTATGGTTTTTTTTTTTAAAAATATTCACATTTGAATAGCTATAAAAATAAATTAATAAACCAAAATAAATATAACTATAATATGGTTCTCACAGTTTTTCCAACCGAAATCAAACTAATTTCACATCTATATTGAGAGTATTTACTTCCAACAAGTTGCACTAAATCCATACACATTAATAAGATGACACAAACATGATAGAAGCTTAACACAAAGCAAAAGTGTTTAAACTGGATTTCCAATAGCAAAGTCATTTTCTTAGTCATTAAGCTCAAACCAAAATTAATGTCTTACTACAAAAACAAAGTCACTTTGTCTTACAACAAAAGCAAAATTCACACTCACTATAGTTGGACACTTCAAGACCTTCGAAGATTTAAAGTCCTTGAGCTCAAAATATGAAACTTTGTAGAAGCATGCCTCCCCTCTTCTTTAAGCTTAATTACCTGAATAAAAATAAAAAATAATATTAACAAATATCCAATAAAATGAATGCATGAAAGAGACTTATAATACCAACTCAACTAGAATTGCATTTGAACATTCTGAAGATACTAATGTAAGGAGAATATGGATATTTCACAAGACAAGTTCCATGTGGCATGTCTCTGGAAACTGAACAGTAAGGGAAGTTAATATGATGTGAGCCAACCCAAAAACATGAGGGACTGGATTAGAGCCACCTAAAAATGACAAACAACTTTATTTCTATTTGTTGTGTTTTTGTTGATTCCTTGATTATCCAATGTTTGTTCTTATGAAGTTTACCTCTATATTACAATTTTTTTTCTAAATTCTGCTGTTATATATGTTTAATAAAATAATTAGTTAGCTATGTATCTAAAGAACATATTTTCTAATTTTCAATCTGATTTAATCAGACTTGATACTAAATTCCTAGGGAAGGCCACTAAATAATCTAAAGTGTCTTGCCGTAGAATCTTCCTAGCCTAAAAAGACCTGAATGGAAGAAGTAAGATGATAGCTTTAGCTGTAGTGGAAGTCTGTGGCAAATAAGCCAAAACCCATATGGATTCATATTCCACCAATTTTGGTTCTAGATTATAGTGTTTATTCAGTTTAGGTACGAAAATTGGGCAATTAAGAAATGTTTCCAAATAATGAACATGCCTGAGATAAGAATGTTGAGATGGGCCAGTAGTAATACATGAAAAGATCAGATAGAAAGAAGGATATGGATTTAGCTAATGCGAGAGAGAAGATGGACCTTAACAGAGCCAAATGTAATATGAGAATTTATGAAGTTTTTGGATGAAGGCTTTGTTGTCGTTCTTGTAGTATTGTATTTCTAAAATTTATTATGTATTACGTTGCAACCTTGGCCACCTTGCTCAAGCAAGTCTAAGTCTCTCCAAATTTATTTTTCTAATATTACCCAGCTGAAAAGGCACCAAGCATACTAGATTGCTTTTGTAAAGTATAATATATTATTAGTTTGCACTGGACTATGAGATGTATCTGGCCATCTTCAGGCTTATGTCCTGATTTTTGCAAATCAACCTTGTTGTATCCAGCGGAAATTATTCTTAACGAGGTAAAAATAATATTTAGCCTGACTTAAAAATATATGAAATACGAAGATACTACTAGCTATTGCTAATCAAATTGCAAATATTTCGGCCCTATTGACACTGGTCATCTATTGTTGATTCTTAAGAACTATTTACTAGAATGGGAGGTTGTACGGAACTTTATTTGTTGAACTAAGAAGTAAGAGCATGGCTGCCAACTTTCTTTTGGATCCTCCTATCGGTTTGGTTTACAACTGATCCTGTGGTCTCCTCGTCAAGAGCTCATCAGCGACAGAGGAACCTATCTACCTGCTGCGACAGGGGGCCTTTTTACTAAAGAATAGACCTGGACGATTATCCCTACCTCTACTTTGTGTTTAGCAAATGCTGCAATGGTTTGACATGCTATCATTTTCATAAAAGTAAACCAGTTTATAAAAGCTAAAGATAATAGTGTTTTTGCCTGGCATATGTTTTATCTTGCTGCAACTTCATGAATATGGTATGCTTTGTAAAACACAAACTTTTGACTCCCTATCTAACTTGATGAACAACAACATTTTCTTTATTAACATTACTATCAGGGTTCATGAAAGTTGAAAGTTCATTTAAGGTACTAAGTTTTGTGGCTTGAATTCTGATGTTATGGTTAAAGAATATCAATGTTTATCACTTAAAGAGTATCAATGTCTATAACTTATCAGATTATAAAATCATATAGACCAAGATAATTCGAGGATGTCAAGAAGAGGGAAATGTATAAAATAGATAACTTCTACAAGTTATTATTGCTAAATGGAGGTACTTGCATAATTTTAGTTTTCATGGATTGAAATATTTCAAAACAACCACAAGTAGAGCTCACAACTACAACTCTTCCCATAAAGTATCATACTCAGTGATAGCTACTAAGTAATATTAAACAGAAGAAAGAGGGGGATCCCCCTACAATATAGCTTGTTGCATGTGCCAGCCCTTGAGTGGATATGAGTTAGTTCAGACATCAGACAAGACATCGCAGCTCAGTTAATGTAGTTTGTGTTCGAAAGGATCATAAAATCATGTTTGACAAAACTTGAAATGCTGTTTGTTCAACAATATATATTGTACATCTATTTTATGTTGTCTTTTTGACCTGGCAGTCACATTTCACCAGCTATACCATATACTTGTCAGACATTAGCATGTATCCCAATTTTTGCTTCATAGTGATTAAACTTGGACTTGGTAGGTTTTCCTATTTAATATATTCCCATATAGATTCTGTCTGCTCCTTAATTATTACTCCACAGAGTTGTATGCAATCCTAAGCAAAATTTTTGTCTTTCCCCTTCCCTTGTACTCTTCTATCCTTATATTTTCTTGATGGCAAGTGATTGGATGACCGCCTAAAAACTCCTAGTCTAAGTGGTCTGGAGGATTGCATTGCTTAGACCATGTGATCAAGCTTTCTAGATTTTATAGCAACTCAATCTCTTTTCTGTACTGTCTTATGTAGGAATTTGGTAAACTTTGGAGAACTCGTATTAGATTGACAGCATCTCATGAGAACATGGTCGACTCTTTATGGAGCTTTTTGGTAAATTTGAGTTTGGCTCCACACCATATCCAGTATTTCTTCCTCCCATCAAGTGTCCAGGAAATTCTCTAGGAAAAGTGGTTTCTTGTTTGCTGATGTTGTAGAGTTGTGAAACTATTTGCCAAAGAAAAAAAAACAAATGTCTGTTCTTTGTTGATGCATTTTATCTTGTTAGAGTTACTTGTATCTACATGCCGTCTATTGTGAATTAAAGCATACTACCTCACTGGTTAGAAACAACGTCTGCCAAAACCAATAACTTGTAAAGGATCGTCCTCATGTTGACAAAAATGGTAGGATGCTTCGGATAGGATGGTGGTTGCTGTGTATCGTCCATTATTCAAAGCATTATAGAAGTGCTGATAAATGCCTTCAACATTTTTTAGAATAATGTTTACTTGTTCTATTTGTTTTATGTCTTTGCCAAATAACTGTCACAGATCCAACATTTATATTGTCCTACATATAGTTCTTGTGAAACCCCAAGATTTTGTCCCACATCGGACATGGGATGATAGTTTGATTGGTTTATATTTGATTGTTTGAGTCTCATATGTACATCCAGGTTAGCCATTTTGGCACGACTAGGGTGTATTTACTGCATTCGAGAGAATTTCCTTAAAAAATCACATGTTTTGACCAATACATGCAACCAAAGTTAAGCAGAAAATCAAAATCGAACCTGGACAAGGTACTTATCGATTGCTGAGGAGGTGCATTACTTCCAAAATAGCTTGACAGAAGAAGAAGAGGTGGGCCAAAAGACTCTTTTTGCCTACAACAATTCCATGAATAATGATAACAATGATGTGGCAAACAAAATGAAATGCGTTGTTAGTTCAATTGAAAATATGTAGGGAATTTTTCTGTAGATCCAACATCCACTGACAATCTGTAGTGAAAATTTCTTGTGTCAGCTCAACTGAAATAGATAAAAGCTATAACTGATCGGCGAAAAGAAGCAAAAAAGAGTATTTAGATAGAAATTACCTTCCATTTTCTAACAAGTTATGATGTAATTGATCGGCCATGCGATTATGCTTCCCAGTGCTTCATTCAAAAGAAAAGCTTCACGCGTAGGTCGATACAGAGTCACGCTCTCATTGCCCTCTACTACATGTCGCACAGAAACTTTCCAACATTCAGCACCAAGCGGCACATGATGTACTAGTGATTTAGGATCCTTTGATAGAACTTCACCGGTGGCAACAACTATTTTTTGTCTAACCAACTTAGTAATTTGCATTTTGAGCTCTCCTGATTGGAATTGCGAACAACTATATGTTCTTTCTTCTTGCTTTGTGTTGTCTCATGAACAGAATTCATAATTGGACTTGTTTCGTTCCTTTTGCTTTGCGTCATGTTATTGATAGAATGTTGACCACTTGCATCATCTTTCTGCTATAATTAATATATGTTAAGCTTAATATATAAATACAAAAGAGTCATAATATTTAAAAAGCAAATCTATTGAGGTACTTACCGAATTACTTCCTCCTTTTCCGACCATTGCAATAAAATTGTTCATTTGATTTTTCAAGGCCATAAGTTCATTTTTAATTTATTAACTTGTCTCTCATTTGTGTTTGTCCCTCCAACTTTGACGGAGCTGCTCCATATCCAAGCCCTCTTACTCGTCCTCGTGGATCTGGGTCGAGTACCTTTGCAACAGCATCATCTCTAAAAGAAGAACCATTTTCTTGTGCTTTGTATTTTTGACTTGTTGCTGTATTACAATAGAACAAGTAAACTCAGGTACAAGCATGACAACATGAACTCAACTTCAAGGCGGAAATTCTAGTTTGAAGTAAACTCAGGTACTTGTTGCTGGCAAATAGAACTCAAAGATGATGGTCCATATGATTCGTAGTAAGTTTCATAAATTACCTTACTATGGAAGCCTTCTTTATGGACTAATAGTTTGAAGCTTAATAATGAGTTCCTAATTTTATGGAACTTACTATGAAATATTAGCCCATAAGCAAAAAAACAAAAACACATATTGGGTTGTGTAACTTACTATGAAATAAGATCCTTAAAATGACGCCAAAGTGCGACATATATTGAGAAGAAATAAGATTTCCGATTTCAGCCATAAATGATACACTTACTATTCAGATAACATACATGTTTAAACTGCTATGTAATACATATCAATGGTCACTCTCAGTATTTTCAGAGTTGTTCTTTGATAGAGCTGAATGGAAGAAAGGATTCTTGCCAGTTTGGAGATTCCAGCCTATTTTACAGAATCTGTCTCTTCTGAGATGAAAGACTTGAAGTGGCTATTATACAACAACAAAGCCGTATCCAAAAATTTTGGGGTCAGCTAAGAAGTACTTGCTATAGTAATATCAATACCTTAGGTTGGACAAAATGGTACAGTTGGATTTAAGCTCTAGACAGATTTAATCTCCAATACTTAATCCCTAAGGTGGATATATCTGACAACTGAGCAGCACAATACAAATTATCTAGAAGCAAACAATTTATATGCGTCTACCTCTTAATTCTCTGAATGAATGTTTCCCTCAGGGAATCCTTATAATTCCAAGTTCTAATTATACATTCTGCCAAAAAATAAAGTGAGGCAGCCAGTAACCGCATAATAAAACGAAGCCATAGCATCCAAAAAAACATAGTGAGGCTGCCAGGAAACATGTGCCAAATACCAAGTTAAAAAAAATTAGATAGTTTGTCAAAGTCCTCATCATTGCCCATATAAAATAAAGCCAATTTTGACAACATTAAAACATATGCAATGCAGTATCCTCAAGTTCTTATAGGATGAAACATATGCATGTAATATCCAGAGCAATATGAACAATATCAAAATGAAGCATATCGAGTATATGAACCGTATCAGGCTGAAACCATAAAAAAAAAATCCAGTGTCCAACCCTGTATGAACTACACACACATGAGTTTGGACTATATATATTTCAGTATCCAAGTATGACATATGGTATCACAAAACCAGGATGAAACCCAGGGTAGTACATTGACATATTTTAGTGTCCATCAAGGCTGAAACCCAGTAAATGGGCAAAAGCAAGCTCTCTGTACTTTTTTTTGAGTACAAATGAATGAGCAAATGAATCCACCAAATTTCTCTTTCCTCTTTCCATCCAAAAAACATATGGCTCAAAAAAATATATGGCTCAAAGGAGTACTGAAATAGTAAATCAAGTAACCCAGTATCCAAAGAATTCACCTATACATAGAGCAAACTGCAGTAATGAAATACTGCTTGCAAACTGCAAACCAAAGCAAAGAGTAAAGCCAGCACAATCCAGAGTATCAAAACAAAGAGTATGCAGTAAACAAGTATCTATAAAATCCAGTACAGTCCAGAGTATGCAGTATGCAGTATCCTGAGTATGTAGTGAACAAGTATCCTGAGTATGCACAATCTTGAGTATGCAGTATCCTAAGTATGCAGTGAACAAGTGAACATGTATCTATAAAACAAAGAGTAAACCCAGCACAGTCCAGAGTATGCAGTATGTAGTATCCTGCATATGCAGTATCCAGTAGTATGCATTATGCAATCCTACAAGAGTCATAACAAACTGTAGAGTATCAAAATATGAAATCCAGTAGCCAATATGAAATCCAGTTTACTAGCAGTAGCCAATATCCAGTTTACTAGCAGTAGCCAATATGAAATCCAGTTTACTAGCATAACAAACTGCAGACAGGGGCGGCCCTGGCACAGTAGACAGGAATATTTTTGAACCTTTATAGTACAAAATTTACATTTGTTGTACTTTTTCTAACTGTTTATTTACAAAGAGACGTTACCTCTCCACTGTATTGAACTAAAAATTTTAAAATGGCATTTGATGAAAACAGTCATATGAGAATTGATTGTTCTCTAAATGGCATTTTATGAAAACAGTCATATGAGAATTTTTAAAATGAGAACAGTCATATGAGAATTTTAAAACAGTCATATGATGAAAACAGTCATATGAGAATTGACTTTTAAAATGGCATTTGATGAAAACAGTCATATAAAACAGTCATATGATGAAAACAGTCATATGAGAATTTTTAAAATGGCATTTTAAAATGGCATTTTATAGTACAAAAATGAAGCATATGTACCACTATTTCATGATCCTCAACTTCTTCATCATCATTATTCTTCTTCTTTCTTGCTTCGTACCCACGAATCCAAACATCAGACCTTGATATTGCATCCGGTGTCTCACTTTCTTGTCTCTACAAAAGAAAATTTTATTTGTCATATCAATAAATTAAGTGATCACCAATAGAGATTAAATAATTTGCCTTACCATCTCATCCTCTAGCCGTGCAAAACCTTTACGACTTGTTCTATGCACTAGAGTTGTTTTGCTCGCATTTCCTTGTACTTTTTATTTGTCGCCTACAAAATATTCACAATTGAAGGATATATGCAAAATAAAACTACAGTATAAGTAAAAAAAACTACATTATTTAAAATTAATACAATATTTGGATTGCTAGTACATTAGAAACAAATTAGTGCATTACTTCCATAATAAAATCAATTAATGTAGCATTTCCATTGTATAAATTAAGGACTCACCAATTGTTGTGGATTGGTCCGTTTTTTGATAAAAGCTTGCCAAACTTCCATGGATTCTACACTGTCAGGTTTCAAGAGGGTAGCAGCACGTTTCAGGCCAACCAACTTGGCTTGGTCCATCACTTTATTTATCAGCGAACTCCGGTAATCCCTCCAATGTTTTCTTAGCTTTCCAAATGTATACTTTTTATAACATTCAGCAAAACTAAACTTTTGCTACAAAATAAAATAAAAATTGTATTAGAAATATATCTAACAAAATGTAATTTGATACTTGTAGAGAATACTACCATAATGTTCCCATATTTGCGTGATAAATTCATCGGTAAGATCACTCCAATTGTCAAGTGTCACTGGTATTAACTCTCTAGCTGTGATCCCAAGGAAAGAAGAAAATTTTGCTGCATTCTCTCTAAAAGGTTGGCCTATTTCATTGAACTCAACTTCAAGGCGAGTCCCCTTTCCTTTTCCTTTGGTAAAACACAAAACTTTTGCCTTTCCTCTGGGTTTTAAGTTTGTAGGCTTTGGATTTTGGGGGGATTGAACTTCTGGGATATCAGTAGTTGGAGAATTAGAATCTCCATTCGATAATCCTCTAGGTTGATTCTCATCTTGAATGGCTGCAGCTGGTTGTTTTTTTTGCAAACTTTGCTCTCTTTTTTGAAGGCTACACAGAAAAAAATAATGTTTGCAACAGTTATACTTAAAAAAATATTACCAAAATGATAAACATAAACATGACAGAAAATATATACAAAAAAGATGCTTACCTCGACACCACTCATGATTTATGATGGTTGAATCTGAAAAGAAAATAAAAATTAGTACTAGTATTCAAATCTATCTCATGAAACATAAAACTAATAAACAACATCATCATTGCAACAATTAATTACCGACTCATCCAAGACCTCATAGTCCTTTCTTTCAAAATCTTCATCATCAAGATTAAGATTGGAGACATCTAATGGAGCATATGGTATGCAATCATTCCCATTAGTGTCACACTCATAAACTCCTCTTCGTGGTGCTTTAAGTACCACATACCAATTTGAAGTATCATCATGTCTGGAATAAAAGACTTGGTTTGCTTGCGAGGCAAATATAAAGGATCATTCTCAAATTGATGCTGACCTTCATGAAGGTTAACTAATGTAAAACACTCTTCAACTTTGACACCACTTCCTATGTTTGCCCAATCACAATGAAATATAGGGAGTTTAAACTTGTGATAGTCCAACAAAATTATCTCTTATCACACCATAGAACACAATCTTTCCACTAACATGTGATGTATCTCTTGCACTTGATCGACACATTGTCTCTGCTTCAAGAGAAATACCAGAGTTTTGTGTGCAATTTTTAACATATCTTGTATGGAATCGATTTCCATTGATAATATAACCTGAATAGGATTCAACATGTGGTTTAGGTCGACACCCTATCCACTTTACAAGGTCTGACATGTTACTAGCATCTCCAACCTTAACTTTATTTGCTAACCATGCACTAAATGTGTCTCTATGCCTCTTCCTTAAAAGACTTTCGTTCCCACGAAGACGTATATCAGAAAATGAAGCTCCTCTATGTGCATTCTGGAAAAAAGAACAGGGTGAATAAAGTTAAAAACTACAAATAAAAACATACTAAAACCACCAAAGAGATACTTATATTACTATAGCACATATACATTAGAAACTTACACTCTATACGGTTCAACTTCTGCTGTATTCTCTAGGACATACAAATGAGCAGCTTCAAACATGTTTTGAGACAATTCCTTCAATTTAGCCTCACCTAATGGTCTTCCTTCTAAGATATTTCCATCTTCATATTCTTCGTATCGGCTCTGTTGTGCACCTACTTGTGCTGCTTGTTTTATGTAAGGAGCAAAAACTTGTGCATTCTTCTGCATTATACTTTTCAACTATACAACCTTCAGGATTTGAACGATTTTTCACAAAACCTTTCAGTACTTTCATATACCTAACTCAAAATGTAAGTTTAACAAATTAATAATAGCTAATTCGACCAATAATTAAACCAAAAAACTTTTTATATAGAAGAGTAAAATATTGGAGTCACCTTTCAAATGGGTACATCCAACGAAAATGGACCGGTCCAGCTATTAGTGCTTCTCGAACCAAGTGAATAGTAAGGTGAACCATAATGTCAAAAATGATGGAGGGAAAAACCTTTCTAGCATACACAAAGTCTCTGCAATGTGGTCTTCAAGTAATTCCAAATTTTTTTATCAAGCTCTCTTTGACATAGGCAATTAAAAAAAGCACATAATCTGAAAATTGCAATCCTGGGCCCCTTGTCTAATAGTCCCCTTAATGCTACTGACAAAACTTGTTGCATTAGCACATGGCAATCATGGGACTTGAGCCCATAAATTTTGTAGTCTTTTAGTGACACATGACTTGCAATGTTGGAGCTATAACCATCTGGCAATCTCAACTCAGACAGTCTTTTACAAAATATTTTTTTCATTTTTTGACAACACATATGGTGCTTTCTTATAACTAGAGTCAACATTTATTCGGATGCAATGACTTTCTAATTCCCATGTGTTTTAAATCTTCACGAGACTTTAAGCCATCCTTTGTTTTGCCTTTAATGTTCAATAGAGTGCCTATTATACTCTCGCAAATATTTTTCTCAACATGCATCACATCCAAATTGTGCCGCAACAGTAATGACTTCAAAAAAAACAAATAGAAAGATGTTAAATTCTATAAACAAATTTAAAATAAAACAAGCATATTGTGTAAACCAAAAATATATAAACCAAAAAAGACAAACCTCCAATATGGTAGTTCGAAAAAGATTGATTTCTTTTTCCATACTGATTGAGGTTCTGCGACATCCTGCTCTTCGTTTTATCATCCTTTTCCTTTTCTTTGTCTTCTTTTCTTAGCCTTCCCCCAGTCATTTTCTATATCTCTGATCACTTGAAATACTTCTGAACCGGTTAAAATTCGAGGCTTTCGACCATGTTCTTCAGTCCCATCAAACCAAGATTTCTTTACCCGAAATGGATGATTGTAAGCTAGAAATCTCCGGTGGCCCATGAATACATGTTTGTGGCTATTTTTCAACCATTTGGAGCATGTCTCAATTCCACAGGCAGGACATCCTTTACTGGATTTAACAGCATACCGGACAGATTGCCATAAGCTGGGAAATCGTTTATTGTCCACATCAAAATAGCTCTCAAATTAAATGTGGATTGAGTAAATGCATCATAAACACTTACTCATTCGTCACATCTCTTTCAAATCATCTATAAGAGGTGCTAGGTACACATCTATATCATTTCTGGTTGTTTTGGCCCAGGAATGAGTAATGTCAACATTAAATTTTCTTTTGTCATGCACAACCATGGAGGAAGATTATATGTGACCAAAATTACAGGCCAACAACTATGTCTAGAGCTAAGATCACCAAAAGGATTAAATCCATCTGAAGAAAGGCCAAGTCTAAGATTACGAGTATCAGATGCAAAAGTGGGCCACTTATCATCTATTCTATTCCATGCCAATGAATCAACTGGATGTCGCATAATTCCATCATTACTTTTGTTTGAGTAGTGCCATGTTAATTGTTCACTCTTTTCAGCTGACTTAAACATTCTCCTAAATCTTGGAATAATAGGAAAGTACCTCAAAACTTTTGCTGGAACTCCCTTTCTTATCTTTTTGGTTCGCTCATTGACTTTCCACCGAGAAGAACCACACTTTGGACATGTCTCAATATGCTCCAGATCTTTTCGAAACAAGCAACAGTCGTTCTCACATGCATGTATCTTCTCGTAGCCTAGATCAAATGCATTAAATAACTTTTTGGCTGAGTAGAAGCTATCCGAAGTATGTTATCAATTGGTAGTAAATCATGAACAATCTTGAGAACATCATCAAATGCTTTGTCAGACATGCTGTGTCGAGCCTTGGCCTTGCATAACATAAGTGTTGCAGACATCTTAGTGTGTGTGAACCTGAATATAAAGGTAGTTCTGCCTCTCGATGAGTTTTTCAAAATCTTGGTATCTTTTTCATCTACATAATCCACATCATCATCTTGGAAACATGCATCTTTAAACATTTTATACGATGGTAGAATTTCATCATTTTAATTTGTCCCTGATTGTTGGTTTTTCTCCATGAAAAACCCACATGGTATAAGTAGGATCAATTCCAGCATAAATTAGATGGTCGTATACTACATCATAATGATGGTATCTTAAGTTTAAGCACTGGATGCAAGGACATGGATTTTATCTGGATAACCCTTATTTTCTTGAACGTTATCTACAAACTTTCGTGCTCCCTTCCGATATGCTTGTGATGGTCTAAAATAAAAAGAAAACCAAGTTTACACCAATTAGAAACTAAAAATGTATGGGACATTAAAATTTGTATATTGTAGGATTCAGAATTCACCTTGGCATATAAGTCCATTCTTTA
>JANAVB010000183.1:0-25000 GCA_029216955.1 Iris pallida
GATTTGAAAATTTAGCTCTGGATTTCAAAAAAAAATAGTTCTTCTTTAAATAGATAAGCAAAACAGATTTTTATCGTTATTCTTTCTTGCTATTATTCTTACGAAAAAAAAATGCCATGATAGTGTAACTTGATAGCTGTTGTTTTGGAACCCAATTTCTCATATACAAATTTCATATGTATTCACGTACACACACGCCTACTAACAACCATACGGACATGTCCCCATACACATGATGCTAGTTTTTCCCTCTTTAACGCTCTGTATTATTGTGATTGGATTTCGATGCAATTGACTTTTATTCCTTAACTAGTGATTTTGATTTTTCCTTGAATAGTACCTTTTTCAGATAATTGGTAGTTACCTTCATTTTATTTTTGATGAGTACCAGTTTTCATATAGGATGGTACTGCCTTACAGTTTTGATGGTTTGTTGTCTCTGTAACCTTTTGTTTAGCACCCTGGATTGCTTGTGTGTTTGATACCTTATAACCGTTTGGTTAGCATGACTAGTATACCTAGATGAGACTTACTACCACCGTATGCCATGACCCTGTATGTCGTCCTTGGACTTTGATTTTGGGGGTTTGACCTAGAGGGAGTATGGACGTTTTAATTTCGAGGACGAAATTTTTATAAGGTGGGTAGGATGTGAGCACCCTGAATTTCGGGTTGATTTTTTTTTCATTTTATTTTATTTTCTGATTTATTGGTTTCATTAAATAATTTATTGAATTATTTTTCCTTAAGTGTACTTTTCCGTGCCATTGATATTTGGAGTATCAGGGATGTTCAATTCTGGAAATCCTCTTCACGAGTTTTGGAGTGGACACGATTACCTTTATGACGGTATATAGTGTCCCATCCAAACTTGTTCTCTTGTGCTCTTTCTGCTTCGCTGAACTTCGGTCGGTTTAGACCATTTGATTGATATTTATTTTCCCACTATTTTTTTTGATCATTTTTAGCGCGTTACCATGACATTTAAATTGGGAGCGCCAGACCAGTCAGTTTCTTGAAACCAACTTCTCATTGATGATCTACTCGAGACGCTCGTCACCCATGACCTTCGTGTCCCACTTAGACACGTCGTCTTGGGCTCCATTTGATTCGCACAACTTTTCTGACACGTGACCCAATTTTATTTCAGGCCACGGCGTCACATTCATTTTCCAACTTAATTTGTGGGTCCCCTGTCGACCAAAACCTGCCAGCCCCAACTATGGACATGGCCCACTTTGAGCCTACTATCCGTCCGCCACTTGTGTCCCATTTATTGGAATCCCCATGTGCTACTTATTTGCCCATGATCATCGATTCCTAATTTTAATTCGATTTTCGTACAATGTCCGATTTTCATCCAATCCGGCTCTACCGAGCCCAGTCCAGCTCCATGTTGCCCTCCATCGGAACACCTTCATATTTATTGCCCAAAAATATTAATTTCTCATTTTATCTATTTTTATTATTTAATGGGAAATTTTTCTTGAATTTAATCCTAAAGGAATGACCTATTTTTCCTACAATTATTTCTAGCCCTTGGATTCTCCTACAATTAATCCCATCCATTAATTTTCCTACATCTATTTTTTCCACACTCTCACAGCCAACAATCTAGCCGACCCTAAATTTCATGTGGAAAGCACTTTTCCTCTCTCTCTTATCCTCTCACATTCTCTCTCTTCCTTTTTCAAAATTCCCACACATTCAAACAACAACTCCAACATTCTTCAACAGCAATACCACCGCCAACCTCCTCCCCTCCCATGCAAACCGACCCAGCTCCTCCTCCTTGGCAGCCATGCCCGACCCCCTGGCCATGGCTGGACCTCCCCCACTCCGACCTTCTCCACCATTCTCTCCTCCTCCTCCTTCCCTCCTTATTCTCCAACCATCACCACCACCACCACCACCACATGCCATCTCCACCGCCACCTCCACTGCCGTGTGCGCCTCACCCAGTCGACCGGGCAGGGAGGCGCAGCCCCCACGCTCGCCGTGGCCAAACCGGCCTCCCCGCGCTGTCCAGCGGCCAACGGCAGCAGCCGTTCTCAGCTAGGCGCGTACGCACGCGCGCGCGCGGGCCGCCGTCGTGCGCCGCCGCGCTGCCGTGTGGGCCGCCGTGGTCGGCCACGTGCCGCCATGGGCACTCCCTCACTCCGGCGAGCCACCCCGTGGCCGCCACTCTCCTACCCGACGCGACGCATAGCCTATTCGTGCGTTTACGTCGAAATCCCGTCGTGACGCGCGCGTTTGGAACTCAGAATTCGCGCCCCGTCGCAGCGACTTCGCGCGCATTTTCCCGGAGATCCGACCGTTGGATCGGCAATTTCTTCGCTCCGTCGCAATCTCGGTATATCCACCTTCATCCCTGTCAATTTCGTCCGTTAATTTTATCGTTTGATACATGAAAACCGGCCACCAAGTTGACCGTTTAAATTGTATTAAATTTGGACAGTTTCGCGGGGCCAACTTCGTCAGCTTGTATCTCCTCCACCGCAGCTCCGTTTGGCGTGCTACCAGTTCCGGTGCGAAGCTGGTATAACCCTCTTCCTGCCCCCTTTAGATTTCATTTCAGTTTGAGCTTGTTTGATTGGTTGAATTCGACGCCAAAGTTGGCCGTCCGAATTCATAATTTCCAACTTGTAAAATTCTATTTTTGAACACGGGACTCCAGATTTCATTTCTGACACCACCATTAGATTTGTGGCGTCGTTCTGGCATGTTTTCATATAAAATTTGTTAGATTTGGAGAACGTGAGCCCGGGCACGTTTTTCGGTGCAAAGCGGGTCCTACTTTCTGGGTCAACGGGCCTTTTTGACGCCGGCTCATCGGAATCCAATTCCGGATATACCGATGAGTTCGTATCGTCATTCTGGACTCGTTGACATATAATTTGCTATGTTTTGGTGGACATTGGATCGGACACGCATTTCGGTGCAAGTCAGACACCAATGTTCGGGCCAACGGGTCATTTTGAGATCGGCTCATCGGAATCCAATTCCGGATATACCGTTGAGTTCGTATCGTCATTCTGGACTCGTTAACATGTAGTTTGCTGAGTTTTGAGAACTTTAGCTCCGGCACGTATTTCCGTGCAAACCGGAATCCCAAGTTCTGGTCAACGGGCCAAATGGAGATCGGGTCAACGGAATCCAATTCTGGAGATACCGTTGGGTTCGTATCGACATTCTGGTTTCGTGGACATATAATTTGTTATATTTTATAGACTTGTTTTCTTGCACGTTTTTTGGTGCAAAACGGCTTCGACACGGACACCGTTTTGACCCGAAATTACCTTTTTGCCCTTGTGTCCAAATTGGACCGTTGGGTAGGCTATCCTAGCTAATTTGACCATTCTGGACACGTTGGCGATGTTCATTTCATCGTCCGACAATGTTTGTTGATAGTTTCTCTAAGTTTAGCCTTGTTATAATTAATTAATAATTAATTCTTATAATGTTCGTATTTCGGGATTAGTACAACGAAACTGAGCTCAGTCAATTCCAGTGATCTCACATCGCTGAAATTGACAAGATGGGCACGTGGATCACTGTAATAAGATTATCAACCTTACCATTGATATTCTTATCTCGATTTACGTG
Organism: Iris pallida; assembly: GCA_029216955.1. Lineage (NCBI taxonomy): Eukaryota > Viridiplantae > Streptophyta > Magnoliopsida > Asparagales > Iridaceae > Iris > Iris pallida. The sequence continues at coordinate 3,607 of JANAVB010000183.1, forward strand.
TCGTAAGTTTCGACGTACAAATAACGAAGTACATTTTATATTAGACTAGAATTGATCCTGTTTGACCAGAGTTGACCAGTTGACCCAAAGTCAACTATAAGTCAACACTTGACCTAGTTTGACTAGGTTGTTGACCGGAGTCGACCTAGAGATGTTTTGACTTAGAAGAACCTAGAATAATATAGATGGCTAGTATAGTTTTATTTATTTCAACTTGAACACCTTGTAACCTATGTTGCTTTAAATAGGACTCTGTGGCTTCAGTTGGACCCTCTATACTTATCAGCTCAGGACCACAGGCGAGTACATTCACTGATAGTTTTCATTGTCTTGATATCTGCTATATCTGATTCAGTTGTAGTGTTATACTCGATTTCTAGTCACGGCAGTACACGAACTAGTATATGTTGGATCATGACATGGGATGTTGTTCCTAGAGTTTCATGGTATATTGATACATGTTCTGTCTTGTTTCAGTGTATTGGTATAGACACCGATTTCAAAAGGGGACTTGCTACCCTCTTATGGAATCCCGTGTCATAACGTGTCATGTCCAGATCCATTGTACTATTCGGGAATGGGGGAGTTATTAGTGGTTGTGTGATCAATTCCCACATGGTTCTATGGTACTCATGGTTCATAGCTATACCCTCACCTCACGACGGGTAAAGCCTTACCCCACGGTTCATATCTTTCCATGGTGACCGGCCTTATCGTTTCTATTGTATTCATGGTTCATAGCCGGTCAGATGGAAAGCCTGATCATTTTCCCAAGCCGATCACATGACGCACTAATAATTCAAGGCACCTTTTATATTTATTATCTTAGGGTGACTAAGTTCTGTTCGGGAGAAGGGTTACAACCCCGGTCCTTGTTTGGTTTAAGGGTTGTAACTCGGCTTCCGAATAGTTCCTAAGTCATCCTATATATACATATACATTATCGTCCTTTTACTGTACTCACATCATGATATATATTTCCAGTTGATTTTGTCTTGTATTTCATTATACTGTCTCTTATAGCTTTTGTCAATTCACATGGAACTGCTGTTGGTGTTTGTACTTGCTCATTTTCCTGACAGGATACGTTGACAAAATTTTACAGATAGTTTGGAGGTTGCCTGCTAGCCTAGAGGAGATATTAGAGGTTGTTTAGTTAGCTGTTCTCAGTTGTCTGGAGTTGTATTTATTTTATGGATTACTGTATTTGAGTTTTGAGATGTATTCTGAGTTTGTATCTTAGACACTTAGATTTCTCTTTGTTGTACCTCTTTTGGATTTTATGTTTTATCTATCTCCCTTATGCTCTACCCTAGATGTGATTGAGTATGTATCTGCTATGTCACCCCCATTCGGGGAGTATAAACTGTTAGTCTTATACTATTAGATGCATTGAGACCTAGGACAGCGTTCTACCGCCGACACTGCGGCGTAGGCTGGGCGTTGTTACGTTCTCGTGCCCTAACCCTAGGGTGCGGGTCGTGACAACTAGAGTTTCGGTAGCGGTGATAGGTACAGATGCAATAATATTTGTGGCAGCTGAATCAGGTTCTGGCATTGTCTCTTCAGAAACCTGTACTAGATCAGTAGTAATAGCAGAGACTGCTATTATACCTTCTCCAGCTTCAGTTGATGATTTGACTCTACTTTCATCACCTTCCTCAGCTATTGGCTCTGCAGGTTCTTCGAGTATCTCAGTTGTAGTAAATTCTTCTACAACTGAGTGTTTATTAAAATCTTCCTCAGCAGACATTTCATCTTCTACAGTAATTTCTACTGTATCTTTGCCCTCAGCAGGAGGAAGATCTTCTGGCCGAGCCTGTACTTCTGGCTCTTGTTGTACCTCCATAGAAGGAGGATATTCTTCTTGAGTCTCCTCTTCGGGTTCTCGTAACACTTCTTCTTCAGCATCTTCTTCTTCTTCTGAAGAAGCCTCCTTCTCAGATTCCTCGTTTTCTTCATAAATATCTTCTTGAGGAGGAGGAGCCACAAGTTTTGGAGTAATGTTGACACCTGCAAAAAATTCAACAAAATAAGTTAATATACAAAAGTCATAGTTTTATATGGATTTTGTATAAATTATATTTACCTGGAGTATGTATAGGACGTGCCAAGTACTCATCATAATCTCCAGTCCAATCCTCATCATCAAAAGCGATAGCCGGTTCATCGGATGGAGTAAACACCGAATCAACAGTTTGTACTGAGGCGACGTCTTCAACAACTTTTGCCTTTTGTGTCAAAGTTAAATGAAGTGATGAGCTGAGACGTCCCGGGGATAAGACTACCGCCGGTGTTGCTGGTTGAGATGCTGAAGATCCTTCTTCAGGATGAACTGAAAAAGATACAATATGCTGCGGCTCATCTACCTGAGTGTCATTCTCAGGGGTAGTGGCTCTTGATCTGGAAGGTCTTTTAGTAATAGCCTTCTTCTTCTTTTCTGGTGACTTCTCTGGAAGACTAATAGCTGCACTTTGCTTTCGTTTTTAGGTTTTCCCAATAACTATTAGTCCCGCTGCTATCTCTCCAGCTCCTGTAGAGATTACTGCCAGAAATTTATCTGTAACAGTAGTGTTGTCGGATATGTCAGGAGTTATTCTGATTGGTTCCTCGATGTTCTCCTTCTTAGGCCATTGAAGACTTCCTTGCATACTATAACCATGTGCAAAAGAGCGGATGGATGAGTAAAAACGAGCATACAAGTGAAGTATATGTAGCTCGATTGTACTGGTGGCAGTAGATATTTTGAATTTAGCACCAGTACATGCATTGCTGAAGTATCTCCATGCTCTCGTGCCGTCAATCAAATTTCCATAATGATAGAAGCTGGTAGAAGGATTGCCAACGTGAAGCTGATCATATCCAAACTGGCGGGCGAACCTACTCGGTAGATAAGGCTCAAACGTACAGTTATCTTCGTTCCTGTACATCAAATGGGAGGGTCTGATGCACATTAGCCATTGGAAAACAGGTTTTGGCAATAAAGTTGTCCTCTTTCCTCTGTCTTCGAATTGTACGTCGAGGCAGTCGGCTGGAATTGGCGGCCTTGTACAGAAAAAATTCCAGCCATGAGAGTAATTCAACGCTGCTCGGGTGTCTGCCACTGTCGTGGCAGTCCATGTGGCCTTGCTGAATTTTTAGAGGAAGATATTTGCTTCATCTTCAGGGCCTGGTGGCAGCAAATTGCAATTATGGTGTAATAACCATCCCATCAGATAAGTAAACAGCAGCTCTACCCTTGGAAAATTGTCTCGGTAAGGAGCATTATTAATCAACTCTTCACCAAAAGTCAGTAGTCCTGCATTTATTCGGCACACCATTACCGACAGCAGGTTGATTCTGTTTTTGAATACCAAACGTACTGCTGGCCACAATACGTTTCGGTGGATCCTGTCTATGGTACTGATCCCCGGTACGACCCATCTTCGTAGCCATAGGGATAGGAAGCCTGCCAGCAAGGCTTTCCTTGACATCTTCTGACTACCATGCCTCAGGTAGCTTAAAGTCTCAGTCCCCGCAGGGATATCTCCAGTCTTGGTGGATAGATATTGGTCTCGAGATTTCTGTGAGACCATCAATTCCTGGATTACATCTGCTGGAATTATAGAGCAAGGGTTGATGGTTTGAGTCTTACTTTCTCAGAACCTACCCTTCTCAGTCTTGGATACCCTATTTTCATGATAAAATAAATAGGTAGTCCATTTAGTTACATATGCCAAATGTGACCCAGTTTCATACAAACTGGTGCAAATCAGATAATGACACATGAGTTCTTCATAGACCTGTACCAATTCAGGGTTCTTCTCTCTTATTTCTGCTAGTTCCTGATTGGAGGGAACATATTCTTCATAAGGGGCTTCGCCCATTGGCAGCTTCGAGATAAATTGCATCTCATGTAGAGCAAGACCCATTTTACCGTGTGGAGTTGCAAAAGTTCCTGTTGAACTCATATACAATTCCAATAAAGCCAAGAACAAGTTACTGTTCGGTGGTATGTCGTAACTTGTAGAGGCTACTGCTTCATATAGGTCGATAGCTTCTAGGTCTGTTTTAAAGTGCTTCATGATCCAAGCACTGATTTGAATCCAGTTATTACTATAAGGAGTCAGCCACCCTATCAGCCTAGGGTTGGTCTGAGGATATAACACAGCAGCTTTTATGAACTTATTAATAAACATGGGAGTCTGTACTGGCTGGATCAGAGATGAGACTTGGTGTGAACCCGGGCAATAAACCCGAGAACGGGATGACACCACCACTGGTAGTACTAATGTGGTATCCCATGTCACTAGCTCTCTCTCTCTTGAAAATAATCTTGCCCGGCCTGCCGTAGCTACCGGGAGTCAAATTCCATAGCATCTGACGAGGGTGAGTAGCATGGACAAAAGCAGATAGAGGGTAATCCCTAGCCATGTCAGGGAAATACATCGTCCTTTCTCCAAATTTAAACACCCAGGCCTCTTTCTTAGGGTGAGTTTGCGATTTGAAGTCTATCGCATCCCCGAATAGAAAAACTGTCTTCAAGAATTGTTGGTCTTCTAGTGATACTAACACTTCTCCATTTATCATAGATAGCAGCATCCTGTCTCCTTGAGCAGCTATCAGTTGAGCTCTCCCTTCAGGGTATTCAGGGTTGGATTGAGGAAACTTTACATGTGATAAGTTTTCCAGATAGTTTGAGCCCACCATACCAGCTGGCGAGCCAAATTTTTCTGCAAGAGGGTGAATTTGCAAGTCCACTGCCAAAAGAAAAAAAATCAAGTTAGTGAAAATCTAATTTGAAGTCTTTTTACGCAGATGATTTGGTTTGACTTTTACGCGTAAAGACTCTGAGTATGCAAATTTTATGCTTATTAAAGTTGATAAAAAACTTTTTTAAGTGTAAAAATATTCTTTTTACGCAAAAGACAGTTACTAGTGAAATTTTACGCTAGTACAAATAGAAGTGAGCGTATTTCTAATTTTACGCCAGCACACATTAAATGTGAGCGTATTTTGAATTTTACGCTGGCACGTACAGACGTGAGCATATTTTTAATTTTACGTTGCCACAAATAGATGTGAGCGTAAAATGAATTTTACGCTGACATATGTAAATGTGTGCGTATTTCACGTTTTACGCTGACACATGTAGATGTGGGCGTATTTCAAGTTTTATGCTGACACATGTAAATGTGGGCGTATTTTAAGTTTTACGCTGACACATGTAGATGTGGGCGTATTTACAAGTTTTACGCTGACACGATAAACGTGGGCGTATTTTAGTCTTTTTATGCTAGCACGAACAACGTGGGCGTAGATTTTCGGTTTTCGTTGGTTTTCGACGAACTTATGACCGAAGTTCAACGTTTTACCCCTCATTGCCAGAGCCACGACGGGATTGCTTTGCTGAGACACTGTTGATGACCGGACGGGATTTTGCGTCCGATCAACCGACGAGGAATCGTCGGCGGGCTTCTTGCCCTTGCTGCCAGCAACGGACGACTTCTTGGGGGCCATCGGATTGAAGTAAAAGTAGAAGGAAGGAGGAATAGTGAGAAGAGATTGAGATTTCGAAAGACAAAGTAAAGTCTTATCTCTCTTCGAAAAACCCTATTTATAGAGAATTTCGAATCGGTTCAAATTCCCTATTTTTACGCCGACTGTTGGATATCCCAATTTTTACGCATATGACCGTTGCGTATCCCGAACTTTACGCTGACTGGTGAAATCCCGATTTTATGCTTCTGTTCAAAGTATTTCAAATTTTGAAAATATTTGAAAAAACTTTGAAGGGGGTCTTGTAGGAGCGTAAAAAGTGCTTTATGGACTAAGTCAAAGAAATTGAAGACTCTATGCAAACAACTCTCTATGTGAGCTATTTTACGCCAGGGCTATTTTATTGAATTTTACGCCAGGGCTATTTGCATTGAACTTTACGCGAGCCACTTTACGCCAAAGCAATTCATTGAATTTTATGCCTAAAGACAGGCTGTCAGGCCGCATTTAATGCAGAAGATTTGATTTGACATAATGATTTTTCTGATAGCAAGCAGCACAGAAGTCGAGAAGATCGGATTTTCACCAAAACTCGATATTCGTCGTATGGTGTGCAGAGAAGGCTATAATACGCTCAATAAAATTACTTCTTTTTACGCACTATAGTTATTCGAGCTTTTTCGCTCAAAACTATGTGGGCGTAAAGTCTATTTGGGCTAAGTTTTATGCTGAAGGCTATTTTAGCCACTTTACGCTGGAAAGTTTATTTTGGGCTGTTTTTACGCCAATTTGCCACTTTACGCTTGAGGCATATTTAAGGTCATTTTTACGCCCGATTCTTCCTGACTACTTTAAAACGTGGTTTGTCTACGTGGCTATCATGCCACACTTATTGAGAAATGTGTGTACGTGCTCCCTATTTTTGTTGAAATAATGGGACACGTGTCAACGTGCGCAGAGGGTGACTTCCATTGTGGGTGACAGTTACCAGCGTAAAGACAGGATTTTGTTGCTTTTTTACGCACAAAGAGTCAAGTCTATAAATAGAATTATTTTTCATGAGAAGAGGGAGGAGAGAATATATAGCGATCAGAGCCCAGAGACTTGGATTTTCCAGAGCATTTTTCTTCAACTTTTCTTCCAGAACAGAGTGAAGCAAAGCAGGAAAGCTTTCGACCTCGCCATCAGTGCCCAAGTGCGTCGATACCTTTCTGGTGACTTAGTTCTTCCGGCTGTTCATCTTCCAGCAATACTCTTCATCATCATCGTATGGTCCAAGGAACAAAGTGATCGTCTTCAGATCAGACTTCCATAGCAATACTTCCCAAAAAATTTGTACTTTCTGTACTTTTCTAGTTTTCTATCAAAAGCCAATTTTTAGGCATTTTGGTAAGTGAAACAGGGTTATCACAGGCCTAGTTACTAGCAAGATGCAATGAGATTACTCCGACAACCACAAGCCCTGCAGTCCATCCAGGTTATCCAGGTCGAATATCTTGTTCATGAAGGGTGCAACACATGACAGTATACTGGAAATGTGCCCTGCTCGTCGGCAGGCTACAAATCCACTAGCGCGCCCAGATAGGGATTGCCTGTAGCTGGAAAATCTCTTCATGACTACTGGATTATTCTAGTTATTAGTCTTAGTAAATTTCAGTAGGTACCCTCGACCGTGGTACTCAGGGGTCCCCACCCTAGACATGATGCAAGACAATACTGGTTCATTTGTACAAACACAATCATCCACGGTGTCCAGGTCATTCATTCTTGTCATGTCATTCTTGTCATGTCATGCTAGCCGTCGCAACAGCTTATCGAGGTATATCATGTCAGGTTTACTTATCAAGAGTGTGCCACGACGGGCCACTATCATGTCATGTATAATAATCATTCCTATTATGTCAATCAATTCATGATTATCAAGTTCATGACAAAAGGCTTAAGAATATGAAAGCAATAGATTACGCTAAGGGAAGGGGGGCTCGAGATTCTACGCGGGCAATACTATGCTAGGTCCAAGAGACCCCGTGCGTAAAACAGCTCTACGCGGCAAGACATAAGGATAGGCATGCTCTACGCGAGCAAGAGTGCATAACAGCAGGATTTTACGCTCGCATGCGCTCTACGCGAGCTGAGCTCTACGCTAGCAAGCACCTTATGAAAGCGGAACATTACACGCACGAGCACCCATGTGAAACTCTACGCACGCAAGGCTCTACGCGAGCGAGGGAGAGTCTACGCGAGCGAGGCTCTACGCACGGGACACTCTACGCTAGCGTGACTCGACGCGGCAGGAGAATACGCGAGCGCGAGTTTACGCGAGCGTGAAGGCCTCTGCCTAGAGTTCACTTGAACTCGACGTAGAATGGATTACGCGGTCACGTGAGAACGTGTGCGTAAAGGTCAATAATACGCGGGCACGTAAAACGTGTGCGTAAAGAGAGTAAATGATACGCTGGCACGTAAAACATGGGCGTAAAAACTAAATACTACGCTAACACGTGAGAACGTGTGCGTAAAACTTTATCTTCTCCCCAAGGCCGATACAAGCAGGCGTAAAAGCTCAAGAAGGTCTCATCTCGGTCAGGACATGATGAAATCCAACCATTCTAAAACCAATCTTGCGTAAAATCAGAATGCCCACTATATGGAACTCTAAGTTTTTGAAAACAGGCCAATTTAGTAGATCAAAACCAAGAAATCCAAAAATGCAATAAGCCTAGATCTACATGAAATGAACCATGGAAACTAAAAATGCTAAGTATTAAAGTGTCTTAGAATCTCGTGAGGAAGATAATGGAACAGCAAAATTTGAGTTCCTCCATGAAACAAGTTGTACTTGCCTACTGGGTGCTCGGTGGAGAATGAGACAAGGAAGAAGAAGAGAAGTAAATGTGTAATGAATGAAGAGAGAGAAGGGTTGTTGGAGGTTAATAAATGATGGAGGATGGTAGGTAGGGGTTTGCATATCAACCCAACCCAAGCCCAACCAAGCCGAACCCAACCGAACCCAATGCAGGCCAAGGCCAGGATAAACCACATGAACCAGGAAATGCTAACTAACCCATGCCAATGCAAACCTAAGACTAGCCAGTCAAGACAAGTCGATCCAGGATAAACCCAAAATAAACCAGGACAAGATTAAACCAGGATTAAGCTAAGCAAGACAAGTCTAATTACGGGTCAAAATTCTGTACACGTATACCAAAATACGTAATACGAACTACGGGTGTTACAGACACCCTGTTGAATTCAGTTCTGTCTAAAGCACAAAATAAAGCATTAATAGCACGTGCGTCAAGACTGGCCTTTTTCTTTTTATCCTCTGTATATTTGTCATGGGATTTTTCAACTAAAACTCTATCAACATTAATACGAGGAGGCTGTTTGTAGCCATCAATAACTACAGACCATAAGTCAAAATCAAGAGATTTTAGGAAGAAACTCATACGTGTTTTCCAATAAGTGTAGTTTGTGCCATCAAACAGTGGAGGTCTGTTTGTGGCTCGGCCTTCACTTATGAATTTCACAGTTGCCATGTGTAATTCTGTAATCTATATAACAATTAAAAAATAACTAAATATAGCTGCAATTTTACCTTGCTTTACATGTAAAACCCACTCAGATACCAATTGTAGGAACGAAATCGTAAAGCAGAATACTCTAGAGGGGGGTGGTGAATAGAGTAGGCAACAAAATATTGCTAATTAAAAACTCGTTAGCAGTTAGATCACAAATATAATAATAATTATAAAATAAATAACTGTAATGAAAAAGATAGATCAAAAGGCAAACACAAAAATAGAGATTTATACTGGTTTCTCTCTTGTGAGGACTAGTCCAGTCGGAAGAACTCTAGCTTCCAGTTGAATCCACTATTGGAAAATCCCGCAAGTTTTCATACGAAGTCCTTGCAACTTTGACAGACGCGAGCTTTGATACGAAGAACTCGACCAACTTCAATTGTGAAGAGTGTATCTTCAATCAAGCCTCTGATTGCAATCGCTCTGAAACTTCTAGACCGTACCACACTGGCAAATCGACTAGAGGATTGTAACTGGCTTGGGATTTAGTAGCTTCCCTTCCCGGAAATATTTTTTTAAAATATTTATTTATACATTTATTTGATTTAATGATGATTATTTTTTAAATTGTTTTTATAAATAATTATTTAGTTAATTATTAGGGTAGATGATTTTAGCCATGGTTATGAATTGGAGTACAAGATGGCTAGGAATCTGGCACGGGTAGTGCAGTAGTGTGCCTTGACTAGTGTATTAGCCATGGTAGGGAGGACCGAGCCATAGAGACGTCATAACTAGGAAAACCAGGCCAAGTTGTGACTTAACCGTACAGAAGATTTTATTTATTATTTAATTATATTATTGAGTTTTAGGGAACCCGGTTGTACCGAACCTGACCAGATTGGGCTCAAGTCAAATCCAAGCCCATGTAGGCATGTAGTGGGATCAAATACGACCTTGTAGACATGTTTGGTAAATGCAATTATTTTTGAATTGGCGATTTGTATTTATTAAATCTTTTATTACAATGATATGTGTATATTTATTACAATGATATGTGTATATATATATTTCTATAAATATATATGTATATATATATACATATATATTTATAGAAATATATATATTTCTATAAATATATATGTATATATGTATATATATATGTATATATATATATATTTTATATATATATATATAAAAAAATATATGTATATATATATATATATATATATATATATATATATATATATATATATATATATATATATATATATATATATATGTATATATGTATATATATTTCTATAAATAAGATACTATATTATGAATATATATTATTAGGATATATTTTTGGTTGTTGAGAATATTCATTGTTGTAGTGGTAGGTATGATAAAAGATAATTATAAATACATATAGAGCTATATAATTATATACGTATAAATGTGTATATAGATATACGTGAGTATGTGTATGTATATATATGTATATAAATATAGATAAAATACGTGTGCATATGTGTATTTGTATTTAAATATATTATATATATATGTATGTGTGTATATATGTATATATGTATATATATACATAAGTATTTATAGGTGTATAAATATACATATATATTAGAAAGAAAAAAAGAATAAAAATAAATAAAATAAGCCAAGCCCAAGCCAACCTGCTCATGGGCCGAGCACAGCTGAGCAAACCCATCTTCCTAAGATCCCACCCGAACCCGCACACATCCCAGCCGAACTTATCTCAGCCCGACACCACGAAATAAGAACAACGTATATATATACATGAAGAGACCGGCAGAAGATGGGAGATAAATCAAAACCCTAATACAACTTCCATGTCGCGTGCACCCCAGCCATCCTGGCGGTCGCTCGCCGCTGGCGCCGCCACCACGGACGGCCGGGAGCCGCCACAGCAAGGCTCGCGCGTGCACAGGAAACGATAGAGATAGCAACAGCAGCCGCAGTAACTAACCCGACTTCATCGCATGATTTTGCGACGGTCGACTGATCGTTTTCTGATCTTCCTCCTCTGGTATGAATTCAACATATACATCTTTACATCCTTTTAATTACTTTGTATATAGATAGGCTAGATCAGCCAGGAAATCGGCACAAAAACTGGCGAATCACTGTCGAAAAATAGGACAGTTTTGGTGGACCAGCACCTACATTGGAAGACCAATTTCGGTCGAACCATTGAGCGATTTAAAAATGTAATTAAACAAGATTAAAGACAACCTATAGGACTCGAAGTCCTTTTTTTTGGATCCTGATTTCATTGAGTAGGTTCGAAGTTATTTGATTCTAAAGTTTAGCAAAAACCCGTTTTCAAAATATTAAGAAATTACGAAAATCCTTCGATACGACGTGCGTCCTGCCAATTCGGGCGACGTGGTCACGAACCGAAGGCATCAAAAGGTGCATAACGACTTCGTGGTCGTGTGGACTTTGAAGGAATTCAAATTGGTCGCGTATTGTGCGCGATAAATTTGATACGTATCCGTCGAAATTCACCGTATCGGTCCCTTTGCAAGTTTCTCAATTACTTCGTGCACGTTCGTCAGATCTAGACGAAACTTGCGCCAACAGGACCGTATCATTTTTCTGGTCCTGTATGCCCAGTTTGGTCCGATTCTGAGACAGTTGAATCGGAATGCCGTTTTGTGGGCCCCACGGCCCGATTCAACGAGCGATTTTGTGCACGGCTTGTCGAAATCCAACTCTGGACATACGGTTGGGTTCGTATCGAAAAACTAGATCCGTAGACATAGAGTTTGATGACTTTAGAGATCGTTAATTCTGGCACGCTTTTCGGTGTAAAAAGGGTCCAACGACGGACACCATTTTGACCCAAAATTACCGTTTTGCCCTTGTGTCCAGAATTGGACTTAATGACAGGCAATTCTAGCTAATTTGACTATTCTGAGAACATTGGTAATGTTTATTTCTGCTTCCGGGGACTGTTGTACGTGTTTTGACTATTGTGGCACATTGAGTAGTTCAGACTGTCAGTTTCAACAGCAGAGGACCACGGGCGAGTACAGTTTATTATTTGTTTTTAGTATTGATCTTTACTATACATCAGTATTTAGTTGATAGATATGTGATTTTAGTTTTTTGTTGATTTTGTTCCTTGTTGTGTCGGAAGGTGAAGTACCAACGATGTGTGATCTGACCTTAGTCCGTGTAGACCGTGTAGGCCGTGTTTATTATTACATTTATTTCTTGTAGACAGTGTAACTTTAGACCGTGTAGACCATGATTATTACTGCATTTAAACTGTGTAGATCATGATTATTATTTTGTAGACAGCGTTTCTTTATTGCAATATTTTCTGTAGACCGTGTAACTGTAGACCGTGTAATTATAGACCGTGTAACTGTAGACCGTGTAACTGTAGACCGTGTAACTTTAGACCGTGTAGACCCTGTCGTATAATTGTCCCAAGATCGATCACATATCAAAGGTACTTCAGTGGGTCAGTTGGTGAGTATTTTATTGCATTTTATTTTCTGTTCTTATTATTCAGTTTTATTGTCTTTCTTCATTTTATTTTATGAATCATATGTCTAAAGGCTAACCCCTGTTATATAGTCATTTTCATATATTGGAACTGCATTCAGTGAATTGTACTCGTTCCATTCCTGACTGGAAACCAATATTTTTTAGGTTAGCCGTGGATTCACTTAGCATGGGAGATACGGGGGTACGTGCCGACAAAGGCCTAGAGACTAGCTAGATAGTGGAGTTATAGCCATTCAAATATTTGTACAAGTTTATATTTTTCAGCAAATGTAAAACTTATGAATATTGTAAGTTAAATTAATTATGTGAATGAGCATTATTTGTGATTTTGATCTTCATGGCCGTGACAACGTTCTACCGCCGACACTGCGGCGTAGGCTGGTTTGGACATGTTTTGTATCCGTTTAAAAAAGGGTACGGGTCATGACAAGTTTTTGTGGTGGCTCATGCAGGTCTGTCTTCGCAAATCATACGAACTCGTGATAGTACTTAAGTTATTCGTACTATTGCGAGCCTGCGATAAGGAAATGCTCATTCACGAATTAGGAACTAATTTAATCTAAGAGAATGACTAGGATAAGGAGTCCCTTATACAAATTTACTGATGGGTAGTCTAGGCCATGCAATGTAGATGAGGGTTATTGATTTTGATAGTTTGTCATATCTCCATAAGTACATTATTTCCTCTTGATATGACGATATGATCCAATGTGGATAGGTTATTCACTTGGTGAGACAGGACTTCAAAGTGTGGATGATCTAACCTTGATAAATTGTTTAATTCCTTATCCTTACCTCTTTAGATATCATCCTCATACCTTAGTTCGAATTGCATATTTAGTTCACATTTGCCCGAAGAATTATTATTTTATATAATTTCAGATTATGTTATCCATATGTGAACCTCGAGTCAGTTTCGATTCAAGTTTTTCCTCAATGGTTTGAATATACATGAAGTAGATATTAGAACGTTTGTATTTCTTTTGTCCTCAGTTATTCCTCCATGTTAAATCTTTTATTTTAAAGGGTTGTGAACGATAGGACAATACTTACGCTCTATTTCATGGTCAACTTGTTTGAATCTCTAGAAGCTCATGAATTTTACAGATATAGCTAAAGGAATGTTAGTTAACCCATAATGGCAGGACAGCAGTGCACTGTCGCCATTTATTTGAATTTTGGAGACTATGGATTCACTGCAGCCAGCAGCGCACTGGCGAGGCACGACCCATATAGTTGAAATTATTTTACGAAATATAGGTTATAGAATATTGCTAAAAACTATGGCTAGTGGTTCTCTTTGATCGTAGTTACCCTGGTGTCAAGATAAGGTAGAGTATCTGATAGCATATCACATCTGAATCATGAAACCAAGGGTTTACCACAGCCAGAGTATACGGGTGGGACATAATCCTCGGTGAAATAATTTTAGACGTGATTACAAGTTTAGGATACTGTGAAGGATAGGACAATGCCATGTATGACCCATAAGATCCAAAGCCAATATTAGTGGAAGTTTTGTAAGTTAACATGTCTTCCGATCTAGCATTCCGTGGTCCTTGTGACCTATTGACGAGAATATTGATTAACGCTAATAGGTTTACCTAGAATATAGAATTTTGAGGTCCATAACCCATTAGTCGACCAAGGCCTTGGATAAGAAGATAGTAGGAAGACCGTATAAGCAAGAATACCAGGTGAGTTTTGATTCTCACCAAACTCGAACTACTTGTGCCTTTTTTCAAAAATCTTGTATACTTGTATATTGACTATCTTGACCAATATTGCTATTACAGCCTAGTTTTGCAAGCTCACTCTGTTCTCGAGCTTGATTCAAGACATATGTTTAGTGGGGACGTCTGCTAACATATTGTCTAATCAGAATCGATGTATTACGGTCTGATCAACCGTAGTGCACCCGGTTCGCTCTCCCTCTTATTAACCTACATAGATTGAGATGTAGATGTCTCTAGGATCTCATCCGCGACTGCATTGACAATTTCTATTGAATTGTACATTCGCCTTTGAATCGCAAAATTGTAACATCTCTCTTGAACTCTTTATCATTTTTGTCCTTCTCCGATTTGGAAAGATAAGAGCTCGTGATGGTAGAGAGAAATAGAGTATCCCCATGACTATGATAGTGGTATCCACAAGTGTAGCTACCATCAGCCAGTCATGTGATTGAGTTACTCATTCTCCCTCGACCCTCAAACTATTATTGAGACTTTCAAGCAATCTGAATTTGAGAATGAGTAGGGCTTTATCCTTAGTCAAAATGCCAACCTGGGAGGCTATTCTCAAGAAACCAATTTGTTGTGAGTCTCTAATTATTGCTTGAAGCTTGCTTTAACTAGCAACCCTTAAGCCCATAACCCTAGAACTCTTGTGACAATAGTCTGGCAGGCTTAACACAAATAGAAACTCACGACTCAGTTTTTAGAAATCTTTTCGTAGGGTGTGCCTTAGAGTTGGTTACCTCGCCGACAACTCTCGTATATTGTGGACGAGTAGGTCATTCTATTTTATCGACCACGTGTCGTTGTACACGCTCGTTTTCCATTTATTGGGAAACAATCCTTGACTTGACCTATATCTACGGTATTCTGTTACGCAGTACCTTATTCTTTATTGACCAGAGTCGAGGTACAATATCCAGACTTTAAAATTCTTCTAACCACATTATTCCAAAAAGCATGTCCTAGCTTCTAAGGTAGATAGACTGTAAGCCTTCTAAAATTTTTGGGGTATGCAAGGATTACCAATTGATTAGAAATAATTTCTATTAGGACGATAATTAGTGCCCCATGGACTCCCACTTTTTCTTTAGATCATTTTGTGTTTTCGACCGTGTCATTAATATTCGGAGCACGAGACCAGCTATTATTTTTCAACAAACTGCATATGCAAGGCCTAGACGAGTTCACCTTCATCTAGGTATATCATGTCCCACTCAAACACGTCCCATTATACTCTATTTTTATGGTACGACTTTCAGGTAAAAAGGACTAGCTATAATCCTTACCATATACCGATAAACTTCCCAACTACAATTATAGACTCAACCTTGACTCGAATCTTTCGACCCAATATATGGTTGTGAACTACTCGAAGCCCATACACACTTGTCACTAGTATGCCACTTAATTGTGTCTTCTCGTGCTACTTAAACACAAAAGTCACTGAAGGCACATTTCTTTGGGCTTTAAGGACCTAGCAAATCAATCTGATAGGCAATTAGCTCAACCATTTGGGTGGAAACCTATTCTAGGTTATCCTAGCCTAGTAGAAATAGTTTTATCATTGGGATCTTGTCCAGTCAATATAGATTGAAATTCCAGATTCATCCAACCAGCAAGGGATGTCCAAATAGAGAACCCATTAAGACCCAGTAAAACCACAATTGACTATAAAATCGAACCAGTTGAAATGGGTCCTATACCTACTGGGTAGTCTCCACCTCTTAAAAGTGTAGTCATTCGTAACCCTTACCGGGAAGTCACGACACGATCTTGTGTTGCATTATATCCCTTGCTTGTGTGTTTAAATAACCACGAAAAAGATCCCAATCTTGATTTCTCAAATTCCGTACCATTATGGAACCTTGTTTGAATTAGAATTTCGAGAACGAGACTTCTGTATTGCACGGATTGTAGGCCACTCTAAGTAACGAAGGGCTCTTCGACGTAGCAAGTGACTGAACTAGAGTAGTCCAATCTAGCAAATAAGGCAGTGGTTCATAAACTCTCTTTTTATCTCTAACATTGGATACTCTCTACTGCTCTTGAAACTTCATACTTGCTCTCGATTATTCTGCCTTATCTTCCTGTCCTCCCTACTTCGGAACGACGAATGGTCATGTTTATTAGAATTTATCAATATTTCTTAGCCACATGTGGGAATTTGTTGTTTGTTAAATTCTGGGTTGCTTGATAAATAAGAGAGGATTATAGATGCCGTGTGCCTATAGGATTGTTAGCAACTAGTTAGAAGATTATAAGATTTTAGTTTGAGGAGTAGTGTGACCAAAGGTGGATAGAAGTCCTAGAGTTTATGTAGTTACAAAATGACTGGAGGAGGTTATAAAATATTTTGAGAAATTAACTATGAGGAGATTAAGGTAATAATAGACTTTGATTTTAAGACATAGTCATGATTTAGAATTTCGAGGACGAAATATTTTAAGGTGGGTAGATTTGTAGCTTCCCTTCCCGAAAATATTTTTTTAAAATATTTATTTATACATTTATTTGATTTAATGATGATTATTTTTTTAAATTGTTTTTATAAATAATTATTTAGTTAATTTTTACGATAGATGATTTTAGCCATGGTTATGAATTGGAGTACAAGATGGCTAGGAATTATGGCACGAGTAGTGCAGTAGTGTGCCTTGACTAGTGTATTAACCATGGTAGGGAAGACTGAGCCATAGAGACGCCCTAACTAGGAAAACCAGGCCAAGTTGCGACTTAACCGTACAGAAGATTTTATTTATTATTTAATTATATTATTGAGTTTTAGGGAACCCAGTTGTACCGAACCTGACCAAATTGGGCTCAAGTCAAATCCAAGCCCATGTAGGCATGTAGTGGGATCAAATACGACCTTGTAGACATGTTTGGTAAATGCAATTATTTTTGAATTGACAATTTTTATTTATTAAATCTTATTATAATGATATGTATGTATATATATATGTGTGTATATATTTCTATAAATAAGATACTATTTATGAATATATATTATTAGGATATATTTTTGATTGTTGAGAATATTCATTGTTGTAGTGGTAGGTATGATAAAAGATAATTATAAATACATATAGAGCTATAAATTATATACGTATAAATGTGTATATTGATATACGTGAGTATGTGTATGTATATATATGTATATAAATATAGATAAAATACGTGTGTATATGTGTGTTATTAAAATATATATTATATATATGTATGTGTGTATATATGTATATATGTATATATACATAAGTATTTATAGGTGTATAAATATACATATTATTAGAAAAAAAAAGAATAAAAAGAAATAAAATAAGCCAAGCCCAAGCCAACCTGCTCATGGGCCGAGCACAGCTGAGCAAACCCCTTCCTAAGATCCCACCCTAACCCGCACACATCCCAGCCGAACTCATCTCAGCCCGACACCACGAAATAAGAACAGCGTATATATATACATGAAGAGACCGGCAGGAATGGGAGATAAATCGAAAACCCTAATACAACTTCCACGCCGCGCGGCACCCCAGCTATCCTGGCAGTCGCTCGTCGTCGGCGTCGCAACACGCGCGGCCGGGAGCCGCCGCAGTAAGGCCCGCGCGTACACAGGAAACGACAGAGACCGCAACAGCAGCCGCAGTGACTAACCCGACTTCACCGCATGATTTCACGACTGTCGACAGATCGTTTTCTGACCTTCCTCCTCTGGTATAAAGTCAACATATACATATTTGCATCCTTCCAATTACTTTGTATATAGATACGCTAGATCGGCCAGGAAATCGGTGCCAAAACTGGCGAATCACTGTCGAAAACAGGACAGTTTTGGTGGACCAGCACCCACATTGGAAGACCGATTTCGGTCGAACCATTGAGCGATTTAAAAATCTAACTAAACAAGATTAAAGACAACCTATAGGACTTGAAGTCCCTTTTTGTGGATCCTGATTTCATTGAGTAGGTTTGAAGTTATTTGATTCTAAAGTTTAGCAAAAACCCGTTTTCAAAATATTAAGAAATTATGAAAACCCTTCGATACGACGTGCGTCCCGCCAATCCGGGCGACGTGGTCACGAACCGAAGGCATAGAAAGGTGCGTAACGGCTTCATGGTCATGTGGGCTTTGACGTAATTCAAATTGGTCACGTCGTGTGCGCGACGAATTTGATACGTATCCGTCAAAATTCACCGTATCGGCCCCTTTGCAAGTTTCTCAATTACTTCGTGCACGTTCGTCAGATCGAGAAGAAACTTACGTCAACAGGACCGTATCATTTTTTTGGTCCTGTATGCCAAGTTTGGTCCGATTCTGAGACAGTTGAATCGGAACGCCGTTTTGCGGGCCCCACGGCCCGATTCAACGAGCGATTTTGTGCACGGCCTGCCGGAATCCAACTGGATATACGGTTGGGTTCGTATCGAAAAACTGGATTCGTAAACATATAGTTTGATGACTTTAGAGACCGTTGACTCTGGCACGCTTTTCGGTGCAAAGAGGGTCCAACGGCAGACACGTTTTGACCCGAAATTATCGTTTTGCCCCTGTGTCCAGAATTGGACTTAAGGACAGGCAATTCTAGCTAATTTGACTATTCTAAGAACATTAGTAATGTTTATTTCAGCTTCCGGGGACTGTTGTACGGGTTTTGACTATTGTGGCACATTGAGTAGTTCAGACTGTCAGTTTCAACAACAGAGGACCACATACGAGTACAGTTTATTGTTTGTTTTCAGTATTGATCTTTACTATACATCAGTGTTTAGTTGATAGATATGTGATTTCAGTTTTCTATTGATTTTGTTCCTTGTTGTGTCGGGAGGTGAAGTACCAACGATGTGTAATATGACCTTAGACCGTGTAGACCGTGTAGACCGTGTTTATTATTGCATTTATTTCTTGTAGACAGTGTAACTTTAGACCATGTAGACCATGATTATTACTGTATTTAAACTGTGTAGATCGTGATTATTATTTTGTAGACAGTATTTTTTTATTATAATATTTTTTGTAGACCGTGTAACTGTAGACCGTGTAACTGTAGACCGTGTAATTATAGATCATGTAACTGTAGACCATGTAACTTTAGACCGTGTAGACCATGTCGCATAATTGTCCCGGGACCGATCACATATCGAAGGTACTTCAGTGGGTCAGTTGGTGAGTATTTTATTGCATTTCATTTTCTGTTCTTATTATTCAGTTTTATTGTCTTTCTTCATTTTATTTTATGAATCAAATGTCTAAAGGCTAACTCCTGTTATATAGTCATTTTCATATATTGGAACTGCATTCAGTGAATTATACTCGTTCCATTCCTGACTGGAAACCAATATTTTTCAGGTTAGCCGTGGATTCACTTAGCATGGGAGATACGGGGGTACGTGCCGACAAAGGCCTAGAGACTAGCTAGATAGTGGAGTTATAGCCATTCAAATATTTGTACAAGTTTATATTTTCAGCAAATGTAATCTTATGAATATGTAAGTTAAATTAATTATGTGAATGAGCATTATTTATAATTTTGATCTTCATGGCCGTGACAACGTTCTACCGCCGACACTACGGCGTAGGCTGGTTTGGACACGTTTCGTATCCGTTTAAAAAAGGGTGCGGGTCGTGACAGATTTGAAAATGGAAGCTTTTTAGAACTCTTTGCAAGAAACGTAAGCTTTAGAAGAGAAGAGATGAAAATGAATTGGTGTTTTTAAATGATCAAAATCCTTCTCTATTTATAGTTTTTCCAAGGGCAGAACTTTGACAAATTCGGGCAGAATTCAGACATAACTCTTTGTAACCAACCGCAACTGAAGGGCGACCAAGTTAAAAATCTAACGTTCACATAACGTTCAACTTGGCCGAACTCTGGCCGAGTTCTGTCAGGGTTTGGTCAGTTAATTTTGTGAAAAATAATTTTTGGCTTTTTAAAAATCCTTCAGAAGCTTTTGTAAAATAGATGTTTTTCAAAAACATAGGTCATTTTAGAAAGATAGGACTGTTTTGAAAAATATTTTCGGATAACCTATTTGCCAGTACGACTTGGTGTACAATGTATTCCTAGACTCAATAAAAAAGAAAATTATATTGCTTTAAGGAAATACAATTGTGAGTGGCAAACAACTTCGGTCTTGAACTGAGTAGATATCCATATTTGATCAGTGTCCAAACGTCGTAAGTAAACATCTGAATTGATTCGTATATCGAGACAGAGTTTGATCAATTATTAAAATCAGGTTTGACCATGACCAATGGGCCAACAATTACTTGGGGGTGTTGGCTGTGCTAAAACTTCAAGGGATTCTTGTGAAGAGAACCATTAACTGGTGTGGATGGGGTGTACAACAGCTTGTATATAGCAAACAGTAGGTAAAGCAGTTGGGGTATCCAGGATATGTAAATATGGGTGTAGATACCAAATCCTAGGGGGTAAGGATCACTTATAGTAACAGATTGAGTGTCTAGTACTTATTTGTATAGAACAAGGGAAAGAACAATTGATCCATGAGGAACAGTTTGCTCTCACAACACAGGTATCTTACAAAACATAGGAAGATTAGATATGAGAATAACGTAGGAATGGTCACATACCTATTGACTATATCAGAATATTAAAGTACTTTTATATCAGTAAATTGATCGTACTATTGACTGTGGGTAAGTTATCAACAATATTAGTAAAAGGTTATTGCAAATAGTAACTCTAAACATCAAGCCAGAACATAGGTTATATAGAATGTCTAGTAGGTAAGAGGTTAGCCTAGAGAACATGGTGAATGGGTAAACTTAGATTATCTATCCTAATTGTAAACTTATTTTTATAGGAAATGAACTAAAAACCTAAAACCCAAATAGATATGATATTCTTGTTTTCAATTTATTTATTGACATGGTAAACTTATAAAATAGGTTACTTGGATCTCAACACGGATTCTAACCTGTACCAGCAGCTCAGGACTACAAGTAAGTATACCTTACCTTTCTTTACAGTTTTATTCAAACGCTTTTCCTCTCATTATCCAGTTTCTTCTGATTAATTGCTGACATATGTTTTCTTATATGTACACCAGTTTAGTTGCCTCATTGATATATAGTTCTTGTTCACGGTTGGCCTTGTA
>JANAVB010000183.1:30000-38939 GCA_029216955.1 Iris pallida
GGAGATGCGGGTTGATGACCCTTATTCATGTACTTGCTGGCCTCTGATGTTCGTGGAAATGTCATACTTTGAGGTCGCTAGTGCCCATAGAGGGGGCCATACCAAACCCGTTATAGCCAGAAAGCCCATGCATTGGAGGTTTGTTCTTAAACCGCATTCACTTAGAACGGTCAGGCTACCTTATCCGTTAGCTATAGGTACCTTTGGTTTGGGTACTTATATCTGATCACGGCTTGGAACAGTAACTTATCGTGAACTAGTTTGCCACACCTTGTCTTTGTTTGGTTGTATGTGTGGTTCACTGTTTCGATGAGAAGGTACTGAACCTTGTTGTGGTTCGGATACTATATTGGATCCATGACTTGGAAAGATACTTCATCATGGATTAGGGTGCCATCTTCTGTCCTTGTTTGGTTGTGGGGATGGTACACAAATTCAAGGGTGCCATCTTTTGTCCTTGTTTGACTTGGAAAGATACTTCATCATGGATTAGGGTGCCATCTTCTGTCCTTGTTTGGTTGTGGGGATGGTACACAAATTCAAGGGTTGAGTATTGGACTATGTTATGACCCGATTTTACTTATTATTATTGAGCAGTTTATATTCAGTTATATAGCTTGTTCTTCTGTATCTTGTTACATTCCTCTAAAGACATGGTAATTTCTCCAGTTGTGTGTTTGTGACTTTCTGCATGAGCTCTAGCCAATGCCATGATCTTCTCTATTCCCTTCGAAGATGATTGCTCTTGGGTCGTCCTCGCTACTTCTACTAAATTCTTTTCTTGTATTTTTCTTCTCATTTAAATAGTTGGTAGTAGATTTGTCTCCGCCCAACGTTTGTACAAATAAAAATTCAAATTTGATTTTATATCATTATTCATTTATTTTGTGGATGAGATTTAGTGTCATGGTTTACTATATTTACAGCTTATGTATATCTATTATACGGTTGGCATGTCTACTTTTGCTAGTCCTACGTTGGGGCGTTACATATTTTTGTGGTAGCCCATACAGGTCTACGATAAATTGTTTGGTTACTTTACCGTACAAAGCAAGCCCATATAGGATTAGAGTCTAAGATCTCATCCACATACTTGACCTCCTACATCGATTCCATTTTCGAACTCTCATTTGACTCATTGATTGCATCTTGCTTGATCCCTTCTATCGTAAATCTTATCTTTCCTTAGTGCTTGATAGGGGTTAGAAGAATTGAATTGTAGGCCTCATTAGTTGAATTATACTATTAATTGAACTCTTATAAGTTGGGTAGAGTATCACACGACCTAATATTCCCTTCGTCCTTATGACCCATTATAGAGGATACTAATAGGATTACCTAGACTATAAATCCTTAGAGGACCATACCTCATTTTATCAACCAAAGCCTTAGACAAGAAGACAATAGGACGACTGTATAGACACAAACCCCGGACAAGACTTAGAATTTAAGAAACTAGGACTATTTGCATTTTCTTTCATCATTATCTCGCATACTTATATTTTGGACTAGCTTGACTAATGCTACTATTATAGCCTAGTTTTGCGAACTTACCCTTCTATCGACCTTGTTCAAGACATATGTTACTTGGGCGAGTCCACTAACATATTGTCTAATCAGAACCGGTGTACGATGGTATGATCAACCTAGTGCACTTGGTTCGCTCTTCTTATGATTACTCTACGTGGATTAAGAAATAGTTAACAAATATACTTGCCCTCTAGGATCTCATCCGCGTATGCCGTGACGACTCTCTTTTGAACTAGTCAATCGTCTTTGAACCCGTATTTGTATTCGACCTTACCTTCCTTGAGCTCCTTATTGATTTCGCCTTTCACCTATTCTAGAAAGACATAAGCTCATACTTGATATCCTTTTTAGCTGCCCTACCTATGGCCCGGATAGTTGTTTATACAGAAGTGTAGCTAATCATCGGCCAAGCCAAGTGACTACAACCTTGCCTTGAGTTACTCGTCCTTCTTTCGACCCTAAATCTGTTATCATGATCTTCTAATCATTTGAAATCAAGATTTAATATAATCGTTTCCTTAATCGTGCCACTAACTTAGATGACTATCATACAACCTTCTCTCTAGGAAATCATGTACCCTCGATCTCTAATAATTTTATCTTGATTTCTCAACCCATCATTTATTTTCCAAACCCTTACACGACCAAGCACCACAGTTTAGACCTGAGATAAATAGACAAAAGCAAGGGCCAGCATTTACCATGGCAGTGATAGATACTCATTCCGAGATTAGGGATCCAGTAGGTATTATTCTAGTTATACCATTTTTATTATTAAGGCACGACTTAGCCTTAGAACAACACATTCGCTAGCTTAGCCAATATCCATAGCATAATGCTTCATCTTACCATAATTTACGAGTTATCGACAACAATGCTTGAGTACTACCTCCGATACTATTAGAAACCTTATGACCATAGTCTAGCAGGCTTATCACAAATAGAAATTTGTGACTTAGTCGCTAGAGATTCTTGCATGATGGACCTTAAAAATCTGTGACCCCGTCGATAACCCTCGTATGTTATAGAAGAAAGAATCATTCAATCTCTACGTATACCATTTCGAACTTGACACATTTTCTCCGATTGGGTTAATACATCAAGTGGTTTATAACATCTATTTCTATCGGTAGCATTTTGATACCTCTACCGTGACTTTGATGTCTGGAGCATGACACTAGCCATTTTCTTCCAACAAATTTTACCGTCATGAACTAGACGAGCCACTCTACAAACATAACATACATGTCTCACATATATAGAAGCATGGAATTTCAGAACCTGAAGACCTATGAGCTATCGCACTACATGCGCTAGAGCTCGGACAAAGTACTTCAGACAGCAAAAACAACAAATATGGACATTGAAGGAGGACTTTTTATTACATATAAAAGGCTATTACATGTCCCGAAAAGATTGTACAAATGAGTTTCTACAAAAGAAAAGATCCTAAGTCTACAGCCAGCAGCCACCATGCGCCCTCAAATAGGCGCAGCAATCACCATGCGCCCTCGGTCAGGCGCATCCCACCATACGCCCTCAGTAGGGCGCATCCTTTTCAGCAGCTCAGTTATGTGCATCCCTTCGGCAGCTCAGTTATGTGCATCCCTTCAGCAGCCCAGTTATGTGCCGCTCTTTCAGCCAGGCTCACCGCCGTCTAAATGCTTCGACTAATGAAGCATTTATTGAGCAGAACGTGGGTGGCAATCAACCCTCTAACTGGAGGAAGAACTCCCCAAACCGAGGAAGAGAAGAGCACCGCAAGCCGACATGTGGCCAGAGGCTTCGAAAGACCCTCCAAAGGCGAAGGAAGACCGCAATCGAAACTACAGCTAAAGGAGCAGCTTTCAACACAACCAGAGTGGGCGACACCCACTTTGAAGGAAGAAAGAGCTCCCAAAGCCGTAGCACCACCATTCCGATCTGCGGCTCTTCCAGAATAACGGAGACGAGGCTCGTGCATCCCGATCTTTGGATGCAACAAGAACCTTCCGCCTGCCTCGGAAGCCCTCGACTCCGACTTTTGGATGTAACAGTCACCTTCAAGTGCATCAATGAAGATATTGCGTCGCATCTTCACCCTCGGGAGCATCTCATTAACAGAATGCATCCGAGTAAACAAGTTCATGTCGGAAGAACGTGAGAGAACGAGAAGCAAACTCTCTCCATGCCACTATTTATAGGCCGGGCAAATCAAACCCATGCGCCAAGTGGATGGCTCTCCGAATTATGTGCAATGAATTTGCATTAAATGGATGAACCGGACGCTTTGAATTCAGCCAAGTCAAAACGGCTATGTAAAGCACTCGAAGATCGTAACAGTCGCACCATTAAAGACGTGTCACGAAGCGGATGTGCCGGCCAGACCGCGCATCACACAGACGTGCCCTTAAACAGCAAGCGCATCACACAGACGCGCCCTTCAGCACCAAGCACATCATAGGGGATGTGCCCCCATGCGTTGCCATACGCCTAGTGGAACGCCGATCGATACGCCCACTCAGCTGTCCATCGAATACCGAAAACATTAAATGCCGAACTGACAGAGTTGGCAGCATGTCTCCCAAAGTCTGAACAGTTTATAGCTTTTTCAGAAGACGAAGCGTCGCCAACGTCAGCACCATCATTACTTTCCTCTGAAGGCTACTGCCACGTGGCCACCCAATCATCTTGCATGCGCCTCCGCAGCCATGCGCCTAAATCTGTATGCGCCTCAAAAGCCATACGCCCCAGACTTCTCTCTGACCCCAAAAGACAGGAGTTAAGTCCCTACTGAAGCCTCGCATGCGCCTCAAAAGCCATGCGCCCCGAATGGTTCATGACTCCTAAAAGTTATGAGCCAAAGTCTCTTCGTGCGCCCAATCCTAGGCGCATCCTACCAGATCATTCTCCCATCAAATCCGAGATCTCCGAGCCATGAGTCGAAGACACGTATCTTTTGACTTAACTCACCCAAGATTTTAGCAATAGAAAGATCTTCTTCTCTGCTACGTGCCGGCTCATAACAGCAGCATGAAGAATTCAACCCCTCGATCAGGGCGCATCGTCCATGTGCCTCTATCGGCAATCACCACGTGGCGTCCCCACATCCAGACGCATCCTACATATGCGCGCATGAGCAGCCAGCCTACAAAGCTATAAATAAAAGGGATCATTTCCTTCCTACACACACACGGCAACGAAAGAACGAACAAACACACCACTAGAGAGGCAGATACAGACACTCAACATCTCCCTCCTCTCGGCAAGCTCCAGTATCCAGAGCAATCCAGACCTTCAGAGAACCGATAACCGTCGTCAGATCGTCAACGGAGTCAACGCATTACCACTCACTCCATCGGTACAAGGGACCCAGATAAACAAAAGTGTACTCCTAGGACTACATCTAAGTCCTATATTGTAATACTGTTCTGTTTGTATTGAAATTTGCAATAAAAGAATTTTAATGGCAAACAAGCTGGCGACTCTGCTGGGGATCTCTTTCTCCTCCACCGAGAAAGCTGTGTCGTAATCTGACGATGTGAAGGTGGGCTCCTCCCATAAGACGCTGGTCGTACGCCTCAATCAACAGACATATGAGGAGTTCATCTCTGAAGGCAGTGCGAGTCCTTCGAAGCGGCTGCCGAAGCCGAAGAAGACCCGCCGAATCTGGGTGCGCAAGGTCGACGCCTCGGGCACCACCACCGAAGGGGATGCGCCGATCCAGCCTTCTCTTCCTGCTGACGTTCTCAGCAACCAGGATGCGCCCGCCGGTGCAGCGCATCTCTCGGGGAAAGTGGCTGACCACATTTCCCAGCCATCTCCCTCTCAAGCGAAGAAGATGCGTCGACGGAGCAGGGGCACAGCCAATGCCCCGCGCATCACCTCTGATGCGCCACAGAAGATCTCTGTCTTTGACAGACTCACTCGCTGTAATGGCGAGAAGA
Source organism: Iris pallida (assembly GCA_029216955.1). NCBI lineage: Eukaryota > Viridiplantae > Streptophyta > Magnoliopsida > Asparagales > Iridaceae > Iris > Iris pallida. The sequence continues at coordinate 35,457 of JANAVB010000183.1, forward strand.
ATTTGGATTCTGAGTACTATGTGCCCCAGCGGCCTGGTACGAAGAAATTTAAGACAGCACGGGCCATGCGCCCCAAACGTTTTATGCCAGCAGCAAGCCAGAAGCATGCGATCACAATCATGCGCGCTGCTGATGGTAAGCTGTACAAGGTCGACTCAGGTGCTTCTGCGCCAGAAACGAGCCGACCTTCAAAGTCCTTGTCTCACTTGGGCGCATCTACTGCGTGCACAACTAAGTCGAGTAAGGCAAATCCAGTGGTCTTGAACTCCTGTGCCTCCTCTGGTTGTGTGTCTGAGGTCCGTTCAAGTCACTTCCAATGTTGTTCCCCCACTACTGATCGGGATGCCTGTTTGGTGTTAGATCAGGGAGCGCAACATTCACCTGACCACCCCGGCGCTTGGCCTTGTTATGCGCCTGAAGGGGGTGTAAAGGTGGCACTCTCCTCTAATGATTTGTGCAACGTGATTACTCACAAGCGTCGATCAGGAGAGATGACCGATAAGTACGATGCGCCCCCACAGGGCACACTTGTGCTGTGGTCACTATCAACTGCTGTTACAAGGCGACAGTCCCACAAAGGCAGTCAGTGTTCCAGCGGCTGCAATCATCGACCCCTCCAACGTCGCCTCAGGAAGAAGGTGTCAACAAAAGAAGAGCCAAGGGTTGCTTCATGCAACGTGATCTCTAACTCCTCGTCAGTCCGAAAGACGACTGACAACTCCTCGTCCTCATCCAAGAGCCAGCCGAGGAAAGACAAGGCGAGTGTCTCGTCCTCCGGAGTGTTTCAAGGCACTCGGGGGAGAAAGAAGATCTTGGAAGAAACTGGGGGTAGTCAGACCCTTGTCGAGCCTCCTTCCGAAGACGAAGCTGTCTTCTAAAGTACAGCTGAGGCCGATCTTCTCGAAGTCAGCCTCCGGACATGGCTGAGGGTCATGTAGCCCCTGTCCTTCAAGACGAGGGTGTCCCCCAAAACACAGCCGAGGGTAGTCTAGCCCCCACGGATCTGAGTCTCGGCGACGAAGAAGTCCTTCAAGACGGAACCAAGGGTAATCAGCCCTTGCAGATGCTTCCGTCGAGAATGTTCTCCAGAACATAGTCGGGGATGGCCAGGATGAAGCTCCAGGAGAGGCAACTCCCCTACAAGAGAGTGAAGCCGAGCGAAGCATCAACTGATCCATCCACTTCCAGCCGTGTCATGAGAGTATACATGGCTGGGGGTGATTCCGAGTCTGATGCACCGCCACCGGACCTCGTCCAGCGCATGGACACATTAGAGGGAGGACTCAAAACCCTCTCTGCCTCCATACAAACGCTGACTCAAGCAGTATTTGAGATACGGTCATCTTTGGCCAAGACGCCTTCTACTGGTCCTGACCCAGGGGCCAATGGAGAATCAAGTGTACCCCTTCAGCGGGTATCCTTGGATGCGGATCGTCGAGAAGTACCTCGGACATCGGAGCCTTCGAATGCTCAACTTCAAGTAGTACCACCTTTCCCGACTCCCAGCTCCACGGAAGACGTGGTCGAGATGATCAGGGACTTGCGCGAGCGTTTTGAGTCCAAGACGAGACAAGAGGAGCGCCAAAGATGGGGATTCCCCAACCTTATCCCCTCTAGTGAAACAAAGTGGTTTATCCTCCTAAATATAAACCACAAACACTGACGCCATATGACGGAAAGGACTCTCCTCGTCGCTATCTGACGTACTTCCAGTCTCAGACGGGACATCTTCCGAAGGAGGACGCGCTACTCACCAAAATATTTGTGGGGGCACTGAAAGGAGTGGCGTACGACTGGTACTGCAGCCTCCCCGACAATTCTATATCCTCCTTCGATGACCTGACGTACCTTTTTCTCGACCGTTTCTACGACGGCAGAAAGGACATAACAATGGCGTCCCTTATAGAGGTACGCCAGAAGGAGAAGGAAACGGTTCGAGTGTTCATCGAATGTTTCCGACAGGCCTTCTTCAGACTGCCCTCGGACATGCCAGAACATGCGCTCCTCTCCTCCTGCAGCATGAACATGCTGTCTGCAGTCAAACTCTGGCTCAACTCTACTCCTCCTCCCGACTGGAGCTCCTTGATCATTGAAGCAGAAGCCGCAGAAAAGAAGGGCCAATGCTCGTCTGCTGGGAGTCAGTTTCCCTGCCTTTGAGGACAAGTGGAAACGGCCTGCAGCCAACAACCCCGGACGAGAGATGAAGGGGAAACAGGCGTTGACTGTCAATGCCTCAAAAGGTGCATCAGCGCCGACTCAGAAGCCTCCACCTGCACCAAGGCCAAAGGAGGTTTATTCGTTCAACGACGAAGACACCCTGCAACTCTTTGAGATACTGAAGCAGGGTGACAAGATCAAGCTGCCGGACCCGAAGCATCCTGACGAGGTTGGGAAAGTGGACAACCCAAGGTACTGTCACTACCATCGGTTTGTCGGACACCTAACCAAGGACTGCTATGTCCTCAAGAATTACATCCAGCGCATGATCAATGCGAATATAATCTCCATCGAATACGAGGAGAAGACGGTGTCAGCCAACGTGGTGTCACTCCAGTTTGGTACCCTGCCGTCGATTACAACACAAGATGGCGTCGTCCCCATCCCTAAGGCGACAATGGAGGTGGTTAACTTACCACCTACTTGTGACAACGTGAGTGGACTCATCCCACTCACCACATCTCGGGGAGAGATCCTCTGGGTTCACCCTGATCTCGTCTCCGAGGTGACTCAACCGGAGGTACGCCCTACCTCCAAATACAAAGGCAGGAAGATCAAGTCTTGCCGCATGGTCTCTTCTTCAGCAGAAGAGGCACTTCCTGTACAGACACGTTCACAACAGAATGCCCAATCCGACGAAGCTGCCGTCGAGGTGGTGCCTCCTTGTACCGTCCCTGCTGTCCAGGAGGAGGCCCGTCTAAGCCTCCAGCAGCCAATAAATAGAAGCAGATTGAGGCCCGCTTCGATAGGCCTCTGCGAAAGGAGAATGCTTCGGGGTTAGCCAAGCCCCACAACTTCGACATACTGGCACAACTGGCCAGTACTCCCGCCTGCCTATCTCTGTTTGAGCTCCTTCGTCTTTCCAAAGACTCCCGAGAAGCTCTCTGTGAAGCTCTGAAGGATGCTGAATCCTTTCTCAGTCAGGTCAAGCAGCCTGAAGATCTCCCGACTGTATGCACGCACTGCCACTGTGCGGATGAGGTTATCCCTAATATAACCTTCACCCAACAGGACATGCTGCTCAAGCACAATCGACACAACAGGCCGGCTGTATTACAGGGATATCGGTTAGTAGGTTGTCAAGGTGAAGCGGATTCAGATCGATCCGGGGTCTTCCTTCAGCATCATCCCGAAGATGCTGCTCTCAATACTAGGGATCCCAATGTACCGGTTGGCGCCTTCCAATACAACTATCAGTGGCTTCAACGCCAGTAAAAGTGAGAGCTAGGCAAAATACGACTAAAGTGCCATATCGGTAACCTTCAA